>OX578148.1:53682849-53762849 GCA_951213105.1 Amaurobius ferox | reverse complement strand
AGGGATGCTTGAAACGTGCTCTCCCGTCGAAAACTCGAATTCGAATTTTCGACCCGGTCACAATACTTTAATTATACATTATGTATATAAGGAATGTAAAAGTAAATAAATAAATAAATAAATACTTCGATTTTTTGAAGGTTGAACTTCAAATCTTTGTAAAAAACCGGGGTTTATCACATCAAGTAGAATATACACTTTGCAGTTGCGGATTTGCACATGACAACTTTGTGTGCGGGGGGGGGGGGGGGGGGGAGGAATGGTTTCTAGTACCTTAATTTTGAACTCACGTTTTCGTATATAAACACACATTTGCGTATATAAGCACAAATAAAGGAAAATATTTACTCGCAAAACTGAAAAAAGTTCCTTTACCCTAGAAAACATTTAAATGTATTGTTACCATAGCGAGTTTTCGTTCAATCTTAATGAAATTTAACTTATTACTCATAATGGTAACATACTAATAAAATTATTGTGCTGTTTTGCAAAGATCAGCGATCAAGTGCTTATTTAGGGCATAACAATGGAGCTTAATATTATGGTGTATTAGACAAGCCTTGTATAATTGGCATGTTTGCGCCTTGAAAAAATGTAGTGTGGAATGGATTTTAGTCAAAAGCCTGCATTTGTAGATGGCATCTGTATATGTATTATTTAAGTAGTGGACACTTACTTATAACCAGGGTAACTTTGGTAATTTATTTTCGAAATTCAATGAAGCTAACAAAAGCTTACAAGATTATGATTTAGTCCATTCCACTATCAGAAAATGGTTTTTGTGAAACCTCTCAATAACTTATTCGAAATGGACAAATGTTTTGCCTGTTAATTGGGATATTTTGTTATATGTTTCACTACTGCAAAAATATTTTGAAAAGATAAGTATAAGACAAGTATTACAGTGCTGTGTCAAAAATTTGAAAGAGAATTTTGAATTTGAATAGAGTATTTTAAATTTGAAATCGAAGCACTCCATTCGATTATGAGATATGGCATCCATAGACTCAACTGACATAGACTCACTTGCAAAAATGAACTTCTAATACATGCTAGTTCAAATATGCTCAAAGAGCGTATATTTGTCCAAAACGTGAATTTGAATTTTTAACCTTGTCACTATACTTTTCTTTATAATATATATGCTGCGAAAGTAGCAACTGTGATAGTTGCAATTACTAATTATGGTTTGTGTGTTTTCTTTTTATCTTAAGAGCGTATTAAAACGTTTTCAAATACGCATTTTATGACTATCAAAGGCTGTTTATCTGTAGTACGCATAAAATTTAACTTGTCATTTCCACCGACGTTTGCGGTAGGCGAAATGCCTCAAGTTCTCGCTTCGTAACGCCCATGAAGTTAATGAAAGGTTTTTAACGCAAACAGTTTAAAGTGAATGCATGAAAATTACGCCCATTTACTGTTAATATGGAATCTGCGGTGTTGAAGGCCCAGACAACACAGCCAACCCTAGGGTTTACGGCAATTAAGCGTGTGGCCGGGGATCTGCGGTGTGTAAAACAATATTTCATTTCCTATCAGTTCATGTTGATTAATTTCAATATATTTATATATTTTAATATAAAAATCACTCATTAATAAAATAATTTTCAATATATTTATCAGAAGAATAGTGAGTGGAGGATTTTGATACAGTTGGCCCTGCTTAATTTTCATACGCTTGGTTCTACTTTATTGTATGCGTTGTACAAATTTGGATAAGAGAGGCATTGTGACCGGGATAGAAAATTCAAATTCGAGTTTTCAACAGGAGAGCACGTTTCAACCATCCCTGATCACAAATCAAACATTTTTGAAGTGATGTCTGTGTGTATGAAAGTATATGTGTGTGTGTGCGAAAGTATGTGTGTGTCTGTGGAGATTATAACTGATGGACGAATGAACCGATTGGAACGAAATTTGGTACAAAAATCGTAATCCGTAAACACTGGAAGCTTATTGTTTTATACGCAATCGAATGTTCAGAATCCCCCTAAATTTTCGAGGGAAATTTTAAAAAATCATCAAAAAATCAAAACCGCTAATAAGGTTACGCAAATAGACATTTCTTATGCAATTTTTCATTAGAATACGATTGACATAAATTTTAGAACCCTAACATGAACCGTTCTCGAGATATTACACATTTTTCAAAAATATTATCAAAAAATTATATAAAATAAAAAAAAATATTTCCTATTGAGAAACATGTTCACTTTTCATATGTAGTACCATGAAATAAATTTGGTGACATCATTCTCGTGGATCTAGCTCGTTTCATTCATGAAAAAATATACTTTGAGTAATACTTTTGTATTTGAACGCCAATATTCATTTATCTGCTGTAAGAATAACTTATTTCTCCGTCCATAACGCTTGGCGAGATTTTGGCGCAAAATTTGGTGGAATGTCGCCAACTTCGCGGCATTTTTAATTGTTGCCAAATTAACGAAAATCTCTCCAAATGGATAAAAATGACGTTAAATCTATAAAAATGACGACTAATTGAAGAAAATTCAATATCTTGGAAAGAATATCAGTATCTACTATAAAAATAACATTTTTTTAACTGTAAAAGTAATAAATTCATTGCATTATATAAGGAAAGTCATGTGTTGCCCACATCGGATTTTTTTCAAATAAAGACGAGTCTGTCGCTATCCCGAAGTTGCACCAATTCTCTCGGAACACACATACACACAGCATTTTTATAGCTGTGTAGCGATCACGTGTATCTCCCATGACCAACGTACAACCGCCTGTGACCTATATTTGCATACATGTTTCCATGTTTCTAATTCACTTCACTGTCTGGTGTGTGTATATTCTGAGTGTGAACTAATTATACTCAGGCACTCTTAGTAACTGATTAGTAGAAGAGTCGTAAAACCTACACTCAAATGGCTCCGGTGTTAGAATATCATTATCATTTAGTTAATTATGTAATCTATTCAAAATATTCCTTTCAGTAATCTTGCTAAGCTTGAGGAGAATAATTATTGGAGAGTAGTTTAGAAAACATTATGGCATCCTCAACTAGTTGATGAATAGGGATGATAAAAGCATCTCAATTACAAAGCTTTAAAATTTAATTTAGCGCTGTTGGGAAAAAAGGTTATATTAAGAAACAGGTTTTTCACAGCAATGTTCATCCATGACCTAGACATTTTCGGTTTAAAATATTTCTAACACATTCCGAAAATTTAGTAGATATAACTGGTTTAATATCAGATTGGGTGGGCGAGTTCCTAAAAGAATTTATTTTGGCTAACAAGATTTAGAGTTGTCTATCTCAACATATCATTCTTTTTCTTAAACTAGGTTTAATAATCATTCACGAAAGTCTCAACTTTATGCTCGATGCTATAAGTTAAAGAAAAATTTGCCTAGGGATTTAAGCTTGAGGTGAATTTTCAGAGCGATTTCTCCTCTGAAGAAATGGATTTAATAAATTATCTGTAATTTTCCTCTTTTCTGAATCAATACAAGATCGATAATAATGCTTTTAATATGAGCAAATAATGATTTTGATACACGCTAATAATGTTTTTGATATGCGCAAATAATGCGTTTTATATACCCTAATAATATTTATGATATGCGCAAATAATGTCTTGATATACTCTAATAATGTTTTTGATATACCTTAATAATGTTTCCAATGTACCTCAAAAATGATGTAAATTTTCTAAGAATGTTATAATGATTTACGCTAAAATTGCTTTTGACTGAATTAATATCATTTTTAAACGTATAGTTCATGCATTTTTAACACTTTACAACAAAGTTGAAAAGTGTTTATGTCTTTGTTCATTCTGTCTGTCTGTCTGTCCGTTTGCACGATAACTGCCGTAAATATGACTTAATCAAAATGAAATTTTAGTATATTGTTCCGACGGTCTGTAGGACTTATGGGAATATAAATGAATAATATTACCCAATTAGTTTTGGATTGAACCCGGGTTGAAAAAATGAAATACATTGAGCCCTATGGGACCTAATTTTTCAAGCATTTTTTAAGCGGATTTAAAATTCACAAATTGCTTCGAAAATTTAAGGCAATATTCAAATTGTTCCATACAATATATAAAAAAAATTCAGCGAAATATATTCAGTAGTTTTTTAAATAAAAATTAAAATAATAATAACACCTCTTATATGAAGCGATCACGTGACCATGATATGAAACGATCACATGACATACTTCAAAATGATATATGGCATTCATCTTGTCTCAAAATCATGATTTTTAAAGTTCTTTTTAATTCATAATGAGTGTTGTATCCATCCTAAAACTACTTTATTTTTGCCTAAATTCTGTGCATCTACATACTGAAACAACGCAATGACAATAAATTTTTGTTTAAATGCTCATCCAAATTTCATTATTTCTTTAACGAAGCCTATTTTTCACCAATGTAAAATGTAAACAGCAAAATATGTTGAATGAGTTGTATTAGAATTGCTGTAATTCTTTAACACAGAATCATTTAGTCCATGGAGTCTGCTTAGCTGAGATGAATTAAATATTCATTGATTTTAGAAAGAGAAGGACGATATTTTTCGATGAAGTTTTACGCATAGAGTTTAATTACTTGCAGCTAGCTATATGGTCTTAATTTTTAAATAAAATAAATTATTATAGTATTGTGTTGAATGACATAAATGGGGAAATTATTTATGAATGAAATGTTGCTTTTATAGAGAGAGCCAGGCGTGTTATTTTTTCTATGACGTCATTTGAATGGATTTCAGTTGTTTTCGATGAAGTTTTCAAATATAATAAATTATCGAAGTATTATGATAATTCTAAAATTATTACCGAGGAATGTATCACATTTTAGAGATGTTTAAACCAGGCAATTTATACTTTAATGCCGTCATTTGAATGAAGTTAATTTTTTTCGATGAAGGTTTAAGGTTTCAAATATAATAAATTAATGTAGTATTGTGATAAGTTTAAAAATATTATCGAGGAATGTATTGCATTTTATACATCTATATAATAAAAGGCAATGTCTGTGTGTCTGTGTGTCTGTCTTATACACTATACGTTTCGCGACCGCGCGTCGGAGAGCTACGAAATTTGGCAATCGGAGACCCGGGGGGGAGGGAAGGGGACACGTGAAAACCGATTTTTAAAATTTTAATTATTTTTTTATTTATTTAATGTTTTATGCGATTTCGACCGTTTTTTGCCCTTTTTGCCCTTTTTTCTCCACGATCCAGACATCGTAGAAAAAAACAAATTACACCATCAGAAAGAGCAGAGAATTTCGAGTAAACATATATCAATTTCAAATCTGAATTTCGATTTCTAATATTTTTTAAAGATTTTAAAACAAAAGTCACTTTTTGCTCAAGAAAACGATTTTTGGTTTTTAAATTCTCGCATCGTGAAAAGTACTCATAATTTCGACTAATAATTTACATTTTCAGAAAGGTCAAACATCTGGCATTCTTACAAGTCCAATCTGGTCCAGAAATAATGAAAATTGCTTTCAGGATGGCAATTTTAAAGACGTCATGATTTTATATTTTTCGGCGTTCCGCTCGGCGTACCGCTTCGTTTCTCCCCCGCTGAAGCAGGGAAGGTGGTGGGTGGGGACGTCAAGGTGGAGGTGACGTCACGGTTCTGAATAGAGCGCCTTTGCTCTATATAAATTATTATATTTATATTTTAAATGATGGAACGATCTGGATTTTTTAAATGTATATTTTAACTTTTGGATATTTTAATTTTATGGATATTTTAAATGATGGAACAATGAAACAATGGAATGAGGATGATGGAATTAAGCATATGGTCATTTTAAATTGCAAATTAGCGCGCGGGAAGTTAGCGGTAGGCCCGGGTTCGATTCCCGCCACTGCCAAAACTGCCGCCGTGTTTACGTGGAATACGATCACGTTAAATATGTGGGTCCGTAAGTCCTTCCGAGAGGTTGGTGGTAGGGGAAGGAGGATACGGCCCCTGTGGATGCCTCCCCCACTGGGTTCCCGTCTAAATTGGGTGAATATGTAGAAAGTTATGGAGATTGTCGCGGAGGGCGCGGCAGCCCAGTGGTTAGCGCGCGGGAATTGCACTCAGTAGGCCCGGGTTCGATTCCCGCCACTGCCAAAACTTACTCCACGTTCACGCAGAGTACGATCACGTTAAACATGTGGGTTCGTGAGTCCTTCCGAGAGGTTGGTGGTAGGGGAAGGAGGGTACGGTCTAAATTGGGTGAATAAAAAGAAAGTTATGGAGATTGTCGCGGAGGGCGAAGTAGCCCAGTGGTTAGCGCGCGGGAATTGCACGCGGTAGGCCCGGGTTCGATTTCCGCCACTGACATGGAGTACGCCCGGGTTCGATTCCCGCCACTGCCAAAACTGCAGCCGTGTTTACGTGGAATACGATCACGTTAAATATGTGGGTCCGTAAGTCCTTCCGAGAGGTTGGTGGTAGGGGAAGGAGGATACGGCCCTGTGGATGCCTCCCCCACTGGGTTCCCGTCTAAATTGGGTGAATATGTAGAAAGTTATGGAGATTGTCGCGGAGGGCGCGGCAGCCCAGTGGTTAGCGCGCGGGAATTGCACTCAGTAGGCCCGGGTTCGATTCCCGCCACTGCCAAAACTTACGCCACGTTCACGCAGAGTACGATCACGTTAAACATGTGGGTTCGTGAGTCCTTCCGAGAGGTTGGTGGTAGGGGAAGGAGGGTACGGTCTAAATTGGGTGAATAAAAAGAAAGTTATGGAGATTGTCGCGGAGGGCGAAGTAGCCCAGTGGTTAGCGCGCGGGAATTGCACGCGGTAGGCCCGGGTTCGATTTCCGCCACTGACATGGAGTACGATCACGTTAAACATATGGGTCCGTATGTTTTTCCGAGAGGTTGGTGGTAGGGGAAGGAGGGTACGTTCCCTGTGGATGCCGCCCCCACTGGGTTCCGGTCTAAATTGGGTGGCACATCCTGGCCGTCCAACCAGTTACCAGGCCCGGGTTCGATTCCCAAAATTGCCGCCGTGTTTACGCGGAGTACGAGCACGTTAAACATGTGGGTCCGTGAGTCCTTCCGAGAAGTTGGTGGTAGGGGAAGGAGGGTACGGTCTAAATTGGATGAATAAAAAGAAAGTTATGGAGATTGTCGCGTAGGGCAAAGTAGCCCAATGGTTAGCGCGCGGAAATTGCACTCGGTAGGCCCGGGTTCGATTCCCAAAATTGCCGCCGTGTTTACGCGGAGTACGATCACGTTAAACATGTGGGTCTGTAAGTCCTTCCGAGAGGTTGGTGGTAGGGGAAGAAGGGTACGGTCCCTGTGGATGCTTCTCCCACTTGGTTCCGGTCTAAATTGGGTGAATAAAAAGAAAGTTATGAAGAATATCGCGGAGGGTGAAGTACCCCAGTGGTTAATGCGCGGGATTTGCACTTGGTATGCCCGGGTTCGATTCCCAAAATTGCCGAATAAAAATAAAGTTATGGAGATTGTCGCGGATGGCACGGTAGCCCAGTGGTTAGCGCGCGGGAATTTCACTCGGTAGGCCCGGGTTCGATTCCCGCCATTGCCAAAACTGCAGCCGTGTTCACGCGGAGTACGATCACGTTAAACGTGTGGGACTGCAAGTCCTTCCGAGAGGTTTGTGGTAGGGGAAGGAGGGTACGGTCTCTTTGGATGCCTCCCCCATTGGGTTCCGGTCTAAATTGTGTGGCACTTCCTGGCCTTCCAAGCAGTTACCTTACACCTTTCTGGTAGGTCGCGCCAACGAGTTTGCCACGGTCAGAATTTTCAAGGGTAGCGAACAGGCTGGTCGCCAAAGGCGGCTAGTGTTTAAATAAAATTGCATTGAAGTTGGAAAGTGTTTCAGATTCAATGCTTTAAGCATGATTGATCTTTCTTGTTAATTTATTTTTGGAATAGAGAAACACTTTTAAACCGCACTACACAAGAACATTTTATGAAACACTTCATGCAATATTATATTAAAGATTGCTGCTGCATTTAGGTTTTAATTGTATTCTATAACTAACAGAAATAATTTATATTTTATATCTTATAAATCCATATTCCATGTTCTTCATGACATACAAAATATCAAACGTGAAAACAAAAACTATCTTGGGCACCAACAGTGTCAAAGATGTCGATACCAATAACTTCATCTACTGATATCAGGTTCTACACATAATCGAATTGTCTTACTACCACATTTTCTGTTTATCTCAAGATACCGCAGACTTCTTTCCAGTTGCTGTAATCCGTTTTCCTTTGAGGTCTTTCATCGTCGATAGCAATTTTCGCTACTATATAACACCTTATGTCATCCAGTAAAGTCCTAAAAGCTTTGATGAAAGATTCTGATTTAAAGACGTAAGTCATTGGTATTATCTGCATTGAAAACAAGCAGTAATTAAACTGGTTTCTAATCTGAAAGTACTTTAAAATTGTTTTAAAAATTCCTCAATGAAATAAGTTCAAAGAAAATATGTTTAATGTAACAATATATATATATATATATATATATATATATATATATATATATATATATATATATATATATATATATATATATATATATATATATATGTGGTAGCGGTTTCAGAACCAACCTGCAAGTACCGATTCCGCTACACACAAGACCAGTGATCGTAAATTTGGCAAAACAAAAGAAGTTGTAATTATCATACTTAACTTCAACATAAACAGAGGTTTAACGAAAGGTTAAACGAAAGAACAGAGGTTAAACGAAAAGGTTTTCCCAGTTTAGGGGAATTATATCCTAAATGGTATACAGTGAGCAAGAACATGAGAGAATGCAAAAAACACAGGGCACATTTATCAATCAAACAATCCTTTTTATTTTAATGACTTGCATATTTATGAATATATATTTTTTCTTAATTATCATTCAAAATACTCAGAGCTTTCTTTATCATTAACAAACATTTCTTAATTAATGCTCTGTTCAGAAATATTATCAAATCAATATTTATTTTTAAATCAATATGTTATTTCTTAAATCATAAATTTAAATCAACTATATTTTACTTTCAACTCAGTAAGCCATTATAAATCAATTATATTATCTTTCTATGCCTGTGGTGCAGCGGAACTTCTGATTCCGATATAAAAAGATTTTACCTGTATTGCAGATTAATTTATCAATATCACCGAAAAGTTCCATACGGGAAAACACTGCCGGGCGCCGAAAATAAAAGTCCAAAAATGGAGATTCGATCATCTCTCAATAACATGGCTTTCTGCCAGACAATCCGTATAAAGCATACGTCTCAGAGCCAACATGGAATCACAAAGGTCCGCGGGATAGATTTCCTGGAATAAAAAAAATAAATTTTAGAATATCGTAAAGGAACGTCGAAAATCTTCCAGGTTCTTCATTCAGCTCCGGAAAATGAAGGGCGGTTTCATACGAAACAAATGCTCCATTTCGGCCACCTTAGCCATTTTGGCCAACCCTTTGTCTTAAGTTTTAAGACACTTTCACGATGCGACTTATCCAGTCGAAAACTCCAGCTCGAATCTCTGGGTCTCTCGAGGCCACAGAAAAGTTTCTCCTTCGCGCCGCTTCCTGATTGGCAGGCAAGCGCGCCCCGGCAACAGCCGAGCTCCTCCGAACACACGTCACACATCCCAGCCGAGACAGAAAACCTAGCCGCTCCAACGAATTCTCGACGAAACTCAGATTTCAATGCAAAATCAATTCAGACGAGGCTTACCGAATTACAGCACAGGCACGGAAGGAAAAGAAATATGTTTTTCACACAGAAAAACACGAAAGGCTCATGGCGTAGAATTGCGACATGACATATATATATATATATATACGCTTTATAATGTCCGCTTATATATATATATATACGCTTTATAATGTCCGCTTATATATATATATATATACGCTTTATAATTTCTGCATTACGCTTTATAATTTCCTCTTTATAGTAGAATTTCTTTTATTTCTTTGTATTTTGTAGAAAATTTTGGAATAGTGTATTATGAGTTACTTCTTACATTCTAACATTGGAGTTACAATTTTATATTTATATATATATATATATATACAGGGTGTTACGTACAAAATCATTACTCAACTCAATATCACTGGCACGATGGGTTTTATGCCCATGGTTCCAATTTAAGAAATTCTTAAAATAAGATAGTTTCAAACAACGACAGGTTTGGTTACGTGACACGTTTTAGTAAAAAAGTACAAAACTTTTCTTTTTACACGGGCCCTCTACAAATGCTGCTCCAATTAACACATTGTTCTCTATTCACCTTAAAACCATTAGGGTCAAATCAGGTTCTCCAATATAGAAAATTTGTTGTGAGAAAATTGTCAAATTTAGAGGATTTAAACCAATTTCTTCATATCTAAAGAAACGACGAGAATGTGGATTTCAGGAGTTGTACAAAAATTTAATTTCATTCGATAAAATTTCCACTTGAAAATTTACCTATGTATATATATTTAGCAAAAATTTTATACAGTTTCCAATTATCTCCGGCCGTTCAGCTCCTCATGCCCTAGGGTAAGTCTGGCCGTCTGGATCTTCAACAGTTTCAAATTATCCGTCGAAAAGTTTAAATAATGATATTTCGAATAATTTTAATGGCACAACGATAAAACTGTATAGCTCACTGGACAATGAAAAGTGTATTTGCAATTAAAAAAAGGTATGTGGCTTATATATAATGTTACAATTTGTATTTTTTTTATTAAAAGTATTGCATGATTTGCATATGATGATAGTGTTTCTCATTCAAAGTAAATGGGAACCACCGGTCTACGACCAATCGTCCAAGAGATATTTAGCCGTGTAACCTTTTTTAAACATTCTGTATTTAACTAAATCATATTACTTTCCCTATCTTTCATGGTAATGTACACTGCCTGGCCAAAAAAATGTTACGCTGTGAGTTGAAACATGCAAATGTTCCAACTCACATATAACCGTTGGTGCAATGAAGCACCAAAGGTTGCCTCATTGCACCAAATAGGCAATACAACCTGCGGACAATACAACCTTTAAATGTAACGGAAGATCAGCTCATCAGCTGATCAGTTCACAGGAACATGGCTGAATACCTTATACACGGTCGTGAAAAGATGCTACAGAGTTTAGAATAGGGCCAAATTCTTGGCCTGTGTCAATTCCATGCGACGTGCTAGGAGATTGCTGAAATCACTGGCACTGGATTAATAACTGTCTGTCTAGTGCATTAATAAATCTTGGTAAATGTGTGGTTGTAAAACAGCGCTAAATAATTGTGACAAAAGATCAGTAAAACGCTTAGTGAAATCGAATCGCAAAAAATCGACTCTAGAACTCACAACAATGTTCAATAGTGGAAGAAAGACAGTTTCCACTCGCATGATGAGACGAAAACTCAAAAGACTAGGATTAAACAGCTGTGTTTACAAAAAGAAACCATTAGTCACTGAGCGTAATCGGAATAAAAGACTCCAATTCACTAAGGAACACAAAGAATGGACTGCTGAGCAATGGGGGAAACATGTGGTCCTATGAGTCCAGATTTACTCTCTTCCAACATGATAGACGCATCAGGATTATAAGGGAATCGAATAAAACATTGGGCTTTTTTTGTACTGTACCCACTGTACAGGCAAACCTCAGGAGGAAGGGTTATGATCTGGGGCTGCTTCTGTTGTGGGTTCTAGGTACAGTAATGGTGTTATTACACGGAGCAATTCCTTCCAGCAATTTTTCAATAACACCATACATTTCAATGGGAAGAAATCTTGCCGCCGAATTGCCGCAATCCGTTCGTACTCGACAATAAAAATTGCTCAATTTCTGAGCGGCGAACCAATCAGAGGACTATAAAATTGGACGCCACTCCACTCCGCCTTTCCTCTCCTCATTTGCATTCAAGATGGCGATGACGACTGTAATGCAAGCATATCGAAGCAGCTCAATTACGTTAGATCTGGAGATGGAAAAAATAATAGATGTTTTACCAAATTACAGACACCTGTGGGATATAAAAGATTTAAATTATACGAAAAAAAAAACACTAAACAATGCTTCCTGAAATCGACCGCATTAGACAGGAAGGGCCTGTTAGGAAGGAGGGGCTTAAAGTATCATTGACGGGCGGAATTGCTGAAGTCTGGAGATGTAAAAATAATAAAAGAACTTTTACCAAATTACAGACACCTGTAGGATGTAAAAGATCCAAATTATACGAAAAAAACCCACTAAATAATGCTTCTTGGAATGACCTCGGCTCTGGTTCGCATCAAAGATACAATGACGGAACGACGATGTGTGATAAGGTGCTGCTAACGGTTGCACTTCCCTACCTCAGCGGTTGCAAATTCTATTTTCTAGAAAGATAACGCGAGATCACACACGGCAATAATCAACAGATAATCATTACAAGGCATCCAGGTACTTTCTTGGCCTTTTCTTTCTCAAGATATCTCACACATAGAGCATGTATAGGACGTGATTTACCTTCGTTTGACTGCCCTGCCCCGCTTCAAACAATGGACGACCTATGGAGGATGGATGAAGCCATATGCTCATCCATCCCTTAGGAAATTATCTGCATGCACATTGCATCTATTCCTCGAAGGGTTGCTGCTTGTCTCGCCACAAGAGGTGGTTCTACTGTCTACCGATTACCCTGCTTATGCCATTACTGTATTGCTGGAATTAACATAATTTATTTATATATGGCATCTCTCTGTGTGCCCGTTATCATCCCATTCTATTCGCTCTTATGGTGTTGCATTTTCTGTGTCGGGCAGTGTATACAAATCAACATAAAACATACTGTGCTCTAGACATAATTACATCCTTAAATATCTTTATTTTTACTGTGAAAGAAGTTAATTAAGGAAAGTCATGTGCTGGCCGCATCAGATTTTTTTAATTGAATTTGTATTGCATAAAGGACTCTATAAAAATTTAATGTATTGATTTATGCTACTTCTATTAATCCAAATGTTACTTAAATTAATGTGATTTATTAAAAATATATTGATTTAATCTTAAAGCTTACTTCTCTATTGTCATTCTGCATTCTAATTATTTTCGTTTTCAGCCGATTTCTTATTTTATAGCACCAGGAAACTGGTTGCGCCGACGCACAAACGCGATATACTTTTATACCAAATTAAACAAAACATGTAATTTAAGTTCCAACTGAAAATTTTACCAAGCAAAACTGGTCATTTACCCACATACAAACTTTCAGTACATTTTATACGAATATTTTAAATTTATATTTAAATAAGTCCTATTATTATTTCAACCTGTGGAATGGATATATGTTGTAAGTAAATCCACAATACTGTAGAAATGTGAGATCTGAAATATTGGAATACAATAAGAACATCTTTATGTTTGGGGAAATATGAAAAAGGAGGGATTTCGGTGTTTTGATTCGATGGGGATTGGCGAACCATAACCTAATCCCGCGCTTTATTCTGGCTACGTAGAAATCGGGTTCCATTACGGGATTTTCTTACGTTCCTTCACTAGAAAAAATATCCTCCAGTCTAGGGATTTTCTAACGCAAACATACTAAGCGTATACGTTCAAAGAACTCATTCATACATTCGGTATCTAAAAGGAAAATAAGTAAATGCAAATCTGGGGGAGAATTGCTTGTTCTAAACGATTTCAAAATAATTCTTTGATTTGTTTTCAAAAATTGGAAACATGAAACTGCGATTTAGAAAGTGCTGGAATGTAAAATTTTTATTTCATACTCAGATAAATGGTTTCATTTGAGTTATCATAACATTCACAGCTATGCTGCAACGTTGTTTACTATTATTTATATATTCATAATATTCATTTTATTTTACTTATTTCTTACTATTTCGTATATCACACATTTCCCTTGATAACACTGAGAGAAAATAAAATCGGTAAACTCTAAGAATCACTTCAAATATGAATATATTCCCAATTAAGTTTAATTAGTGAAATTCGTTGATTTGTTCTTCAGTTACATAAGCGCTATTTTAAGTTCTCTGTTTCATGGATTGTAATAACAGAAACTACAGCTACGCTTCCTTGAATTTGCGAGAAAGAAAAAAGCTAGAGTTAGAAGAAAAATACTTTTGAATTCCAACATTACCAGATCTTGAATATTCAAATACTTCTAATTCTAGAATACTATAAATACAAGAGCCACTACTTAAGTTTTTAGACTGTAGCCATACCAAAAATGACAGCTTTCATGCAGGCGTTTCTAAAAACTTTAATTTTCACCAGAACAGTGGTTGTTAAAGAACGAGATATGATAAAATCAAAGGGATTTTCGAGCTATGAATTATTATGACTTTCGAAAAGGGTTGAAACAGCTTGATAGCGGGGCACATTAGCCCAGTTGTTAGCGGGCGGGAGTTGCACTCGATAGGCTCGGGTTCGATTCCTTCCGCTACCAAAACTGCCACCGTGCTCACGCGGAGTACGATCACGTTAAACATGTGGATCCGTAAGTCCTTCCGAGAGGTTGGTGGTAGGGGAAGGAGGTTACAGTCCCTTTGGATGCCTCCCCCACTGGGTTCCGGTCTAAATTGGGTGGCACTTCCCGGCCGTCCATACAGTTATCTTACACCTTTCTGGTATGTCGGACGGTCTTGGTCTCAACAGCAACAACAACAGCTTGATAGCGTGCGGGGATTGCACTCGAACGACAGATGTTCGATTCCGGCCTCTGCACAAATTCTCCTCATGTTCACGCCGAGAGCTTTTACGTTAAATATGTCCTTCCAAGATTTTGGTGGTAGGATAAGAATGGCACGATCGCTGTGGATGCTGCCCCCACTGTGTTTTAAATTGAGTGACACTTCCCGGCTGTCGAAGCAGATAACTTACAATATTGTATAAGTTGTAAAAGCAACAATTTACAACTGGTTCAAATAATTCAATCTTGGTATCTCAGGGATGAATTTCGTAATGCTCGTCCAAAATCTGCTGTGACGCAAAACACATTGGACCTGTACAATATTGATGCTGTAGCGATCACTTTAGATCGCAATGTTACATAGGATGAAATTGAGGCATCTATGACTATTCAAGGACTCGAGTGCATTCAATTTTACATGATCATTTATTTAAAAGTCAAAATAATATTTGCGCGTTGGATTCTCCACAGTTCAACTGAAATTCGAAAGAATTTTCGTGGACAATAATGCAAGGAATATCTAAACAGATTAAACCGTGTTGTCTCGAAACCATACCTTTGCCATTTTATTAGCTCTCAAAACGTGGATTTATTCTTTTGAACCCGAAATAAAAAAATCTGATGTGAGCAGCACATGACTTTCCTTATATAATGCAATGAATTTACTTCTTTTACAGCAAAAAAATAGCTTATTCTTATAGCAGATACTTATTATTTTCAAGATATTGAATTTTTGGCAATGAATCGTCATTTTCATTGATTTAGCGTCACGTTTAACCATTTGGCGAGATTTTCGTTAATTTGGCAATATTTCAAACAGTCGCCAAGTTGGAGACATTCCGCCAAATTCGTCGCCAAAATCTCGCCAAGCGTTATGGAAGTTGAAATAAGTTACTCTTATAGCAGATAAATGACTATTGGCGTTCAAATACAAAAGTATTACCCAAAGTATATTTTCTCATGAATGGAACGAGCTAGATCCACGAAAATGATGTCACCAATGTTATTTCATGATACTACACATGAAAAGTGAACATGTTTCTCAACAGTTTATATATATTTTTTAATTTATGGGATTTTTTGATAAATTTATTTGAAAAATGTGCAATATCTCGAGAACGGTTCATGCTAGCGTTCTAAAGTTTATGTCAATCGTTTTCTAAGGAAAAATTATATAAATTTTTTGATGATTTTTTCAAAATTTCACTCGAAAATGTAGGGGCGTTCTGAACATTCGATTACTTTTGAAAACAATAGGCTTCCAGTATTCGCGAATTGTGATTTTGGTACCAAATTTCATTCAAATCGCTCCATTCGTGCGTGAGATATCGTCTCCACAGACTCACTGACACACACACACACACACAGACATCCCCTCAAAAATGTTTGATTCGTGATCAGGGATGCTTGAAACGTGATCTCCCGTCGAAAACTCGAAATCGAATTCTCGACCCCGTCGCAATACTTTTCTTATACATTATATATATAAGGAAAGTAATAACAATCTATTGTTTGGATGTTTAAAAATGGACAAAATTCTGCAAAATTGTTCGTGCACAAAGTGTTTCAAAGAAAATTATTACTCCGTTATTTTTTAAATCCGGACATGTTGTAACCGTTGCTTTGGAGGATAGTTAATCGGTAAGTTATTTATATATGACAATTTGTTTTTCAGAAATATTAGCTCAGACATAATGCGAAACATCGCATCACTCTTCATAATGGCAAAGCAAGCATACACTCACACAGCATTTCAAAATATCTATTATTGATAAAGTGATTTAATGAGTCACTGTCCTTATTCGACTAACGATTTTTGACCAATGATTAAACCGATTTGATTAATGATTTAACCAATGTTGTTTTCTTTTTCCAAGCGATCAAATCTAAAATACATGGTCAACACGCAGAAAGACATTTAACAATTAGTATATACTAACTGAATACCAGGTGCAAATCAACTGCTTCACCATAAGCAAATCCCGCATGATATAATTTTTTTATTATTCTGATATTTCCAGTGGTCCTTTTCAAATCGATTTTCCGTTCACCAAATTTTAAATATATATTTCATATCGCACAAACTTAGAATTTGGCCTCCAGCATGTTTTCTATATATCGCATATCATTATGATGATACTTATCGAACAACTAATCGAACACCTAGAAATTAGCCAATGGTCATGCATTTCACGAGATATTCATTAACATGTAATTACAATTTGATGAGGATTGTTATTGCCTGAAACGCCCAATTTCATTTTATGTGGAGTTATTTCGCAGCCAAAAATCATCGTAGTATGGATCTTATACACCATTTGTCTGTGAAAGAATTAAAGGCATTGCATTATGTGGAGAATGACATGTGCTGCAGAAATGGGATTTTTTCTTGTTAAGTTTGTGTATTTTCCCTCAATATAGATTTATTTAACCAATTTCAATCGACAATATTGTCACAGTGTATTTAATTTGAAAGTAGTATATAAAAATCTGATGTGGTCCGCTCATGACTTTTCCTGCAGACTCAGATTCACGTTCTATTTATTTCTTCAATAAATTCATTATATTGAGTGTAATTGCACAAAATAAGACCCATAATTATTTAAAAATGCATTGAATTGAATTCAACTTTCGTTCTCATTTAGTAACTGGACTTATTTTCAAGGGTGGCGTAGCGGAAGGGCTAAAATATCTACAAAACGGCTAGTCCTAGCATAATGAGTTTATCTTATTCTTTCCCTCGTTAAAAATTATGTGCGAAACAATCATTTAATCGATATATTTAAACATACGCAATTTTTTGTTTCAGATTTTGAAGACTTTTGCTAGCCATTTTCCCCTAAGAAGGCATTTTATTTTTTTTCTGAATCGTACCAAAATCAAATCAGCAGCAGGGTAACCCACATTTGACTTATCTACCAAATTTTGTAAATTTTAATCTATTCCTTTTTTCTGCTAGACTAGCATTTTTTGCGGCACATTTCTCAAAAAATGTTGGATTTTTTATCCCGAATCATACTAACAAGTAATCAGCACCAGGGTCGAACACAAGTGATTTAACTGTCAAATTTTACGATATTTCGTGCATTAGTTGTTTTGAGTTAGATTGGATACATATATTGCACATACAGACAGACACACGAAACTTCAAGTTGTAATTTTCGGCATAATTATACTACTTGCTCTATACATTACCATGTATTGTAGGGAAAGTAAAAATGACTCACTGGCTAATGTGTTACCATTAACGTTTATTAAATATAAAATTCAACAATTTTTTTTTAGTCTTCTAGTAATAACTTTTACGAATGCATTAAAAATCATTTTGGGTAAACTCTAATTTCATATTTTTTTAAATCCAGCCTTCCTATTTGAAAAGTAAAAAAAGTTATATATTGCCTACGTTTTAAAAAAAATCCTAGCGTTTTTGGGGAACCGCTTTAAAAAGGAAAAAAGAAACAAGGTGGAATTTTCCTTGGCATGGCTAAAAGTTACAAACACAGTCAATATGTTAACTCATGTTTCTGCAAATATACGCCAAGGTAAATATCCCATTTCTGTCGTTAAATAATCTGAAGTGGGCGCAAATGGTTTCCTCTATGTAGTGCAATGAATTTACTTCTTTGACAGATTAAAAACGATGAATACGATGCAATGTTCGGTGACTTTAATATTCAATTGTATACATTAGGCGTTTTTTTCAGATCACATCATATAAAAACCATTTAAATTATACAAAATTTGAACTCTATGTCCGTCAATCTGAGGCAAAATATTGCTAGTAGTTGGAATTTCCCTAATGTCTCAAATTTCTGTAAATTCAACGGTAAGTGTTACAGACAGAGGAATGTGAATTTCTCACATGTAAATGGCGTGTCAAATTGTGAAGCGCCAGAATACAAAATTATTACACGAAAGTTTCGTCTCTCATGACTGGAATGAACTTAATTCACGAAAACGATGTTGACAATTATCGCATATTATGTATGATGGGTATCCATATTTCACAATGGTATATATATATATAGGTTGTCCCAAAAAAATTGAAACGCGCTTTAATTTTTTACCTGTTGGAGATAAGAGGGCAATGTAAATTGCAAAAATGTTAAAAGTATGGGAGGAAATAAAACTACGTTAATAAAATAGACCTTCCATTAATTTTCAAAAAGTAACACTTTTTTTAAATTTTTATACAACCCCCTTAGACAAATTAAGTCAATCAGAAAATGCTTATTTTTAATGCAACAAGATCATTAAAAAAACGGCATCTGTACCTTTGAAATTAAGCGAGTTATATTTGATTGAACATTGTGAATTGGGAATTTAATAAAATTTGTAATTTAAATTTGTGACATATCACACAAAATATATAACTGGATGATAATACATAGGAGACATTTTTGCGAATTCCGCGTAGTCTCACGATGCAATCACAGATTCTTAAGTATTTTTCAATACCTAAGTACTTTTTCAATAATTAAGTACTTTTAAGTACTTTTTGTCTATACAATTTCCATCGTCAATTTGTTTATGATCCCTATTTTCACTGATGAAGTAGCCTTTCATATGGTGCGAAACACTAGAATAAGTCAGATTTTTCCCTTATCATAATTCAGTTGATTTTAAAGATACAGATATGCGGTTTTTTTAATGATATATTTGCATTAAAAATAAAAATTTCTGATTGACCAAATTTGTCTAAGGGGATCGTATAAAAATTTAAAAACTGTAACGTTTTGAAATCTAATAGGAGAGTTATTTTATTAACGTAGTCTTACTTCCGACCTTACTTTCAACATTTTAGGGACACCCTGTATATATATATATATATATACTATTACGATAAAGTGAGACAAAATAGGATATATCCCAAATAACCCTGAAATTAAAAGAACTATTCACTACAAAGGAGGAGGCGCAAATGCTGCTCAAATTCCCTAGTAGAATACATGAATGAAAGTAGAAAAGAACGGGAGTGACCATATGAATTACATAAGAATGGTAGGGGTGGATTGCGACACCCCTTTCCCGCTTAAAGCAGCTTTTACAACCCGGGTAACGCTCACGGAACCAACATAATTCCATGGTCAGCCTCCCAAATGTGCGAAAATAAAAGCACCAGAACAGACTCAGAACCAAAGAAGTAAACGAATCCATGAAGGAGAAACATCCGCTAGTCCAACCCGATGGAACGTCTCTTTATGTAAGTAAAGTTGCTCATGCGCAGAGAAATATCAGGATAATAGTTACGCAGGCATGAATATTAAATCTCTATATCAACAATCAGATTACAAATTTTCTTTAAAAAACGATTTGTAATAATGTTGTAAAAAATTGACTGGATAATTTCTTTTTATAGCTTCATCTGCAAATTTTTTACATTTGCAAATGCAGTCTTTCCTAAAAGTATTATAATTTTGGTTTCTTCTAAAATGTCCAATTATTATATTTCTGAAGACATACTTTGCAAGGTTTGAATTCCAATCGATAATATGATTTACCTTGATCCTGTATGAATCTCTTTTGTCGTGTAACTCTGTGTATATTCCATATTTCTTGTGTTTTTTGATAGCTAAATCCAAGAATTTTACCGATCCGTCCTCACACGCTGGATTTTCAATAAGGTCCAATTCGCTTGGGTAGAATGAAAAGTCAAAACATGGGGTGTTTTCATAGCCCCCAATTATCACATCATCGACATAACGGAAGTAGGGCATTTCCGATAGGATATGAGTGCCTCTTTCGTATTTAGATAGATATATATCTGCTAGTATTGACGAGCAACTCCCTCCCATAGGTATGCCCTTGATTTGTTTGTAAAAATTGCTTCCGTCGTGTAGTATGAACGGCAAATCTTTGAAAATCGGGGTTCGCCACAGCAAGTACAATATACACTTGGCAGTTGCAGATTTGCACATGACAACTTGTGGGGAGGGGGGGAGGTATGGGTTCTAGTTCCTTAATTTTGAACTCACATTTTCGTATATAAACACATATTTGTTTATATAAGCACAAATAAAGGAAAATATTTATTCGCAAAACTGAAAAATGTTTCTATACTCTAGAAACCATTTAAAATGTATTGTTACCATAGCGAGTTTTCGTTCAATCTTAATGAAATTTTAGCTTACTGCTCATAATGGCAACATAGTATCAAATAATTGTGCTGTTTTGCAAAGATCAGCGATCATGTGCTTATTTAGGGCATAAAAATGGAGCTTAATATTATGGTGTATTAGACAAGCGTTGTTATAATTGGCATGTTTGCGCCTTGAAAAAACGTAGTGTGGAATGGATTTTTGTCCAAAGCCGGCATTTGGAGATGTCATCTGAACATGTATTATTTAAATAGTGGACACTTACTTAGAACCAGGGTAACATTGGTAATTTATTTTCGAAATTCAATGAAACTAACAAACGCTTACAAGATTATGATTGTGTCCCCTTCACTATTGAAAACTTTGTTTTTGTGAAACCTCTCAATAACTTATTTGAAATGGACAAATATTTTTTCCGTTAATTGGAATATTTTGTTATATGTTCCATTACTGTAAAAATATTTTGAAACGATGAGTATAAGACAAGTATTACAGTACGGTCAAAAATTTGAAAGAGAATTTTGAAATTGAATAGAGTATTTTAAATTTGAAATCGAAGCACTCCATTCGATTATGAGATATGGCATCCATAGACTCAACTGACATAGACTCACTTGCAAAAAAGAACTTTTAATACATGCGAGTTCAAATATGCTCAAAGAGAGTATATTTGTCTAAAACGCGAATTTGAATTTTTAACCCTGTCACTATACTTTTCTTTATAATATATATGCTGGGAAAGTAGCAACTGTGATTGTTGCAATTACTAATTATGATTTGTGTGTTTTCTTTTTATCTTAATAACGTATTAAAACGTTTTCAAATACGCATTTTATGACTATCAAAGGCTGTTTAACTGTAGTACGCATAAAATTTATCTTTCCATTTCCACCGACGTTTGCGGTAGGCGAAATGCCTAAAGTTCTCGCTTCGAGATGCCCATGAAATTAATGAAAGGTTTTTAATAGAAAAAGTCTAAAGTGAATGCATGAAAATGATGCCCATTTACTGTTAATATGGAATCTGCGGTGTGTAAAACAATATTTCATTTCCTATCAGTACATGTTGATTAATTTCAATGTATTTATACATTTTAATATAAAAATCACTCATTAATAAAATAATTTTTAATATATTTATTAGAAGAATAGTGAGTAAAGGATTTGGATACAGTTGGCCCTGCTTAATTTGCATACGGTTGGTTCTACTTTATTGTATGCGTAGAAGCGGGTGCACATGTTAATATTATTAATACCTCGTTTAAATATATTCTATAAATATAATGAGTACATAATAATTATAAAAATTTACGAAATAAAGGGTAGTGATTTAACTATATATATTATATCCCTTTTTTTATTATGTTTAAACCTTTTAAACTACATAGGGAAAAACTATAGGTTAACAAGTTTGGCGATTTTTCGCTTTTCTCCATTTTTTTTTAACCACTGAAACTGAAATTCACCAGATAGTTTTCTTCATTTTTATGCAATTAACCGGGAATTCCTATGTGATAAGACGGATAAATTTAATATTAACTCCACAGAGTTTAATTTTGTTCTGGAATTCTTTACGCATATAAAGTATGTAGGTGAATATCCGTTTCCCGTTTAAGTGTGGAATCCTGTATTTGGATACAGAGAATCATATACTGTGACAGAAAAATAATTATTAATAAATGTAGAGAAAATCCTATGCTTATGTATATAGATGCTTATTAAATATTAAAAAATTATTGCATTTTTATATAGAGATTGAGCCAGTTTATAATAAATATATAGCTTCATGTTCAGATTTAACAATTCTGTTTAGAAAAGTCGGAACTCGCTATTTCTAATGTCTTTTGTATTTAAAATAATTTTACAGATTTCATGGAAAGAAAATATTAAAATGTATTATTGACTATATGAAAATCGTCTGAAAATATGTCTAACAGATTTTGGCTAACATTTGGCCCAGTTTTGTTAGATAGCCTGGCAACCCTAAGCTATTTAGTTTGTTTCCCTTCACACAGCACTCTTGTGCAGTAACCAATCCTCTACGCCAGTGGTTCCCAAACTTTCAGGTCCGCGGACCCCCTCAAAGGAAAAAAAAATTCGCGGACCCCTTAAAACCATAATGCAAGAGCATGTTTCTATTGGATATGTACAATAAGCATAATTTAGTGTGAACAGTGATGCTGCTTTCTTGCAATTTGCTCAGTAATATTTGGTTTAATGCCTGATAATTTCAGTCTTAAATCACTTTCAACTTCAAGTCTATTTCTTTACTTAGATTTTAAATATGTCAGGTGGGAGAAAGCAATTTAATTATGTTTGAATATATAACCTATCAGTTTGAAATTAATTTCATGAATGTATTTAATTCAAAGTTATTTAGAAAAAAAGTTCATTACTATTTTATTTAAAAAAATAAAATAAAAAAAAGAGTAGAGAAAAATAATGAATTTTATTTATTTTTAAAGCTAACTATTTATTAGTTAAATATTGCGTGTTGTTCGCGGACCCCCTAAAACCTCGTCGCGGACCCCTAGGGGTCCGGGGACCCCAGTTTGGGAAGCACTGCTCTACGCAGTAACCAATCCGGTCGAAGTTTAAAGTGAGTAGTGTGTACATACAGATTTTAATATCAGCACAATCAGTCATATATTTTAACATTGTTTTTCTTATAAAAGAAATAATTTTAAAATGGATCAGGCTGCCGCACATCCCCTTATTTGCATGAAATGTCTCCGCTCTGTGCCAGATTTACCAAATCCGGAAGAGATATACTTTGGTATACTTCCTAATTGCCCTCACATATTCTGCTACAAATGTATCCTAAATGCCAGAATGACTACGTATATTTTTCGCAACGCACGTTCCTTTCAAACAGTTTTTTGCAATCGAGATACACCAGAGAATGTTGTGTGCCCGAAGTGTTCCGAGGAATCTGAGTTAATTGTACGGAGCCCAATTTTTCCTGACAATGCTGTAGAAAAACAGAGAATCATAAGTGCTTTCGTAGACAGCAAACGTAGTAGCAATTGCTTATTTTTAAAGCTTGGTTTCGAGTGCTGCATTGGAATTAAAGGATGCAAATCATAAATGTTTTTATACAGAATGCATCATCCTAATTGAAGAGAAATATTTTAAGGGCACCTTCTGTTTATATAATGGATAGCAGTCGTCAGTATTTCGATGCACTGGAAAAATCCAGATTTGTGGTTGAATTTATAAGACATGCCCGCACTATCCCATGCGCATTTTTGAAGGGAGGATTTGGAATGTGTTTAGGCGACAGATCGTGTGAAAGACAGAAAATGATAATATAATGATAAAGTTTTGGTTATTGAAGAGCGTTCCATCACTTCAATATTTTAAGGTTAATACGTGTAAACTCTGTGTGTTAAGAACAATTTTGAAAGCTAAAGTGTGCATTTTAAAGGTTCAGTATAATGATTTATTTTTAAATTTTAAAAGATCAAGTCTGTTATAATCATGTCATTGGTATTCAGTAGATGGTTGTATTTTATATTGGTTTTGTCATCTTAATTTAAAAGTAATAATTGATATGGATAAACACACTGTTTTTATTACATCGTGGCCTACGCATGCATTAGCTATGAAAGTGGTTAATTTTTTGCCTGTCATCAGATTTTGTCTGAATTGTGTCAAAGATGTTAAAATTTTATATTTACGTGCAATTTTATTTAATTCCAGACCAGTATATATTTATGTATTTAATCAGTTGTGAAGTTATTTTATTCCTGGTCTGTGTTCTTATTTGCATCCATTCGTCGGACTTTGTTTTGTACCACTAAACGCACCACCGTCCATGAGGTGTCCTGTGTGCCGTGCACCTTCTGTTTATATAATGGATAGCAGTCGTCAGTATTTCGATGCACTGGAAAAATCCAGATTTGTGGTTGAATTTATAAGACATGCTCGCACTATCCCATTCGCATTTTTGAAGCGAGGACTTGGAATGTGTTTCAGCGACAGATCGTGTGAAAGACAGAAAATGATAATATAATGATAAAGTTTTGGTTATTGAAAAGCGTTCCATCACTTTAATATTTTAAGGTTAATACGTGTAAACTCTGTGTGTTAAGAACAATTTTGAAAGCTAAAGTGTGCATTTTAAAGGTTCAGTTTAATGATTTATTTTTAAATTTTAAAAGATCAAGTCTGTTATAATCATGTCATTGGTATTCAGTAGATGGTTGTATTTTATATTGGTTTTGTCATCTTAATTCAAAAGTAATAATTGATATGGATAAACACACTGTTTTTATTACATCGTGGCCTACGCATGCATTAGCTATGAAAGTGGTTAATTTTTTGCCTGTCATCAGATTTTGTCTGAATTGTGTCAAAGATGTTAAAATTTTATATTTACGTGCAATTTTATTTAATTCCAGACCAGTATATATTTATGTATTTAATCAGTTGTGAAGTTATTTTATTCCTGGTCTGTGTTCTTATTTACATCCATTCGTCGGACTTTGTTTTGTACCACTAAACGCACCACCGTCCATGAGGTGTCCTGTGTGTCGTGCACCTTCTGTTTATATAATGGATAGCAGTCGTCAGTATTTCGATGCACTGGAAAAATCCAGATTTGTGGTTGAATTTATAAGACATGCCCGCACTATCCCATTCGCATTTTTGAAGCGAGGACTTGGAATGTGTTTCGGCGACAGATCGTGTGAAAGACAGAAAATGATAATATAATGATAAAGTTTTGGTTATTGAAAAGCGTTCCATCACTTTAATATTTTAAGGTTAATACGTGTAAACTCTGTGTGTTAAGAACAATTTTGAAAGCTAAAGTGTGCATTTTAAAGGTTTTGTCATCTTAATTCAAAAGTAATAATTAATATGGATAAACAAACTATTTTTATTTCATCGTGGCCTACGCATGCATTAGCCATGAAAGTGGTTAATTTTTTGCCTGTCATCAGATTTTGTCTGAATTGTGTCAAAGATGTTAAAATTTTATATTTACGTGCAATTTTATTTAATTCCAGACCAGTATATATTTATGTATTTAATCAGTTGTGAAGTTATTTTATTCCTGGTCTGTGTTCTTATTTGCATCCATTCGTAATATAAATAAAATAAAATAAAATAAATTCAATTGAATGTGCTTTTTACTTTTCCTGCAGTACATGGTATAATGTATTGAGAAAGTATTGGATTTGGGTCGAAAATCGCAAGTCGAAATTTCGACAGATCTACACATTTTGGGATTTCTAGATCTTGAAAATCTATTTCGTAGTGTGACGCCTGTGTGTGTATCTGTGTCTATGCAATGTATGAATCCTCTCTGACTGAAAAACTAATGGACCGAAATTCATAAAATTTGGAGGATAAGCCATTTGTGGGTGACTGGTGCTGATTAAACTTTTGCATAATGTGGGATCAAAGAAGCTCTTTTTTTTTGCTAAATGACCAGCAAGAACCTCATGTAGCCATTCCAGTATAAAAAAAAAATGACCAAATTTTACAAAATTTGGTAGATAGTTTTCTTTTAGGTTACCCTGGCGCCAGTATGGTTTTCAGTTAGAATACATACATAGCACAGGCAGACACACATAATCACAGACGTCACTCTATATGTAGTTTTTCGTATTTCAGGATTCCCAAAACGTGTAGAATCGCCGAAACCTCGATTTGCTATTTTCGGCCATGATTCCAATATCTCATTCTTTTTGTTGTCACAATTTATGTATAAAACAAGCATTTAATTCATACATTTCAGTATATGTAATATTTTATTTTATATCGGATATTTAGGATTTGAGAGACATTTCGCAATAAAAGGCAGATTCTATTTTTACCGAGGCGTATCAAAATCTATCCAGCGCAACATATCTTACAAGCGACTTATCTACCAATATTTATATAATTCGATTGTGTAATTAGTTTATTAGCTAGATTGGATACATAAAATTTTAGCGGGCCATTTCACAATAAACTTAAAAAGAACTTGAATATGAATCTGCAGGGAATGGCATGCGCTGCCCTCATATAAATGTTTTCGATTTCATTTGGAAACGGGATGTATTCTTAAAATCGCCGCAATAAAAATGCGAAAAATTCAAAAATATTTCGAGAACGAGTAAATCAAAAGTAATGGAGTTGGTATTATTGTTGGTTCTATTGGAAAAAATTAAGTATAAAATAAGCATTTAATTGACACATTTTAGAGTAGGGTATTATTGTTGGTTCTATTGGAAAAATTTAAGTATAAAATAAGCATTTAATTGACACATTTTAGAGTAGGGAGTTTTTTACTTCATATTTTGAGGACTTTTGCAGATCATTTCGCAAAAGGAGTCAAATTATTTTTTTCCAAATCGTGAGAAAATCTATTCAGCAGCCGTGGTAGCTCATAAGTGACTTAACTACAAATTTTTGTTAAATTTAATCAATTAGTTTTTAGCTATTGTGGATAGATACATGGACTGGATAGATAGATTTTTGCGGCCCTTTTCATAAAAACATTGATGTGAGCAGCACATGACTTTCCTTATATAGTGCAATTAATTTACTTCTTTAACGTTGAGAAAGTAATGAAAAGATCCACATCACAGTGTTTTTAAATCTAAATTAACATTTGCAACTCTAAATTAACAATTACCAATACTGATAGCATCCTCAAAGCAGTATAGTCCGTATATTTAAATAGTTTAATAATAAATGCATCAATTAGGCGTCATTTCATTAACTTGGCTACATTTTTTATATTTTGACGATATTTTTGTCAATGTGGGGACAAATATCAGCAAGTTAGCGATAGTTTGAAGATCAAGTCTTATATAATAAAATATATGCCCATTTGTTAATTTGGCAACATTTAAAAAAGTCGCCATAGCGATATGACGCCAAAATTCGGGTCTAGAATTTTGCAAGAGTTACAGACAGGGTCTTATGGTAGAGTCTTGTATTATTTCCTAAATATTGAATTTTAATCAATTAGTTGTTATTTACATTGATTTAGCGTCATTCCTATAAATTTGGCGACATTTCATAAACTAGCCAAATTGGCGATATTCCGAAAAATTCGTCGTTAAAAGTTCGACAAGCATTACGGTAAAATAAAAATTTTACTTTCTTAGTAGATAAACGGCTAATGACTTCCAAATATAAAATTAGTACCCTATGTATCTCCTCTTATAATAGATTCTTATTCTTTCCAAAATATTTCATTATTATTATTTAGTCTTCATTTTCATTGATTTAACGCCAATTTTACCAATTTGGCAATATTTCGTCAATTTTGCAATATTTAAAAAGCTCGTCAAGTAGCGATATTCCTTTAAAACTGCGCCGAGCATTGTTTATGGAGACAGAGTTTTGTCTTATTTTAGATAAACGACTACTGGCATCAAATTACAAAGCTATTACCCACGGTTTCTCCTCTCGTGAATTGAACAAGATAGATCTACGAGAATGATGATAATTTTATCGCACAATATTACATAAGAAAAGTGAACACATTTCACAATAGTTAATATATTTTATGAATTGTATATGATTTTTGATAAATTTATTTGAAAAATGTGCATTATCTCAAGGGCCGTTCATGCTAGCGTTTCAAAGTTTACGTCAATCCATTCTTAAGAAATGGTTATATTCGTAACGTTATTGAATGTTTTATTTTTTACTGATTTTTAAAAAATTCGATATCGAAATTTAGAAGGGTTTTGAACATTCGATTGCACGTAAACATAATAGGCTTCCAGTATTCACCGATTGTGATTTTGGTCAGAAATTTTGTTCGGATCGCTTGAAACGTTTGTGAGATATAAGAAAATCTTGAAACGTTTGTGAGATATAAGGAAATCTTGAAACGTGTTGTGAGATATAAGGAAATCTTGAAACATTTGTGAGATATAATGTATAAGGAAATTATTGTGACAGCTTCGAAAATTCGCATTCGAGTTTTCGACGGGACAGCACGTTTCAAACATCCCTGGAGACGAATCAGGTGTTTTTGAGGTGATGTCTGATTATGTAGAGACGGTTTCCTTATATAGTATGTTGTTGTTGTTGTTGAAACCCAGACCGTCCGACCTACCAGAAAGGTGTAAGGTAACAGTTTGGATGGTCGGGAAGTGCCACCCAATTTAGACCGAAACCCAGTGGGCGAGGCATCCACAGGGACCGTACCCTCCATCCCCTACCACCAACCTCTCGGAAGGACTTTCGAACCCACATGTTTAACGTGATCGTACTCCGCATGAACACGGCGGTAGTTTTGGCAGTGGCTGGAATCGAACCCGGGCCTACCGAGTGCAACTCCAGCGCGCTAACCAATGGGCTACCGCGCCCCTTATATAGTATATAGTATATATATATATATATAGTATGTATATAAGGAAAGCAAACATGCATGTCCATTTATTCAGATTCGTACGAAGCCCAATCATCACCAGGGTTACCCACAAATGACTTAAATATACAATTTTGTAATGTTTGATCCATTAGTTTTTACTTAGAATGGATACATACATTGCGCGCGCACACACACAGACAGAGAGATAGAGATAGACGTCAGGCTTAAAATAGATTATTTGTATGCTAGAGATCCCGAAACGTGTAGATCCGTCGACAACCCGAGTTACGTTTTTCGACATGATTCCAAAACTTTCCCGATACATTACCATATAGTGCAAGGAAAGAAAAAAAAAACAGCTTTCTATGGAACTTGTTTAAATAGGAAGAAAAAACATTCTGACTTTGATTAGCAATATGTAATTTGCAAATTATGCAGGCAAAGTAAATTATGTATTTACTAAATTATGCCAAGATAAATATATCTTTTCAGTCGCAGTCAAATAAAATATCTGATATGATCGACATATGACTTCTCCTATATAATGCAATGAATTTACTTCTTTAATTTTCGAATGATAACATATAAAAACTATTTCGAAGTACCCAATTAACCTATATTTCACGCCCCTCTAAATTAACCACTCTAAATGATCGGTACTGGTAACATTCGTAATAAGTATAGTCCATATATTAAATTAAATTTTTAACGTGTATACTGTTAATTGTTAAAATTTTAATTATATTTTAGAAAATATTGCCTAGTTACCAATATATTGCTAAATTCATCGCAAGCATTACTGGCAATGAGAGAGAATATATATATACATGGCTGTTTACCAATGGTTAGGCGTCATAATACAAAATAATTACTCTAAAGTATATTTTCTCATGAATGGAATGAACTACATCCACGAGAAGGATATTAATACCTTATCCCGTATTAAATATGAAAAGTGTATATACGCATTTCACAATGGTAAACACCTTTTTCCGATAAATTTATCTGAAAAGTGCAGTATCTAGAGAACGCTTCTTCCTAGAGTTCTAAAGATTGTGCCCGTTTTTCAATTAAAAATTAATCCAGAAATGATTATGTACGGAAAGTAATGAAGGTTCCGATTTAAATTTCATGTGAACATTTAAGAACTGGCTGTGAAAGATTCCGAATTAAAATTTAATTCAACAAACAATTATGAAATTAGAAGGATAAAAGTCAAAGTTCAATATTTGTCAGTCTCAAATCCTTCAATATTTGAGCATATCAGTTTTTAGATTTTAAATATTAAATTAAAGAAATTAGAATACAGAAAAACATAAAACTGAAAGTCACACATTTTAATATAGAGAACCACGTTTGAATCACATATCATGCAAGTGCACACGCTTTGACTATCTGTTTAAAAGTTATTTAATTGTTCGTTGTACAAATCATTGTGAGAAAACGTAGTTTAAAATGAACATTCAGCACTGTTACTGTTCCATTCAACAATTTAAATTGTGATTCTACACATCTGCATATGCCGGCCGTCCAAGCACCTGCTCATGTCCACAGACGAGTCGGACGGTCTGGGTTTTCAGCATTTGCATATTTATGCAAAATATCATTTTACTGTCTATTTTAGTTTTCGAGTAAGAGCAACACAATTTTCCGGTAAATATTGATTTATATTCGTTAGGAATAGAGAATGGACTTCGATTCGTCGTTCACAATTAACTTTCAGAATACATTTTATCAAGGAAATAAAAACCCAAAGCCGAACACTAACTATGGTATAATTTGTGTAATTCATTCTTTTATAAATTCGTAATTTCGCAGTCTGCAAGTTCTTTGTACGAAATGTATAATATAACGAGACTTCAAATGCACAACCATATGTACATTCTTATAGCATTTTAAAATTTATTGTTATCCAAATCATGCTATTAAGATATTTAAATTATTGCTCTAAAAACAAGTATAAGTATTTGTTTATGCTATTAGTTTTTGCTGTAGTTGAAATATGTTAATGACTTTTTTCATTCTGTCTGTCTGTCTGTCTGTTCGTTCGCACCATACCTTCCGTAAAGTGACTATCAAAATGAAGTTTTAGTATGTCGTTGAGAAAGTCAGTGGTACATATGGGAATGCAAATAAATAATATCACCAGATTAATCATTAGATTTGGATGGAACGCGGGGTGAAAAAATGGCATAAATTCACACCTATGGGACCTAAATTATCACACATTTTGTAGGAGATGTTAAAATTCACAAATTGCTTCGAAAATTAATTAGAAAATAATAAAATTATCCCATAAAATATATAAAAAATTTCGGCAAATATATTCGGTTGATTTTTAAATAAAAATTGAAATAATTACACCCAAATCATGTGAAGATAAGACATGATCCACTTCGAAATCAAATATGTCATCCATATTTTTTTGACAAAGTAAAATTCGTGATTTTAAAAGTTCTTTTAAATTTATATTTAGTGTTGTTTCCGTCCTAAAACAGATTTTTTCTATGCATCTGTATTCTGCACTCACGCAATTACAATATGTTTGAGTTTAAATGATCATCAAATTTTGATTGTTTTTACAACGAAGCATAATTTTAATGGATACAGAATGTAAACAAGTGATTGTAAGATGACTTGTATAATAATTGCTGAATATTTTCCCCGTAAAATTATTTTACTCTGGAGTTTTGAATAAAAATGAGTGAATGAAATACACACTGCTTTTGCGTAGAGTGCCAGACGATTTATATTTCGATGACGTCATTTGAGTAAACTTAATTTTTTCGATGAAATTTTAAGTTTTCAAGTAAAATAAATTATTGTAGTTATGTGATAATTAAAAAAAGATCACGACTGAAGGCATATCATTTTAGAGATGTTTACAGATTTGCAATCCATTTGGAAAATATTTCATAATCAATACTTTATGCATGATTAATATTTCTTGTTAACATTAACGTTTCTTATATGTAAAATTTAACAACTTTTTGAAGTCGTCTAGTAATAACTTTTAAGAATGCATAAAAAGCAATGTGTGCAAACTTTGATGTAAACATTTTTTGAAATATCCAGCTTTTCGAATTTAAATATAAAAATATGACGTGGGCAGCACAAAAATTTTACTGTAGACTCATATTCATATTACCTTTATTTATGCCGATCCTGTGGTCGAGCGGTCAGGGGCATGCGTTTCAGGCTGATCGCTGGATTGCCGGGTTGCGGGTTCGAATTCCGCCAGCGGGCATGGATGTTGTCATGTCGAGCCCAAGTCAGACGCCCGCCCTTCGGGGAGCCTCTATAAGTCAAGCTGCAAATCTTCACCCCTTCGACATGGGATACCCTGGGGGGTCTTGTGGACGTGGTGCGTAGGCGCCCCTTCACCACGGGGGAATTAGTAACGAATGAACGAACCATAATTTATTCAATAAGTTATTAAATTTAGTATCACAAAATGACACCCATAATTATTTTAAATTACACTAAATTTTTACGTTTAATTCAATTTTCTTTCTCATTTGGTAACTAGATTATTTTCGAAGGTGGAGCAGCGAGACGGCGAAAAAACTAAAATATCTCGAGAACGACTAGTCTTAGTGCAGTGGGGTTAGTCTTATTCTTGTCATCGGCAAAAATAACTTATAAAACAAGCATTTAATTGATATATTTGAGCGTACAGTCTTTTATTTTAGATTTTTAAAATTTCTGCAGTCAATTTCGGTAAAAAAGGCACGTTATATTTTTCCTAATCGTACCAAAATTTAATCAGCACCAGAGCTACCTTCAAGGGGCTTACCTACCAAACTTTGTAATTCGGTCAATTAGTTTTTTAGTTAGAGTGGATACATTTAGAGTGGATTTAGTGAGTTCATTGCACAGACAGACACACACACGTCAAAAACTCGAGTTGCGATTTTCGACATGATTCCATTAATTTCCCTATACATTACCATGTATTGCAGGGAAAGTAATTGTTATATTTTGAGTTTTAAAAATGTGATAGTTTTCGGTAAACTTTCTATTTGCATTTCTAAAATATGCAAACCATGCCGACATGGCACATTTTGTGTTTATAATATATGCCAAGACAAAAATACCTTTAAATTCATAGTCAACTTAAATTATTTTATTTCAGTTTTTTTAACATTTTTGGGGTCCATTTCGAAAAAAACAAACAAACAAAAAAGTTATTTTTATTTTCCGAATTGTACCAAAATCTTATCAGCACTAGGGTAACCCTCAAGATAGTTACCTACCAATGTTAATGAAATTCATCAATGATTTCTTTAGTTAAAGTGGATACATTCATTGCACTGACAGGACAGAGTGACTGACACACATCCGGCCACTTAATCAACTACACGTACCGCATGGTGAGTCGAGTGGCCTGATCTTTCCACACACGTCAAAACGTGTAGATTCGTGGAAAATTCGAGTTGCGATTTTCGACATGATTCAAATACTTTCTCTATACATTACCATGTATTGCAGGGAGAGTAAAAATTGTTATATTTCGTCTAGGTTTTAAAAAAATCTAGCGTTTTGGGGAATTTTTTTTTTGGCATTGCTAAAATATACAAATATGCATTGATATTAGTTTATTTTTGCAATTTTTACTGTATTTTGACAAAATCTGGGACAAAATATTGCCTAGTTGGCGATAATTCACTAAATATTACGATAATCATTACAGTTAATTCATTGTAAGAATAACATAGTTGATCATTTCTTATATATATGTACATGACTATTGACGAATTGTTAGGTGTCAGAATACAAAATTGTCATAGAGACATAACTTCTCTCATGAATGGAATGTACTAGATTCACGAATTCATTCTATTACTTTTGAAATCAATATGATTTCAGTATTCAGCGATTGTACATTTTTGTCCCCAATTTCTTTAGAACCGCTCGTGAGATACCATCTCCACAGACTCACGGGCGAACACATACACACTTCAATAAATTCGATTTCAGGGATACATGAAACGTGCTCTTTCGTTAAAAACTCTTAATTTTTATTTTCAACCTTGTCACTATACTTTTCCTATATAATACACGATGTGTATAGGGAAATCCAAGAACTGACAACATCTAAAAACGATTTGAAGGAGGGTATTGATGCTGCTGCATATAAAAGAATTCTGTTCATTCACTTCGTCAGAGTGTTACAGACAGAAACAATATTTGAGACTGAACTGCAGATCCCTGAAAATCAGGGATCTTCACTTAAACTATCCATTTGCAAGCTGCGAATTCGGAAATAACGACTTGAGGGGGGGGGGGAATTCTGCCGCATTCCCAATTTTTGGACTTTCAATTTCAGAACCCCCCCCCATTATATAAAATCGTCTCGAATCCAAAAAGTGAAAGTTTGTTTTTAGCCATAGATTGAAAATTGTTAAACGACATTTGAAAAACGAGTAGAAAAATCTAATATAGTTTTACCTCCTCTAATTTAATAACTTCTATAATAATTCATGTATTTGAAATGTAAATATTGTACATAAAATATACACATTTGAAATTGCAACGAATTCATAACTTTTAAGGTTTTCCCTTTCTATTGTAGAGTTTAGCTTTTTTTTAAATACAACTTGAAAATAATCAATCAATTGTACGAAATTCTAATCATCATTAGAGGTAATCTAAATGGAGCGAAATCTAATTGTAGTAATAGTGCTTATCTATTAATATGTCGATAATCCTGGATCCCAGAAATTCGAAACTTGTATTAAATTTTAAATTATACTATTTCAATTCGACTTCAAAAATTTCAAATTCTTCGCAGATATTTTTCCGTTATGATATTGATGGGACAAAAACATGTCCAGACAGATAGGTATTAATCTATATAAAAAAAACTGAATAACAATACGGATGATATGGATTTCGGATTATGAAATTGTAGTGCCACTACGTCAAAATGTGCTTTTATGGAAGACACTAATTTTGTAGATAACAGCGTCCATGGATCGGCTTCGAGCTTATGCCCTTGTCAGCATGGGATAGCCGTTATCTGTAATAATATTAAGAAAATTTGTTACATACTAAAATTTTGAGATTTTCTATGATAACCGGCAATTTCATTCCTTCCACGAAGCAGCCATCAAATGCTCTACAGTTCAGCCCGCGCTACACGAAACTGCAAGATCGGAGTCTAAAATATCAAAGTCTGAAATGGTAATTGGAACAAAATTAATTCAGACCAACGCATTCGTTAAGAACAATGATCAAAATAAAAGTGTTTCAGAAGTGAAATAAAACACTTAAGATATAAAATTAAATAACAGTCCACATAACAGTGCACATTCAATTTTATTTATTTCCTTTAAGCAAAAACATTCAATTAGTATAAACTGATGCGGACAGCACATGACTTTCATTATATAATGCAATTCATTGCACTTCTTCCACAGGGACAAAAATAATCCGATGTGGGCGGCACATGACTTTCGCTGCAGACTTACATTCATGTTATCTTTATTTATTTAATAATTCATTAAATTGAGTTTACACTGAATTTGCGCTATTAATTCATTTTTTTATTTTCATTTGGTAACTGGGCTTATTTTCAAAGGTGGTGCAGCGAAAATGCGGAAAAACTAAAATGGATCGAGAACGACTCGACTCTGTGTACTGGGGGTTGACCTTATTATTTTCATCGTCAAAAATTACGTATAAAACATGCATTTCATGAAAATATGTGAGAATACGTAGTCTTCTACTTTAGATTTTGACAATTTTGTCGGGTCATTTAGCCAAAAAAAGCAGGTTCCAGATCATACCAAATGTAATCCATTCCAGGTTAACCAACAAGTGATTTCTTTACTAAAATATCCGAAACTTCGTCTATCAGATTTACAGGAATTTTTTAAGGCTATTTTGAAAAAAAAAAAAAAAAAAAAAAAAAAAAAAAAAAATCGGGTTCTTGTAACCTGAATCGTACCAAGATCTAATCAGTATCAGGGCCACCCACAAGATTCTTACCCGCCAAATTTAATGAAATCCGGTCAATTAGTATTTGAATTAGGGTGAATGCTAAATTTACACACACACAAAGATGCCATGCTAAAAATAGTGTTTTCGTGTTTTAGAGCTCATAAAAGGTGTACATTACATCGAAAACTCAGTTGCGAATTTCGACATGTTTTCAGTACTTTCCCTTTATATTAACATGCATTACAGGTAAAGTTAAATGATGTATAAACTCCAGGGCACAAAGTTTTTAACGTTGAGTCCTTTGGGACTTTTCCGGAAGAAAACATATAAAACAATTCCGATGTATCCAATTTACTTATATTTCACAGTACTCTAAATTGGCAATAAACATTATTGATAGCATCCTTAATATGTCATATTGTCGATATAATTAAATATTTTGATAATTAATTCATTAGTGTGCGTCATTTTCGTGAACTTAGAGTCCTTTTTGCAATTCTGGCAAAATGATCGTTAAATTGGTGCGAAATATAACAAGTGGGCAATATTTTGCTAGATTATTCGCCAAGTTTGATACATGTATCGCCAAGCGGTACAGACAAAGAGAAGAAAGTTTTTATTTGTCCGTTTGCCCGTTGTATGACGGAATTTACAATTTGAAAAACGTTACCTCCCATAAAAGTCATGTTTATCAATTTGTGGATATTTTTATCACTTTTGCGAGATTTATACCAATTTTATGACATTCTCGTTAATTTCTCAACATTTAAAAAGTCGCCAATTTGGCGACTTCTAGCCGAATTTGACGCCGAATTTTTTGACAAGCCTGGACGGGAAAAAATGAGACATTCATTTAGTAGATTCATATAGTCTTTCTAAGTAATTAAATTTTCATCAATAAGTCGTCATTTTTATCAACTTTGCGACATGTTTGTCCAAATGATAAGAATAAGGAAGTCCCAAATGTTTCATTGTATAAGAAGTAAATTCATGGCATTATACATATAAGGAAAGTCATACGCTGGTCAAATCAGATTTTAACTTTTCGTATATACATATTAGGATGTAATGTGACATGGTCGAAAATTCAAATTTAAGCTCTCGACGGGAGAGTACGTTACAAGATTCTCCGAAATTAAATCAAACGTATTCGAAATGATGTAAGCATGGTTATGTGTGTGGATGTGTGTGTAAGTGTGTGTGTTTGTGTGTCCGTGCGTGCGTCTATATAGGAAATATGTATCTGCTTCATATCCTACACTATTAAAAACAAATAAATGAAAATACTTATTCGAAAAATAAAAACACATCCTATACCCCAGAAAAAAATGATAAACGTATTGTTCTCCTAACGAATTTTCATTCAATTTACGTGAAATTTCATACCGTTACGCATAATGGTTATATAATATCAAAGCGTTGTGCGTTTTTCAAAGATCAACGATCGTTTGATCGTTGATCTTTGAAATCGCTTATATAGGGCATATCAAAGGAGCTTAATTAGGGCGTATTACTCAAGCGTTGTACAATTGGCATGGCTGTGCATGGAAGAAACGTAGTGTAGAATGGATTTTAGTTCACAGCAGACATTTGGAGATATCATCTGTATATGAATTATTTAAGTATAGACCCTTATTTAAGCCCAGGGTAAAGTTGGTAATTTATTTTTGAAATTCAATGAAACAAAAACACGGCTACGATATCATGATTTTGTCTACTCCACTATTAAAAATGGACTTTGTAAAACCTCTCAACAGCAGATGCGCAATGGACAATTCTTTTGCCCCTAATTATATTTTTTTGTTATCTGTTCCACTACAGCAAACACATTTTGAAAGGTCAAGTATAAGAAAAATATTACAATACTGTCAAAATTTCGAAATAGAGTTTTTGTTTTCTGATTTGAATAGTTTGAGCATCTTAGAATATGAAACCTGCATATACCCCAGTCTGTATCCATCCCAACTTTAAAATTATCCGTTCAATTATCATAATAATTGCCAGTGAAGTAAGTCGCGTTATCCCAGTTCTGATTAGATGTTGGTACAGATAAAAAAAGCAATTCCTGTTTTATATAATGGACATATGTGAAATAAAAGTTAATAAATTTTAATTTAATGAAAATTTGGAAATAATTTTTTTCAAAAACTTCGAATATTTCCAGAAAAAATTGATGACTTAATCCAAAATGAGAGCCCATAAATTTTATTTGACAAATTATTGATTGACAATTGTTCATTTAATATATTTAATTGTTATTATTAAAAAAAATCGTTAAAGGAGTCAGGGTTTTCCGAACGTATGGTCGCTTTATGTAATGAATAGGGTTCCATTATTTACACACTTTGGTGATATAGAATCAAATTTCAAAGTATAGTATTTAGAAGAATAGCGTCAATCGAAGCATCCCGTTCAATTATGAGATATAGAATCCACAGACTCATTGACACAGACTCACATGCAAACAAGAACTTCTAACACGTTCAAGTTCAGCATGTTCAAAACGGATAAATTTGTCGAAAACGCGATTTCGAATTTTTAATCCCGTCACTATCATTTTCTTTATGTATGCAGAGAAAGTTGATAATGTGAAACTTATAATAAAAACGAATGTGTATTTTATTTATCTTGTTACTTGTTTATCTTAATTTATTAAAAGATTTTCAAATACGCATTTGATTACTAACAAAAGCTAGTTCATTGTACTACCCATATAATTTAACTTGGCATTTCCACCGTAGCTTGCGGCAGCTGAAGTGACGAATGGTCTCGCATTGCGACACCTATGTACTTAATAAAGGTTCATTAACAAAAACAGTTTCAAGTGAATGCATAAAAATGCCTCACTTTGTAGATTTTTGTTAACATGTAAATTTTGGTGTGTAAAACAATGTTTAATTTCCCATCACTACAAATTACAATATTGTCAATGTATTTATACATTTTAATAAAATCATTAATTAAAAAATATTTTTAATCGACTTATCAGTAGAATAGACAGTAGAGGGTTTTGGTACAGTTGGCCCCGCTTAATTTGCAAACGCGTGTTTCCACTCGATTGCGTGTGATTAAGCGGGTGCACATATTAATATTATTAAAACCTCTTTTAATTATGCACCATAAATATTATATATATATATATATATATATATATATATATATATATACAGGGTGTCTCAAAAATTGACCTCTGCTTTTATTCCCTATTTATTTTAGACATATATAATAAATTACAAAGTTGCGTAAAAAGAAGTACATAATTCTATGAAATCGAGGAAAATTTTCAGGGGATTAAATTTTATATATATATAAAAATCCCATGCGCATTTTTGACTATCCCATGCGCATTTTTCAAGCGAGGATTTGGAATGTATTTAGGCGACAGATCGTGTGAAAGACAGAAAATGATAATATAATGATAAAGTTTTGGTTATTGAAGAGCGTTCCATCACTTTAATATTTTAAGGTTAATACGTGTAAACTTTGTGTGTTAAGAACAATTTTGAAAGCTAAAGTGTGCATTTTAAAGGTTCAGTTTAATGATTTATTTTTAAATTTTAAAAGATCAAGTCTGTTATAATCATGTCATTGGTATTCAGTAGATGGTTGTTTTTTATATAGGTTTTGTCATCTTAATTCAAAAGTAATAATTAATATGGATAAACAAACTATTTTTATTACATCGTGGCCTACGCATGCTTTAGCCATGAAAGTGGTTAATTTTTTGCCTGTCATCAGATTTTGTCTGAATTGTGTCAAAGATGTTAAAATTTTATATTTACGTGCTGTTTTATATTAGTTGCTTCTAATGCTGATTTGCTGTGGGTTATAATTGCGTTTTTAAAATTTTTATCCACTATGTACTCTACGCCGTAATGGATTGCACAACTTTCTGCTGTGCATATTGAGCAGCATATTGGGATTTTTAAAGTTCTCTCGATATTTTCGTCTGTATAAATTCCAAATCCCGTTCCGTTTTCCATTTTAGATCCATCCGTAGTTATCCAGTGTGTTTGCTTGCCTTTTTATTGTTTAAATTTCTCGAACATTGAGGGAACTTCTTTTGGATGTGCATTTTGGAAATCCAGATCTTTTGTCTTAATTTCTATGGTGAATATTTCTCACGGGGAGATACCGACGTTTGTCAATTTATTATTTGGAATTATGCTTTCCTTTCTTATTAGGTCTTTGGTGTTTTCCAGATTTTCAGTAGCCCAGTTGTGCTTTTTCTTGTATTTTAAACTTTCAACATTCCTGTTTATATAAACTGCTTTTCTTTTCATTATTTCATTCTTTAAGATATTTTTTTTCAATTCTGTGGATTTTACAGATGTCATAATCGGGCATGTTTAAATATGCTCTCATAACATCATTAATTGACCATTTCGGTAAGTACGTGGCAATTCTGATTGCGATATTTTCTAGTTTGCCATATTTCAGTCTGGGGAATTTTTAATCTTCAAGCCCGATCGCTGCGTAGTCGATTTGTGCGTATATGACTTGTTTTGTCATTTTTATTAGGATCTCAGTGATTAGACCCCAGCATTTGCTAATTGGTCATTTCCTTGTTCCTATCGATTTTTTTACTTTGGTCTCCGTAATTTTTTGATACTCGTGACAGTTCCATTTCTCACTCAAGGTGAGGCCTAACATAGATATGTTTTTTTCCCATTTTATTTCTTTGTTATTCATAATAATTTGATGAGTTAATTATTTTCTTTTCGGCGAGAGATTTGTGATTTTCGTTTTCTCAGTTGATAATTCAATGTTCTTCTCTTTGGTCCATTTTATCATATTTTCTAGGTTGTTCTGGATTTTCCACTATATTTCCTCCTTATCGTTATCGCTGATTATTACAGTAATATCCATCAGCATATATATAAATTTATTTTCTTTCTTTATACTTTCCTCCAAATCATCCATGTAAATATTATATAGAAATGGAGAGATTATGCACCCCTGTGGAACTCCTAGGTTGCTATCGGCCAGTTTTGGTGCAATAACCCTTCCATTTAACTTGGATTTTTCTGTTAGATAAAAAGGTTTGTATCCACTTGCAAATGCAAATAAGGCAATGGATGGCAAGGAGATTCTTAATAAGGATTTTTTTGTTTCTTATATTAGGTCCATGTTTCATCGTTTATTTCACTATTCGCTATTTTGTTGACCCTTTTAGTCATTGCTCTATGTTTCGCACATTTTGTGTTCTAGTAAGGGGCGGTTTGTCTATAATTTGTTATTTTCATAGTGTTCGTGGTTTCCTCTCTCGCAACTCTGATTCTGCTTTTCAACTTATTTGTTTCTTCAATCGTTTGGTTACTTTCTTTGGTATTGTCTTTTCCTAGGAAGTTTTGTATTTTTCCAGTTTGTAAATTTCCTGTTTTTTACCTTTTCCCCCCCTTTCCCACGTTATCAAGTATAACCGTGATGATCGGGTAGTGATCACTTTCGCTGTTGTCCTCCTTAATGTCCCAATCACATAGGTGGATTATATCAGTGGATACAATCGTAACATCTAGTCCTGATTTGATTTTGTTACTTTTTATATATGTTGGCTCATCTTTGTTCAAAATATGGCTGTTATTATCCGGTGCCCATTCTAGTAGTTTTGTTCCTGCTTGGTTTTGGTTCTGATTACACAATCATTTGATTTTGGAGTTTAGGTCAGCACATAAGATAGTTTTTTCTATCCACATTGAGTCGATCGTGTTAATTTCTTCTTCTATAGCGGTCCAGGTCTTTTGTATATATTTATAAATTTTATTTTTTTCCCAAGGTGAAATTCTTTTTGTTGTATTTCCATATTTGGTAGGTTATTTTGGGTAATTATGTCCTTGCAAGTAATATTTTTAGTAGCAATTAAAAGCCCGTCACCTTTATTATTCTATTTCTTAGGGAGATATCATAGTTTGGGTTATTGTAGTTTTTTTTTCAGTCAGATTTCTTGCAAGGTGATGCTGTCCGGACGGAAGACATCAATTAGTTTGAGAAGGTACAGATGGTTCGCCATGAAACCACTGATGTCTCATTGTAGGATCATCATCATAGATTCGTGGTTTACCACTTGGACCAGAGACACACTTATTAGTTAAGGGAATAGATACCGTTCTACCTGTCTTAGAAAAAGGAAATTCAAAGGGGTTACAGATTGGGTCAGAAGGAGATGAAGGCGACAGATGTTTGTGATAAAGTACCTGGTAAGCGGGAGATTTTTCCGCATTAGGAGGTCTCGCAGAAATAGCTTTTTTTTGCGGATACAGGAGATTTCTTTTTGCCCTTGAAAGACTACGCCAGTAGTTCTTGGATCGTATTTTCTAAGGTTTTGATTTTCTTTATATGTTGTTCTTTTTATGTCTTACTTTTTCTCCACTCTTCGTACTATTTCTAAGATGATATTGGTGGTGTCTAATTCCTTATTTACTATTTCTGTACTTTCCCTTGGAGGGGTGGGAGGATTGGCTTTATTGGTGTATGTTTTGTTTGAGTTTGATTCTTCAGTTTGTAACTTATTTTGAAGTAAAGTTTTTAGTTTTTCTCTTTCTTGTTGATATATGGGGCATATTTCATTTGGGGCACCTTCGGCATTTGTTTGCGTCTTCTTGGCATTCATCTCTATTATATGTCCCACCACATATGCTGAAGTGTTGCTTTGCAGTGCAATTTGTTGCAAAATGTCCGATTATCAAGCAGTTTTTACATATTTTGTGATTTTCCCAGTATATTGTTGGACTAAATCTACTAAATAGAATGTCTGAGTGTTTTCTTATTGTTTGACCATACTCTTTTATCAGCACCACGGGAAGTTTGGTTTTGCACTTCTCTTTTGTGAATCTGATTATTTGGCATCAAGGGATGTTCTTCCAGTCAAGTTTTTTGGTACTTTCTTGAACCGACTACTACCGAGTATTGCTACTCCTATTAGGATGTACTCACTGAGAGCTAGCTCCCTGTTCCGCTGTGCAAGTTGTATAGTCTGGACCAGCTAAATTTTTTATTTCTGCGATTTTTATTGCATCTTCTAGCTTGTTTAATTTGCTTTAATGTATAACTCCTCTGTTCTGAATATATTAGTCTCGCATTTTTTCAAATTTAATTCATTTACGCTATTTCTAATATCAGTCACTTTTATGCTGTTTATATTTTTTTCAGTTCCTCTTAATATTAATGTTATTTGGTCAGTTCCATGAACATACTCTACTTCACTTTTTTGTCTTTCGTTGAGAGATTTAGTTATGCTATCCTCGTCAAAGTTTTCGCCTATAACTGTAAACGCCTCCCCCATTTTGGAAGATGAAAGTTAAAAGGGGCACCTGGTTCCACAAGCAAAGTAAAGCTTATCTTGTTTTGGGTATTTTCAGTCGAAGCGATAAATATATAAATTTAAGAAATAAACTTAAAGGAAAAAGAATTTTCCCAATAAAGAATACTTGTAAGTTAATCTTTCCTTCTGAGCGCGAACATCAACCGACGATAGATCCCACGTTGAACCTAATCCCTCAAAAGCCATTCAAGTTGTCAGCTTGACGAAATGGGAATAAATTGTAACTTAAATGTAGAACAGCCAAAAGAGTCTTTACTTAAGCAAGCAAAATTTTTTAGATGTTATAAAAAATTCCATCGTAAGAGCCAATGCATATCAACGCAAATCAAATGCTTTGCCAAAATCTCACCAGAATTGTCACTGTGAGGAAGCATTGCAGACGAAATACCCAGCGCCGAAAGATATAATTTCGTCGTTAATTCATGAATAAAATAATCAAAACAAATGTGGATCTGAAACTTCGTGTGTATATTGTCAGACATTGAAGCGCAACTTTATCGGAAAAAATGCAATTGTTAAAGTTCGTATATTGCTTGATACGGCCGCACGAAGAAGGTTTATAAATAGTGATCTATGTCTTAGAGTAGGGTTGGAGTTACTGGAAGTGAGTCAATAAAAATACATACGTTTGCGGAAAACAGAGATCATCTCGTCATCACTTAAATTCGAGTACTTATTTCATTGAAGGGATATGAACTCAGATTATGTGATTAGTTTTGAAAAATTATAAACTGAAAACATTTTCCCGGATATAATAGGAGCACTGAATTCTGAATTGTGTGATGAAATTAAATTGTTGGGGTTTAATTTGTCAGACGTTTCTCATGGATTGAATGATGAAGAAAATAAAATGGATATATTAGTAGGTAGTGATTATTATTGGTAAATCATGACGGAAAAAGTTTAACGTCTCTCACCAACCGTCTTTTTGAATGAGACGGAGCTTTGGTGGATGATTCATGGTAGATATTCTAATGTAATTAATTCAAAGAATTTAGTGAGTTGTATGGCAATCTATGTTTCTATTTAGGACAAAAATAATGAAGATAAGATGTCGATTGAACTTCAAAGGTTTTGGGAATTTAAATCATTAGGAATTAGTGAGCCTACAGATATAAATTCATGCGACAAACAAACCCTAGAAAAATTTGACAGAAATATTGAATTTAAGAATGATACATATGAAGTTAAGTTGCCTACGAGATTCGATACAATTGAACAACCTAACAATTACGATGTCTCAAAAAGTTACTCGATTTCGGAATAATCCTATATTGTTTAAATATTACGAAGCCGTCATTTACGAATAGTAGAAATGGTTGAAATTACTAAATAAATTACTAAAATGCGTATTGTTTTTGAGGATTCAACATATGCTCCTCCTCATGACGTGCTTCTTTCAGGTCCAAATTTAAACCCGGATTTGTTTGATTTAATTTTTCAATTTCGAGGTAACAACATAGTAATAGTGGCAGATAAATTAAATGCATTTATACAAAGAAACCTTGCCGAAAGTGATAGAGATTTGACACGATTTTTGTGGATTGATAAACTTACACAAAATCAGTGTTCTCCAGTGAAACTTATAATTATGAAAATGATGCGTGTACTATTTGGTGTGACTTCTAGTCCGTGTTTGTTAGGAACCGTTATTAAACACCGGGTAAAAGGGTTTGAAAATCGGTATCCCGAAATTTGTTCCTTGATTAATTTTTCAATGTATGGAGACGATTTGTTAAGTGCATCTACAACAGAAGATGCATTTAAATTATCAAAAGAATCCACAGATATTAATACTAATTGTAAGGTAATTTATTCTGACAATGCGAAAAGTTTTAAAGCTGCTGACAAGGAACTGCAGTATTTTAACAAAATCATAAGGGAACGAAAACTGCAGGAACCCATCTAAAGTCAAGAGTGTGTCATCGAAATTCATAGTAGAACGTGCTCCTTGGTGGGGAAGATATTACAAACGACTTGTACAATGTGTCAAAGATCCATTACGAAAGATTTTAGGACGAGCTCTGCTCACATTTGAAGAACTGATAACAATCCTTGCTGAGATTGAAGCAGTTGTCAACATGTGACCTCCTAACGTATACTGGAAGTGATTTTAAAGAACTGAGCCACTTACACCTGTTCACTTCCTCCAATTTGGTAGGAAGGACTTTAGTTATCCGCTACACTCTGCAGAACTGGAAAATAAACTTTACACCAAAGACACTTTTATCAAAATGAAACGTTACCGAACTAACTATTAAAACGATTATGGACTAATTGGAAAGAACAGTACCTGTTTATATTGAACTCTGCTCATCATTTTAACTGTTCTGAAAAACATCGAAATCTCCAAGTTGGGGTCATTGTACTAGTAGATGGAACTTGTAAATTTAAACTATTATGGAACTTGGGAATTACTAAAGAAACTATTAGTGGCAGATTCAATCTCGTGCGTGCTTGTGTGGTGAAAACCTCAAAAGGACTGTCCAGGAAATCTGTACAACTATTGTATCCTTGTGAATTAGATATTACTTAAATGTTTATATTTGAAGAATTATAATAAAACTTAATATTGAAAGTTTTCTGAATGTAAATTTACATGAATGATGTTTAAGATGTATAATTTGTTAATGAATGATATATTGAATTGAAAATTTTTTGGGCAATTAATCCTTTACTTTTTTACTTTCCTTATATACATAATGCATAAGGAAAGTATTGTGACGGGGTCGAAAATTCATATTTGAGTTTTCGACGGGATAGCACGTTTCAAACATCCCTGATCACGAATCAAACATTTTTGAAGTGATGTCTGTGTGTGTGTGTGTGTGTGTGTGTGGAGACTATAACTGATGAACGAATGGACCGATTCAAATAAAATTTGGTACAATAATCACAATCCATGAATACTGGAAGCCTATTGTTCTAAAACACAATTGAACGCTCAGAACCCTCCTAAATTTTTGAATGAAATTTTGAAAAAATCATCAAAAAATCAAAGCCATTAATAAAATTACGCAAATAGACATTTCTTATGTAATTTTTCCTTAAAAAACGATTGACATATCTGTATGTGTATATATATATATATATATTCAGGGTGAATTGCACATAATTTTCCAAACAAAAAGGGGCCCATGAGCAGTATAAAACACCACAGCAACCCTGTCCTATCTCTAACCATTTCCGAGTTATGGTGGCTAGAAGGAAAGTGCGTCAAGTCTAAAAGAAACCAAATTTGTGAAGTTTCTGAGCGGTCTACACTCAAAATGAGCACATAATTCGAAAGAGCAGAAAAAATCCTATACATGGACACCATTTTCTTTAGGATATCTAAATTTTACGGCGAGCTACAATCACTGAAACATTGGAGAAGTGCAAAATCGAAATTTGCTGAAATCTGTAACTGGTTTTATCGCAAAATCCCTTCTAGCTACAATCGATCACCTGTCTCTAACCGTTTCCAAGTTATGGTGGATAGACAGAAAGTACATCAAGTCTGAAAAAATCCAAATTTGTGAAGTTTCTAACATACGCATATCCGACAGAGTTCATATGCAAATAGTGACGTATTTCTATTACGTTCCATTTATGCACCATCGTTTCATTTGAAGTATGTTCGTCGAATATCTGCTTCGCCCGACGCCGGTTTCACTGATGTATCGTACACAAAAAGCTAAATTTCTTCTGAACTAAAACACCGATGTAGTTTATTGTAGGCTCATTCGAAAGCAGGTGGAATGAAAACGTTTTTGGTAACTTTGACCGATTGTAGTGTTTGTGATACACTCCGTTAAAGATTTTAGCAAAATTTCGATTTTGCACTTCTCCAATGTTTCAGGGCTTCTATCTCGCCGTTAAATCCAGATATCCTGATGGAAATAGTGTCATCTTATAGGATTTTTTCTGCTCCTTCTAATTATGTGCTTATTTTGAGTGTAAACCTTTCAAAAACGTCACAAATTTTAGTTTTTTCAGACTTGACGCATTATCCTTTTATCCACCATAACTCTAAAACTGTTAGAGTTATGGTGGACAGAGTTGCTATGGTGTTTTATACTGCACATGAGTTCTTCTATCACCCCTTTTCGTTTGGAAGATTAGGCGCAATTCACCTTGTATATATGAAAATGTTTTTCTCTCTGTTTGTCTGTAATGCTTAGCGATGAATTTAGCGAAATATTGTCAACTAGGCAATATTTTGCCCCAGATTTTGCTAAAATGTAGATAAAGTTTTAATAATTAACTGTATATGCGGCAAAGTAATAACTTAACTTTTAAAATAATTTAATATATATATATATATATATGGACTACACTTCTTATTGAATGTTACGAATATTGTATTTACAGCTTTCAATTTAGAGTTGGGTGGAATATAAGTTAATTTTGTACTTCGAAGTGTTTTTATATGTTATCATTCGAAAATACGCTGAATGTATAATTCGACATTAAATGTTCCATAGATTGTATTCATTATTTGCACACTGTGAAAGAAGTAAATTAAATTCATTGTATTATATAGGAAAAATCATGTGTCGCCAACATTAGATATTTTAATTGACTACGACTGAAAAGGTATATTTATCTTTGCATATTTTTGTAAATACATGATTTACTATGTCTGCACAATTTGCAAATTAATCTTGCTAAAAAAATCCAGCATGTTTTTTTTTTCTATTTACACCAGTTCAATAAAATGCTGGCTGTTTTTCCTTTCCCTGCACTAAATGGTAATGTATAGGAAAAAATTTGGAATCATGTTGAAAAAAACAACTCGAGTTTTCGACGGATTTACACTTTTCGGGATCTCTAGCATACGAAGAATTTATTTTAAACCTGACGTCTGTGTGTGTATGTGTGCGTCTAATGTATTTATCCACTACAACTCAAAAACTAATGGATCAAATTTCATAAAATTTTATATGTAGGTCATTTGCGGGACGCCCTGATGATAATAATGCTTTCGCACGATTCGGAATAAAGGGACCTTCCTTTTTTTCTGAAGAGGCCAGTAAAAATTTTATCTATCCGCAACAGGTAAAACACTAATTGATCAATTTAACAAAATTTCGCAGTTAAATCACGAGTTACCATGGTGTTGAATAGATTTTGGCATGAATCGAAGGAGAAGAACCTGCCTCCTTTTGCGAAATGACCCGCAAAAGTCTTCAAAATATAATTTAAAAGCCTACCTATGATAAAATATATCAATTAAATGATTGAATTATATACCTAATTTTTGACGATAGAGCCAAAGATATTACCAACCTCATATTTTATGGTTCTCTCTTATCGAGATATTTTAGTTTTTTCGAATTTCTGCTATGCCGGTTTTGTGAATACATCGTTACTAAATGAAAACTAAAAAGATCTCATGTGGACAGCACATGACTTTCCTGCAGACTCATATTCACTACCCCTTAATTTTTTTAATAATTCATTAAATTAATTTCTTTAATAATTCATTCCACAAAATAATGCAGCATTTGCACTTATAATTCAATTTTTGTTTCTCTTTGGTAACTGGACATTTTTTCCAAAAGGTGCGTTCACCTGTTTACGTTCCTTATATACATAGTATAATGTATAAAAGGAGTATTGTGACGAGGTCGAAAATTTGCATTCGATTTTTCGACGGAAGAACCGTTTCAAGCATCTATGAAGACGAATCAAATGTTTTTGAGGTAATGTCTGTGTGTGTGTGTGCTTCAGTGAAACTTTAGGCACGATATCTCACACACGAATGAAGCAATTTGAACGAAATTTGGTACAAAATTTACAATCTGTGAATACTGGAAGCCTATTGTCTTTAAACGCACTCGAATATTTAAAACTTAGAAGCATTTTGCATATTTTTATATTCGCACAGAAAATAGTTAACAAAAATTGGAACTTATGGAGCGACTATCTCCAAATTAGAAATGAACGATATAAGCACTCATTGCAGTATTAAAAATGAAATCTTATCTATGATGACGTTATCATTTCGTGGTTAGCGAGATGATGCCATCAGCTTTGTTATTCTTTCTTAATTACACATTTTTAATAACTTAATGTTATCAACCTCCTTGTGCTAGCCATTGCTCTGGCCCGCACAATCTATTCTTACCAAACAATGAAATACTGGATTGATATTTTAAAAATGTGACCTGTCGAGAGCCCGAATATTTAACCACTACCGTACTCCACACAGTCGATTCTCACCAAAGTATGAAATACTGGGTAGATATTTTTAAAAATGCAAACTAACGACACCCCATACTAGCTAACCACTGCATAGTTCCACAGTTCAAGAACTTTTCCATATTTAATTAACTTTGACAAAAGCAGATATAGTTTTTAAAATATTCACCATGTATTTCATTGAAATACTGTTTTATTTAATGTATTGTTATTGACAATGTATTTTTCACTGTGTGATGGAGCATGGCGGCCATAGGTCAGTTTGTATTATAGGAGCTCTCCTTTGTCCATAAAAGCACTAAATTTTAATATAAGCACTATTTATTTAACTCTAATAATATTTTTACTTTCCTTATATACATAATGTATAAGGAAAGTATTGTGACGGGGTCGAAAATTCGAATTCGAGTTTTCGACGGGAGAGCGCGTTTCAAGCATCCCTGATCACGAATCAAACATTTTTGAAGTGATGTCTGTGTGTGTGTATGTGTGTGTGTGTGTGTGTGTGTGTGTGTGTGTGTGTGTGTGTGTGTGTGTGTGAAAGTATGTGTGTGTGTGTGTGTGTCAGTGAGTCTGTGGAGACGATAACTGACGAACGAATGGACCGATTCGAACCAAATTTGGTACAAAAATCACAATTCGTAAACACTGGAAGCCTATTGTTTTTATACGTAATCGAATGTTCAGAACCCCCCTAAATTTTCGAATAAAATTTTGAAAAAATCGTCAAAAAACCAAAACCGCTAATAAAGTTACGCAAATAGACATTTCTTATGTAATTTTTCATTAGAAAACGATTGACATAAATTTTAGAACGCTAACATAAACCGTTCTCGAGATATTGTACATTTTTAAAAAAAATTATGAAAAAGTCACATAAAAAAAAAATTCCTATTGAGAAACATGTTCACTTTTCATATGTAATAATACCATGCGATAAATTGAGTGACATCATTCTCGTGGATCTAATTTGTTCCATTCATGAAAAAATATACTTTGAATAATACTTTTGTATTTAAACGCCAATAGCCATTTATCTGCTGTAAGAATAACTATTTTCTTAGTGTTAAAACTTAGCGAGATTTTGGCGACGAATTTGGCGGAATGTCGCCAACTTGGCGACTTTTTTTGAAATGTTGCCAAATTAACGGAAATCTCGCCAAATGGATAAAAATGATGCTAAATCAATGAAAATGACGACACATTGTCGAAAATTCAATATCTTGGAAAGAATATTAGTATCTACTATAAGAAAAACCTATGTTTTTTACTGTAAAGTAGTAAATTCATTACATTATATAAGGAAAGTCATGTGTTGCCCACATCAGATTTTTTATTTGGATCTCGCGCATAATCATCAGGCTATGAATGAAGCAAATCCGTTGCTGTATGTAGCTAAAGACATATATTATCAACTTCAGATTATTTTAAATGGAAGAGCGGCTTATAAAAAAAAAAGGAAGATATATATATACAATTCCAAAACATGACCGCAATTACCCACTAATTTCTCGTGTGTTGTCCGGTGTTATCTGAAAATAATATGTGATTAATATAGACTCATACAAATCATTAAATCTTTAACTTAGAAGACAAAGAATGTTGGAAGTTGCTAAATGTGCGTAGCAGATTGTATTGTGAGAAAAGTCGCGAACTCTTTATCTGTATCAGGATGAAGTTCAATAGTTATAACCAAATTCATAAAAACCGTCTATTAGTCTATTAGACCCCAACGCCTGATGACCGAGGAAAGAAGCAAAGATAACGGGTCATCAAGTTAAAGGAAATCAACAAATTTCATTGGTATGGAAACAAGGCTTGAAAAACATAAAAAATCAAGCATTATTGTTATACACGTGGACAAGGGCTGGGCCTTATAAAATAAACTTGTTCACTTCTCAAAACTCTTCTTCTGGTCCAAGTATTTTGACGAAGAAAACAAAAAAAATGCATGTTTCTGAAGAAATAGATAGATTATATCTTTAAACTATTTTTACTTGGACAACATACATAAAGAAGAAAAAAAAAAGAAAACATGAATATCTAGAGAAGCTCATCATATGCCTGAACCAGTCAAACCCTGGAACCCTGAATGAAGATACCAGTGTTGCCATTCTTAAAGAAAAAAAATGATCTACTGTTGCCATTAGTAAGAAATGAAAAACAGTAATGCGAAAAGGAAAAAAAAGTAATAATATGAAAAAAGAGCAACAAAAAAATGGGACTATATATATATATACATATATACATATATATATATATATATATATATATATATATATATATATATATATATATATATATATATATATATTATAATAACATCAATACTATTCATTGAACTTATAATAATTTTATTGTTATTACAAGTACGATATTAAATATTAATGTGAAATTTAATAATAAGGATATTTTTCAAATTGAATGATAATTATAATAAAAATTAAGTTAGAGCGAATGAAAGGACTTTTCTTTGTCTCCTAAGTTAAAGATTTGATGGTTTCTATGTATGTCTATTAATGAAATTTTATTTTTAGATAACACTGGACAAAACCCAATTTTTTTTTTAAATCAATTAACGTGGCAGCAACAGATCGAAATCCAGTTACAGTACCCACACATGCCTCCATGCCTTATTCGGGATTCGAACCCAAGCCCTCTAGACAGCAGTCGAACACGCTAACCACTACACCACCTGGGCGGCCAATATACCCACCAATTGCCCAGATGGGCAATTGGTGGGTTATTGATGTTATGTTTTGCAATTTATATATATATATATATATATATATATATATATATATATATATATATATATATATATATATATATCTTCTTTTTTATGCGCTACAAGAAGTAATTTTTTATAATGCCAGATTTACTTTCAGATTGAGAAGTTCTGTGAAAACGATTTTATCTATAAATATATATCTTATCCCATAATATATTGCCATGATATAAATAATTATCTACGATGTGGCATTTTATAATATAGATAAGTAATGACTTTATCCAATTGTTAAATAATGAATTAATCATAAAAATTAGAAAATTGATTCTTTACATTATATTATATTCATTTACAATTTTATTTATCAGTTTTATATAAGAGCATTTTCATAACTGTCAAGAAAAGCAATTCCTGTCTGACCTTTACCCTGTTAAAATCCAATCACTGGCAAAGAAATAAATGGTTTTCGGCCATGAGCTTAACAAGTACAAAAGTAAATCTTATTCTTAAAGATATACCGGAAATATTTTGGTATTTTTTTCTTCTAGATAATAAGGAAATATGTTAAAGGGGAAAACTTTTTGCTCATTCCATCTTATACTATTAAAATAGTGTCAAATCCAGCTGATTGACTTTAATAATATGAATCCATAAATAAAATTAAATAATAGCGAGGATACTCTAAAAAGAACCTTGCTACCACATCCGAAAATCGAACTGCGAATCTTCATACTGTCCAGTCGACGCTCTAGCTTTAGGTCACTGGGATGGCATCGCAATACTTTCTCTTTACAATAATATAATAGAGTAAATATAATTTTAACACATAAAAAGAAGTTTTAATTTTATGGAACATTAGTGTGTTTACAAATTTCAATGGTTTGTTTTATTCTGTGTATATGTATAGTGAAAAGTGTTACTTTCCACAAATTGTACATGTCACATTCTGTACATTTGAAAAAAAAGTCGAGAATCACAAATCAAAACCACATTACATTTTCAAAAGGCCCAGGTAGCTCAAAGCGTACAGTCTAAGACTCCCATCTCATATATATACAGGCTGACGCAACCGTCAATTTGACTCTAACCTGTCCAATCAATTATCGTCTGCCTGTGCTACTTTAATGGCGCACGCATGTTACTCAGCTGATATTTGATAGGCAATTTAGCTGTAAAACAGGTGCTTCTACTTTCAAAAAATTGTACCAATCGTTCAAGAAATGTTTACAATGTTTCGATTTTCTTGAAATCCCAAGAAAAGGAATAGAAGGTAACCCTTTTATTCGCCATGTACAGCCTTCGTTTCAACTGGGAGTTAAGATGGCCGCTGTTGCGACAACCTGTATAGCTCTTATCTCAAAATGGAGAGCTGAAAGGAATCACAATTTTTGAAAATAGGTAAGAATAATGCAGTATTACATTTTGTTTTTAAATACACACTTAAAATCATTTTGATCGAATCCTATTCTAGAAAAATCATAGAGTTCACAACACTAAAAATGGTTTAATCCGCTTAACACAATTTTTGTGTTTACTTAAAGTCCGTAGTTTAATATTAAATGTGTGTTATAAATGTGTGTCCGATTATATCACATCTAGCAAGTGTTCAAGCACTATTAGGTTATGTAATACTTTTGTGTTGCGGCACTTTTAGCAAATTTTTACGAGAATACATTCCAAGCGATTGTTTTTTCACCTCTTAAGTTTCATTGATACAGTAACATAGGACAAATGAGTACAGAATTGGAATTGGAGTTATTGTTTGTTCAACATGTTTCGACACCCGAGGACACGAAAAATCACAAGTTTAAACACTGTCTGACCAAATATGAAATATTAAAGCCACGTATGTATTACCCCTAGTGATGATTAGAATTTCGTTCAATTAAATGTTTGTCTAATTTTTTTCAATGTGACTTACAAAATCAAATCCTACAATAGAAAAGAGAAATCCTTCACAGTTGTGATTTCGATGAAATTTCATACAAGTGTGCATTTTATGTGCTACTTTTACTTTTGAAATGGAAATGCATTTTTATGGAAGATATTGAATTTGAATAGGGAAAAATATTTTAAACTTTTCAATGTCATTTAATAGGTTTCCCTTTATGGCTAAAGTCAAACGTTTAGTTCTTGAAATCTATTCATTTAATATAACAGGCTTTTGAATTGGAGTCAAATTTAGGATCGCGGCAAGGATCCTCCTCCCTCCACTCTCTTAGTCGTCATGTCCGAAACCGTAGGGAAATGTGGTGTATATGGAATAGTAGTAATAAATAAATTAAATTAAAATTAATACTATAAATATAATAATAGTAAACAACGTTGCAGCATGTAAGTGTATATGAGACTAACTGGGTTACAAATAGTAAACTGCAGAAACATGCAAATATGTGTTAGAGATTAAAAACCTACTGAATATCATTTAGAAACACAAGTCCATCGCTGTACGGAAATTTAGATATTTGCTGCGGTTTTGTGTAGAGAATTTGCGTTGATGCGGGTTACGTTAAACCCGATCCATGCAGGTTTTCAGCTCGAACTGCTACTAATGTCATAAAACCGAATAAATTTTGTTATAAGCAGTATGCTCAAAAAATATTAGTGTCGACAGGTTCCAAAGGCAAGAATCAACATTCTTCGTCACCAACAACGAGACAGTGTTTTACAGAAACCTGTAACAATTCAGATTACACAAAATTTACATTGTAACCTATGTTGCCAGCATTTTACAGCAGGGACAGAGTAGCCAGCATCTCCGGATGATCTTGATGGTTTACGCCAAATGGGGAACGGAGGGCAAAATGGGTTATAAAGCGAGAGCGCGACCAGGGAAGAAAAGTCAGAGTAACCATTCACCAGAAGGAATGTGGAGCATACAAAGGTTGAAGACTGACTACGCTCCGATTTCGTCTACTAGCTTTAGCTGGGCATAATGGAATGATGGCCTTCACGCCTAGGGTGGCGCTACCAGGAGTAAAACTCCCGACGTACTTCGCCCATTCCGCCCAGTGACACACCCTCGCCACGGTGAGGCAGCTAGTATGTCAAGAGGGGGGCCCGTTTTTTGACGAACAGAAGCTGTCCCATTCTCTTTTTCCATGGACCTCAATCTCTATTCTTACTTTACTGCAGGAACTCTCATATAGCCATAATATACATTTATAGTGAAACCCATCGCATATTGGACTTAGCGGCAATGAGATGGCTGATATCCTGGCTAAGGAGTGAACTTCAATGAATTTGACCTCTAACATCTTGACTTTTATATAGATCTGCTCAAGAGTTAAATCTACCACCACCACCTCTTGGCGTTCTTATCCAGCACATGACTGGTATTGTGGCAAGCGACCGGGTGGAGCTATTGTTTTTGCGTACAATCGTGTCCAGCAGACTGCTCTGTCCAGACTCTTAAGTGGTTACTTGAAATGCCTTAAATTTGATCAGGGCAATAAGATCCTCCCCATTTGCGGGAAATGTAACATCAACCAGTCCACCCCTGATCATCTTCTGTCCTGCCTGGGGCTTGTCAAGGAGGATCTGAAAAAGAGCCCCATCCTTGTCTTGGACATTTTGAGTGTTTTTGGTCTCAAGGATCTGGTCTAGCCTATTGGCTAGACCACTTGAGATTAGTAACAACAACACAACAGGAAGGTGGTCCCTAGGAGACTTAACTGCATTTGCCTATGGATATTTTGCTATGGCCATAAATGTCAGTCATTTCCCGCAACCTGCAAAGAGCCTGCTTCGTGGGACATTCAGGAGATTTGTGTACCCCTCAGGGAAGGGAAGACCATAGCTATAAGGAGATTCTTACAAAATCCTTCTAGGTCTGATCCTCGCTGGGGAAATAATTTAGAGTAGGGATTAATTTAACCAAAATCAGCCATGTCGTCTTTTGAAAAGTTTTAATAGCTGGATTTATTGAAAGCAGTCTTTCAATCCCGAGCAACGCGGGCACATTTTCTAGTGTAAAAGATAGCAAGAATTATATTGCATAAATAATTCATGTCATTTATTGATCGTATGGAAAATCAGTGTACATTTGCTGAGGCAATAAATCACTAAAAATATTAAATCTCTCCAACTTTTCAAAAATATAAAATATTCTTCACGGCTTTCATTATCAGAACGTGATGACTAAACGTATAATTAAATCATCTTCGGTAAAAAATAATCTTCAAAAGAAATAACTAGGTACTCACACCTGCTAAATCATGAAAAACATTAAACCCTTTCATCAGCTGTGAAGTTCTTTAGTTTACCTCTATAACGAGTCTGCCTAATGACAAATGGAAAAATATACACCTGTGAATTTTGAAAGAAGATAAATTAAGTTGATTATATTACGTTAAAATAAAATTCATCAAATATAAATCGTTTGAATACACTCCAGAAAGGAAAGTTTTCCATCATAATCTAAGTATATTTCTCAGAGTATGAATGATCCTTTAATGATACCAAGCATGTTACGGATATACTTGTACCTCATTATTAGATGGAACTGGGCCAGCATATGTTATAATTAACATTTCAAATCACATTTACCAGACAACTCAATGTAACAAATATAAATAAAAAATGGTGAAGTGTACATATATATGTATGTTGTAATTTATGATCTTGAAAGGTAAATATATTTACGTGATTTCTAAATAAACGTATATATTAATTATATAGTTTTGAGGATTAAATATCGCCTACTTAATAATTAAAAAATACTAAAATTATACATAAATCAAACATTAAATTCCATGTTTTATCCTAATTTTTCTTGATGAAGCTATACTAAATGAAGGGAGATTGTATAAATTGTAGAAACATTATACTATAATCTACTTTTTAAAGATCCATTATTTAATCATAATTTTTTTGCGTAAGCTAAAGATTTTCTTTGCATTTCAAAAAAAATACTTACCCGGATTTAAAGTACAAACAAACATGTCCTTATCATGCGTCTAGAAAATGGTTTTATGGAAAATATTTTCCCAAATTCAATGACCTGCATCTTTAGTTTAACTTATCAATTACTAAGTATTTCTTGTTCAATTATTATTTTTTTTCATTAATGAAGGTCATGAGAATTCTAGTGTTGAAGTGAGTTCTTTTAAATTTTTTCCATGGTAAATAACAATAAACATATGAAAATGCCTCTAAACGCAATTAATTTGTTTACCCACGTCGTTTTTCACAAAACATTTATGTATTTATATTAATTATCATAATAATTTCGCATGTTCATAAGAATTTATAGAAAAATCTGAAGTCAAATCTGCAGAAATGGGAGTGGAAATCCTTGTAATCCCCCCTATACTACCTCTTCTGGAATCTGATGATGTATCAATATCAGACATCATCATCTTTATGTATAACCAATCTTGAGGATTTGATAGTTAAAAAAATTAAATTGTAAGTGAATAAAAACATGAAAGATATATCATGAATAAAGCATTGATTATGAAACACATTCCAACTGAAGTGCAATTTTATTTAAACAGCTCTAAAATGCAGTACATTTAGCACTGCTATTTTTTAAATTATCACAAAACTAAAAAAATTTATAATACTTGAAAAGATAAAACTCAACAAGAAATGCAGTATTATAAATCGTATGCTTCTCTATGTAGAATCATTCATATAACTTTTATTCCAGACTCCAAGACTAAATAAGTTTAAATTTAAAAACATTAAGCATTTCTTATACAATTCATCCTAAAATCGCCTGATTTGTTTATATTCTGCTTGACATAGAATTTGGGCTCCGTTGTGGAAATATGTAATGTTTCGTGATGATTTAAAATAGTAAAATATTGTAATTTCGTTGGCGCAGAATGTAGATATACATATAATACATAAAACTAAAGCGGTTTCAGGACAGATTCAACCCTAAATATAAATTTAAAATATCCGATGTGGGCAGCACATGACTTACCTTATATAATGGAATGGATTTACTAGTTTTGCCGTCAAAAAATAATGTGCAAGATCCTCAGTACTGTGTTTTAATTGTTAAATTGTACATTTTAGCGATTTCGATTTGACAACACGTAAAACTATTTTAAAATACTCAATTAACTTATGCTTTGCGCTACTCTTAATAAACAATCCCCAATGTTGATAGCACCCTCAATAAGCGATATAGTCCGTATATTAAAATACTTTAATAATTACTTCATCGCATTTTCATTAATTTAACGTACATTTTTTCAAATCTGACGATATTTTTATCAATCTGGAGGGAAATATCGCCCAGTTGCAACATTTTGCTAAAATATCCGCTAAGTATATCATATGCATCACTATGTGTTACAGACAAACGGAGAGAAGAGTATATCTTATATAATAGAACGTATGACAGTCATATGACGGAAATCAGAATTTGCGAGACATTCCTACCTATTTGACGTGATTTTTATCAATTTGGCGACATTTTTGTCATATTTAGCAGCATTTGAACTAGTCGCCAAGTGGCGACGTCCCGCTAAATCTCTCGGACGGACTGAGAAATGTGTTATTCTTATAGTTACGATTACGTCCAAGATATTCAACTTTTATCATTTAGTCGTCATTTTTCATTGATTCAGCGTTATTTTCATCAATTTAGCGAAATTTTCTTTAATTCGGTAACATTTAAAAAAGTCATGAAGTTAGCGACATTCTGCCAATATCTCGCCAAGCGTTATGGACGGAGAAATAAGTTATTCTTGTAGCAAATAAATGAAAATTGGTATCTAAAGACAAAAAATATTACCTAAATTATCTTTTATCATAAATGGAACTAGCTAGACCCACGAGAATGATGTCACTAAATTTATCGCATGATATTACTTGTGAAAAGTGAACATATTTCACAATAGGTAATATTTATTTTATATAATTTTATTTCATATGATTTTTTGATAATTTTTTTGAAAAGTGTGCAGTATCTCGAGAACGGTTCAGGCTAGTGTTCTAAAATTTGTCAATCGTTTTTTAATGAAAAAATACATAAGAAATGACTACGTAACTTTATTAAAGGTTTTAATTTTTTAATGATTTTTTCAAAATTTCACTCAAAAATTTAGGGGAAGTGGGGATCTGAACATCCGATTACATATAAAAACAATAGGCTTCCAGTATTCATGGATTGTAATTTTTCTACCAAATTTCGTTTGAATCGCTATATTCTTTCGTCAGTTATGATCTCCACAGGCTCACTGACACACACAACATATACACATATACTTTCACACACACACAGACGTCATCCCAAAAACGTCTGATTCTTATTCAGGAATGCTTGAAACGTGCTTTCCCGTCAGAAACTCGAATCGAATTTTCGACCTGTCACAATACCTTCTTTATACATTATATGTATATAAGAAAAATGTCAATCTTTGAACATTACGATTTTTATACAGGGAGAGAAATGAATGTTATATTTTTTTATGCGGTGAGTCACGTGATCTCTTCATATAGCACGTGTAATTAGTATTTCAATTCCTATTTTAAAAATCTACTTAAAATATTTTGCAGAATTTTTTTTTATACATTTTATGCAATCATTTGAATAATTTTTAAAATTCCGAAACAATTTGCGAATTTTAACTCTGTTTTTAAATATTTGAGAAATTATGTTCCATGGAGCTGAATGCATTTCATTTCTTTCTTCGGGTTCAATCCGAAACTAATTGGGTGATATTATTCATTTTCATACGTCCCACAGACCATCTCAACAACATACTAAAACTTTATTTTGATAAAGTCATTCTTACGGTGGTTATCGTGCGAACGAACAGACATACAGAATGAACAAAATCATAAACAGTTTACATTGCTGTAACGTGTTAAACACAATATGCATTTTCTTATCACTGCAAAGTTAATTATTTATATCCGACCGACATTCACTGTTTATATCCTCAGTTTTACGTACTACCAATATTTGCCATAAATCTCAATTGAGATATTGCGAATATTTTATATAGTTTGTTTAGTAGCTAAGCTTGTCAGCCACTCTGATTTAGCATGGTTAATCGAATCTATAACTACAAATTATGAAATATAAGAAATTTCTTCTTATTTTACTATTTCATTACAATACATTTGAGTAAAATTAATAGAATTTCTGATGCTACATTTCCTCGATTTCTTTTCTGTCTCTATAACACACTAAACTCAGAGAATTTTTAATGTGCTATTTATTTTATATATTAACGTTTAACGAATACTGGGATTTGCTAGGATTTAAAATAAGAAGAAATCTGATGTGGGCAGCAAATGACATTCTTTATGTAATGTAATGAATTTGCTTCTTTAACGGTGAAAATGATAAAAAGAAACACGGCGCATGGTTTGTAACTTTAAATTGTGCATTTGGCGCTTTTTCGGATATAACAAGTTATACAACTATTTCGACACAATTAATTTATATTTTATGTAAAGCTAAATTTCACAATTATCAATATTGATAGCATTTTCAATAAGCAATATAGTCCATATATTTAAATATTTTAATAATAAATTCATAAATTAGAAGTCATTTTCATTACCTTGGCGTCATTTTTACAATTTTAACGAAATTTTTTTTAATATGGGGCTAAATATCGCCAGATTGGCGATATGTCGCTAGATTATTCACAAAGTTAGACAAATTTACCTTTGCACAATTAATGAATTTTCGCGTGTTTTAGCAGCGATACGCCGGTACGACAACCTAGTCGTGAGTTGGCCTAAAATGAATCCCTTCATACGATTGTCTAAATACCGAAACGGACTTCGGCGCCGTCGGCTAGGCACCCCTTCAAAAACACATCTTCTGTTACGAAAAACACTGGGTAAAAAGGTTCCCGTAGACGCAGACAGTAACAACTGTTGGCTCATCTGTCGTTTCCATTATTTAACTCCGCGCTCTAATCATGTGAACTACTTGCATTTCAGATCATTTTTATACATCGGATAGCTTCTTTTGTCTCGCAATTTTCATATTCAAATGGCCAAAGCTTCATGGTGTTGCATTTTTCAGATGCAATTTTATGCAATAAAACTATTAACATATTTTTTGTGAATCTAATTCCTTCTATACACCAGAAATGAAATTTTATGTATCAATTTTGTGTCATGTGTGGAACACACGCGGTTTTTCTTGCTACATTTCTGAATTTTCTTCTCGATATAGATTTTTTTAACCAATTTCCTCTGACAACTTTCACAGTATGTTTCTACTGTATGTATATAAAAATTTTACTCGCTAATTTTATTATCAACATTTATTAAATATAATATTTATTTGCAATCGTCTAGTAATAACTTTCAAAAATACAATAAAAATCATTGTGCAAACTTTGCTTTTATTACTTTTTTTTTCAAAAATCCAACTTTTTGATTTGAAAAATCAAAATTGTTATATCTAGTCTAAGTTTTAAAAAGCCAGCGTTTAATTGAATCGGTTTAAACAGGAAAGGATAAAAAACAGATGACTTTTTTGGTATGGATGAAATTGTCAAACCACGCCGATATGTCAAATTATGTTTTTACAAAAATATGCCAAGGAAATCTTACATCTTTTTGTCTTAGCCCAATTTTGAAAGAAGATAAACTAAACTGATTATATTACGTTAAAATAAAATTCTTCAAATGTAAATCGTTTGAATACACTCCAGGAAGGAAAGTTTTCCATCATATTCTAAGTATATTTCTCAGAGTGTGAATGAACCTTCAATTATTCAAAGAATGCTACGGATATATATGTACTACATATTAGATGGAGCTGCGCTAGCTTATTTTATAATTAACATCTTAATTTACATTTATCAGACAACTCAATGTAACAAATATAAATAAAAAAGGTGAAATGTACATATATGTATGTTGAATTTTAAGTACTTGAAAGGTAAATATATTTAAGTGATTTCTAAATAAACGTGTATATTAATTGTATAGTTTTGAAGATTAAATATCACCTGCTTAATAATTAAAAAATACTAAATTTATACATTAATCAAACTTTAAATTCATTGTTTTATCCTAATTTTCTTGATGCAGTTATATTAAATGAAGGGAGATTGTATAAATTGTAGAAACATTATACTATAATCTACTTTTTAAAGATCCATTATTTAATCATAATTTTTTTGCGTAAGTTAAAGATTGTCTTTGCATTTCAAAAAAATACTTACCCGGATTTAAAGTGCAAACAAACATGTCCTTATCATGCGTCTAGAAAATAGTTTTATGGAAAATATTTTCCCAAATTCAATGACCTGCATCTTCAGTTTAACTTATCAATTACTAAGTATTTCTTATTCAATTATTATTTTCTGTTCATTGATGAAGTTCATGAGAATTCTAGTGTTGAAGCTCATTCTTTTTAATTTTTTCCATATTAAATAACAATAAACTTATGAAAACGCCTCAATACGATGTTAATTTGTGTACCCACATCGTTTTTTACAAAACTTTTATGTATTTATATTAATTATAATAATAATTTTGCATAGTCATAAGATTTTTTAGAAAAATATGAAGTCAAATCTGCTGAACAGGGAGTGGAAATCCTTAGTAACCTCCCTTATACTACGTCTTCTGGAATCTGATGACGAATCCATATCAGACATCATCATCTTTATCTATAACCAATCTTGAGAATTAGATGGTTAAAAAAAATTAAATTGTAAGTGAATAAAAACATGAAAGATATATCATGAATAAAGCATTGATTATGAAACACATTCCAACTGAAGTGCAATTTTATTTAAATAGCTCTAAAATGCAGTATATTCAGCACTGCTATTTTTTAAATTATCAGAATACTGCAATAATTTATTATACTTGAAAACATAAAACTTCAACAAAAACGCAGTGTTATAAATCGTATGTAGAATCAGTGAATATATTATTCATATCACTTATATTCCAGAGATCCACGAGAATGATGAGCTAGATCCATGTGAATAATGTCACTAAATTCATCGCATGATATTACTTGTGAAAAGTGAACATATTTCACAATAGGTAATATTTATTTAATATAAATTTATTTCATATGATTTTTTGATAATTTTTTTGAAAAAGGTGCAATATATTGACAATGGTTCATGCTAGCCTTCTGAAATTTGTCAATCGTTTTCTAATGAAAAAATACATAAGAAATGTCTACGTAACTTTATTAAAGGTTTTAATTTATTATGATTTTTTCAAAATATCACTCAAAAATTTAGGGGTGGGGGCTGAACATCCGATGCCATACCTCACATCCGATGCAACCATATTATATGCCATCTCGCCCACATAACATTGATCAATAGTTCCACATGAAAAGTTACAAATCTGCACTTTACAATGTTCGTTTCGGCATCAGGCGTACATTAGTTCCAGTCACAGTAGTTGCAATATTATTATATCACACATAAGGAAAAAACCTATTTTCAAAGCACCTACTTGAACCACAATATGCAATTAAAATAATATGATATCAAAACAAAAATTATATTCCAGTTATATTCCCGCCATCCCTCCCCCTTGGATCTCATTGGCTCTATTGTATCCGAGTGCCAGGTCTCATTGGCGCAATCGTTTTTGCTCCAGTCATCTGAGATTGGTCTATATTGGTTATCATTGGTATTTCATGATACCCACGGGCTGGCTTAAGCCAAATTCAATAATTGTATTTCTCATGCTCTCATTCTTCATTTATTGATGGTAAGTAAATTGTCATCCCGATTTGACATTAAGCGTCATCGAGTCTGCGGCTGATAACTGCCTTGTCGTAGAGACATTTTCGAAATATAAAAATATATTTTTGCACAACTGTGTCACATGCCACCCCGCTCATGGAACATTGATCAATAGTTCCACATGAAAAGTTACACATTTGCACTTGACAATGCTCGTTTCGGCATAAGGCGCCTATAAATCAGCTGTAAATTAGTTCCAGTCACAGTAGTTGCAATATTATTATATCACACATAAGGAAAAACCTATTTTCATAGCACCTACTTGAACCACAATTTGCAATTAAAATAATATTATATCAAAACAAAAATTATATTCCATTACAAAATTTTAAATACACATATTAATTATTAACACACTTGTCACATATTTACAAATTTTTATAGTTGGATTTTTATCCATCCTTTAACTTCTTATTTTGACACATGCAAAAAAAAAATTAACATTTTTTAGTATTATAAATAATGAATTCATTCATTTTTTTTCATCAATTTAATTTCACATTTGACACTATAATGAACCTTATTTGTACTCATAATTCACTATTAATTTCAGTTATGATATTTCCACAAACATATTGTATATATATAAATAGCATCCTATATTAAGAAACTACATATCTTATCTTCTTTTTTTTAAAACACCAGACATATTCCAAAAATAAAACACTCCACTTCAAAATTTCCTAGTTTTAATAAATAACATCAGATTCAAGCCTCGAAAAGGCATTTTTTAAAACCTCAACGAAACACCGAAACCGGTCCCCATTCTTGAAGATCAGTGACATTGATGGATGAGAGGTTAACTTCTATACCTGACACTCCGTTCTTCTCGCACTCAATCTGTGCGAGATCATTTCCTTTAATCGATTTACGAAATTAAGGTTGAAGGGGGGAAAATTACTGTAACTGCATCTACCACGTTGTATAACTTGCACTCTTTAGCGAGTTAAGAAAATGTTCACAGTGTTCCAAACCTTCATTTGGTGCACAGGGGTTTTGAGTTCCCCCTTCGTTCTCAATGGCTCTATCATATATGTGTGCCAATTTGCTCCAGTCATCTGGATGTGGTCTTCATGATCCCCACGGGCTCGTTTGGGCCCATAGTTGTATTTCTAATGCTGTCAAACTTCATTTATAGCTCACAAATAAATTGTCTGCCCAGTATTAAATTAGTCGTCGTCGAGTCTGCATCTGATTGTCGCAGGGCCATTTTTGAAATATGGAAATACTTTTTGCGCAACTGTATAACATGTAAAACCCATATAATTTAGCTGGCCATCTCTACCGACGCTTCTGGCTTGCGAAATGGCTAATGGTCTCGCAATATGACACCAATGGGCTTAATAAAAGTTCTTTATCAAAATCAGTTTCAAGACAATGCAAAAAATCAGGCACATTTTAGATTTCTGTTAATACGGAAATTGCGGGGTGTAAAATAATATTTCCTATCCCATCACTACATGTTACCTTTATTACAATATATTTATACATTTTAATAATAAAATCAATCATCAATGAAAATATTTTCAATAAAATGATCAGCAGAGTAGTCAGTAGACGATATTGGTACAGTTGACCTAATTGGTCAACACTTGGTACATTTGGTACAATTTGCATACACTTGGTTCAACTCTATTGTATGCGATTAAGCGGGTGCATAGATTAATATTATTTGTAACTTTCTTAATTATATACTAAACAGATAGTGCGTATAATATAATTATAAAAATATGCGTAATAAATGATTGTAATTTAATTCAATAGCTATATATAACACATTCCTTCCATTTATTGTGTATATACCTTTTGAACAACCTAACTTAACTGTATGCTGCGAAGCGTATAACCGAACACTGGAAGCAAGATACAGGGAAGGTCTTGGAAGTACATGGAGAAAAACAAGAGGTTACCAAATTTGGCGATCTTTCGCTTTTCCCTTCATGCCTTCCGTGGGGACGGCTATATTTGAATTCAAAGAGAATCATAAACTGTGTAAAAAGATTGAATTATTATAAAATACAACACTGCATTAAATGTAAATTAAAATATTTCAAGAAAGGTTGGTTGTTCACCAATAGAATTAAGAAAATTTAAAATATGAATTTTGTGTGCCTAACAATTATCGAGTAATGTCTTGAAGTATGTACGAAAAAATAGTTACGAGATTTCTAAATTTTTGAGAAAGATTTTTCTCAAAATTCTATACCAAATTTAAGAACGTTGTAATTCATATCTTATTCAGTCAGTCTCGCCCAATTGTATGATATAGATTTCGAATTATAATCATGACATTTTTGTATGGAGTTGGGGCTTGTTTATAATAAATATATAGCTTACATTTTAGGTTTAAGATTTCTAAGATTACACTCCTGATTAGAAAAATAGGCACTCATGAATTCTAATGTCATTTTCGTTATGAACAATTTTTGAGATTTTACGGAACGAAAATTGCAAAAAATATGGACTATACGAACATCATTTATAAATATGATTACATCATCTCGCCGAGTACACCTCCTAAACTCAACTGGACAGCTTTGGAATTGACATACGGCAGTGACCACCTTCCGGTACTGTTGAAATCCACCTATGAAAAGAATAGAAGACATCTCGGACAGCAAATATATACAGACTTGAAAGCTTACCACAAAAAAATAGGTGAATTTAAACCTACTCAGGAAGCTCAGGATATTGAAGCAGGCATTACCAATTTTAACGAGAGCGTGAGAAGGACCAAATAAACCTGTGCAAAACAAATAAAGGGCCTGCGATACAGATTAAACTCTGACGCGTGGAGTCCAGAGTGAGCTCGGCAGAGAGTCATGGTAAGAAGGAATTTTTGCAAAGCTAAAAGAAACATAGGTGATGACAACTGGATTGAATATAAAAGATCCTTGGCTAAATATAAGTTGACAATGAAGAAAGCTAAAGGAACTTCTTGGGAGAATAAATTCAAAGAGATAACAAACACAAAGACCAATTTTCGTTTTTTCAACATTTTCAAAACTGGCGTGGCAGAGTGCCGCGAGATACAAACTGGATATTATATCAGGACGAAAAAGAGATAGTAGATCCTAAAATTCAAGCCAATCTATTTCTGGAACACTATGCCAAAGGGAAACTACAGGAGCAGCAAATCAGTCAGAAGAACACCAACCAAATGAGACACCCGGAAATCACAAAAAAAAGAGCTGACCGCATCAATACAAAACCTAAAATACAAGACCACAGGTGCAAACGGAATAGAATCCGAAGCCCTAAAATATAGTATACTCGAAATTAAAAATTCGATGCGAAGAATGTTAAACCAGTCTTTGAAACAATCAGATGTTCCGAAAGCTTGGAAAAGTACTATTATTGTTCCAATCTATAAAAACAGCAAAGATAAACACAAACTTAGTATCTATCAATCCATCTCTATCACATCACAAGGCGATAAAGTCATGATACGAATTTTACTACGGAGATTGGAATGGTGGGTGACTACAAATAACTTTCTTCCAGATCATATTTATGTTTTTCGATCGAGAAAAGACACAGCTAACTGTCTCTTTGACATATCGCAACTCATAAGGCAAAAGAGAGGGGAGAAAAACCATGTGATCCTTTTATCTTTGGATACAAAAGGAGCATACGACAATGCGAACATCGAAAACTTGCTACAAAAATTAAAAGACAACGGAAGCAAAAAATACATGATCAGACAGATAAATAACTTTCTAACCGATCCGGAAATTAAAATAAAATGACAAGGAGTTGAACCTATGAACAAAACAACAACTATTGGTTTACCCCAGGGGTCGATGCTGTCCCCATGATATTTACCATATACACAAGTGATATAGGAGATGACTTGGGAAAAAACAGGAAAATATTCCAATATTCAGATGACACAACATTTATAATCAGTGACAACAAGGAAAATAGATGCATAAAAAAACTAAGGCAAGTCATTCAAAAGATAGAGCGTTAGGGATCAGAATGGGATTTGGAATTTACAGTAAAGGAAACGAAAATTATGAATCTTACACTAAAAAGAAATGTCCTCAAGCCAGGCATATCCTTTTTCACAGGAAAGATACCTTGGGTAAAGGAAATAAAAAACTCGGTCCACTAATTGCCGAAAACTGGAAATGGCAGAAGTATCAGGAATATATAATAAAGAAGGTTGAAATCCTTTTTGAGAAAATAAAAATGCTAGCCAGCCAGACATGGGATCTGAACGCAGAATGCCTTCTAACAATAATGCGCCATGTCTTATTGGCTCACATGGACTATTCCAACGGCGTTCGCTTGGAAGAAACAAATAATATTATGGGAAAATATACTATCCTCAAACATACATAATTAGCATTAATAGTTCCAAAGATGACTGTTACACAAGAAATACGTATAGAGGCAGAAATACCAGAATACGAACTGAGGAAAGTTTCAAGTTGTGAAATGTTCTTGCTTAAAGAAGAACTCATAAGGATGAAAAGAGGGTTCATTAAAACAATTCACCGACAGTTCAAATAATAAAACTAAGCAATCTGAAGTGGACAAAGAGAACGGTGGATAACATAATAACACTGATAAAAGAAGAAAATCTAGGTGCGAACATGAACTACCTTCCTGATCTAATTCCAACTTGGGACGATCAGAATTTAAACATAAACATTGACATATTCGATTTCCAAAAATCTTCTGCAGGGGAAGCACCAGTCCTATTCAGCAGATTAAAGAACGAAGAAGAAGAAAAATGGTAATTGATCGGAACAGACGGATCTAAAAGCATTAAAGGAACATGCTTCAGTATATACCAAAACGAACAAATCACGAGAAGTATTTTCCTCCCCAAAATATGCTTCATATTTACTACAGAACTCGCAGCAATAATTTCTGCAGTTGATTTAAATAGACGAAGGATAATATACGATCATCTCTGACAGCAAAATTGTTTCAGAAGCCCTTGCGAATGACAACAAAAAAGCTGAAGACCTTATTAAATATACAAAAGCCAAAATAAAAACAGAATCAAAAAAGGCGAAAATCAAACTAATATGAGTACCAGGTCATTCCGGAATTCACTAATACGAAAAAGCAGAGACGAACTGGCAAAATTGCCGCTAATAACATCCACTCTGGGAATCTATATATATTCAGACATCAAGAAACTGATAAAACATAGACAGAAAACATGTTGGGATCAAAAATGGAAAAACTCGAAATTTCACTCAAAATTCCCATACATAAACCCGTATAGTGAAATGGCTTGCAAAACAGTCAAATCGAGAAAAGATTCCACAGTTCTTATGAAAATCTGGACTGAATCTTACATCACCAACAGTTTAAAAGCTAAATGGGAACCCAGCATTAACCCAACGTGTAACCAATGCCAAATACCCGAAACCCTTGAACATTAAGCTCTGTCGTCAATACAACGAAAGCAGCAGAAAGTATGAGGAAAATGTTAAAAAATTATAAACACAACCAGGACCTTTACTTGATCAGCGTCTAGACATTTTACATTTTTAGGATCTTACCAGCGCAGCTAAATACCTTGTGAAATTCATCTATGAATCTATGATAGTGAGAGGTGCAAATTAGCACTTTCGATGTACACAAATTTTGAAATATCAACTAATTTTAAGAACCCTTTCACTTCAGTGTATTACTTTTTATCTATCCAACTAATAAGTTTCTGTGGAATCAAGCTCTCGTCTAATTTGTTGGGCAGCTGAAGAGTTTCCATCAAGCTGCCGCTAAGTCCCCTTCACAATTGTGAAGGAAAAAGGGAGAAAGAAAGAGACGTGATTAAACGATTTTGGCTAATATTTGGTGGAGTTTTTTTTTGGATATATCTGGAAACCCTAAGCTATATAGTTTGTTCTCTCACGCACGGCACTCTTGTGCATATCCTTTTGTACGATTAACAATTTTTGAATAACACGCTTTTTTTTAACCTTGTATAACCGTTTAAACGTGAGTAGTATCCACATCTAAATCCAATTTTACAATATCCGTTATCTGTATTTTATTTGATAAAAAAAAATATTCTAATGGATGAGGTCAACCAAAAGATTTGCATTCTGTGCAAGAAATCTGTACCTGAATTGCCAGACGTGAAGGACAGACTTTATAGAATTCTTGATCAATGTAATCACGTCTATTTCTTAAAATGTGTACGTGAACGTCGCATGAGACATCAGTATATCATTAAGTCGTATTCCTTCGAAGGAAATTGTCTGATTGACACACCTGAGGCCTTTGATTGCCCTAAGTGTGGCATAACGTCAACTTGCATTATTACAAGCAAGAGTCCTATTTTCGATGATGTGGAGAAAGCCAAACTTGTGGAGGATTTTAAAAAGAAAAACAAAGATATAAAATGCTCACATCTCAAGTGCGGATTTGAATATTGTTTCTGCAAGTCTTCCGAAAATTGTAAATAATTGATATCACAAAACACATTTTAGCAACAGCTAATTTTACCCTTCAAGTTTTGAGTGATATTTTATATAGGATTTTTCATCTTAATCCAAACGCAAGATTTTTTATGGATAAACAAAATATGTTTATCACTCTTGTCATACGCATGCATGAGTCAGATTTTTATGTCGTCAGATTTTTATGTGATTTGTATGATAAATGTTCACTGTTTGTGTTTCACTTCCTACTTAAATTAAATAACAGGGAACAGAAGCCGTCATTAGGTAGACCATCTTTATTCTACACGCACACATATACAACAAGATTTACACTGTAACTACGCTCTACCTACTTCGTTCATTCCATAAAATACATTACATACTATTTTGTTCGGTCGAAACAGTACAAATACCTTTTCTTCTTCGTGACGTCATGCGCTGTCATGGCAACTTACAAAGATAAGAAAATTACCATATATGGCGTGTAGACTTCTCATGGTTGGCACCAAGCATACACGGGGCCTTGAACTGTTTGCTTGAACTAAGAGTTTAATTTTAAGCGTTCAGGCATCGAGAATCCCGCTAGATTTTGAAAAAAAGTTCAAATGAATGGTCTACAAATAATATAAATATAAAATTCAAAGTTCTAAACTCTCATCATTGGTTTTGGTTAGAGGCTCTGGATTGTCGATCGGGAGGGGCGAAATCTTCGTGAGGGGTCTTTTGAGAATACCATCTTTTGTACGTAGCGTGACAACTCTTACTAAATTATCCTTACCTGCGTGCGTATCAACTACTCTGCCTAAAAGCCATTTAGTAGGGGGTAGTCGATCATCTTTGATGAGAACAAGTTGTCCTTTGGCCACATTTTTGCGTTGTTTTAACCACTTCGGTCTTTGTTGCATTCTGCTTATGTATTCTAAATTCCATCTTTTCCAGAATTGTTGATTCAGTTGTTGCAGCAATTGACACCTGTTTAATCTATTTTCCATTATATCTAATATACTTGGTTCAGGTATTGCTTTTAACGAATTTCCAATTAGAAAGTGTCCCGGTGTAAGTGCGTTGAAATCGTTAGGATCATCATGAATCGGCGTAATCGGTCTTGAGTTTAACGATGCTTCGATTTGAGTTAATACCGTGCTCAATTCTTCGAATGTAAGCAATCCTTTTCCTAAAATTCTCTTCAAGTGATATTTTGTGGATTTTACGCCCGCTTCCCATAAGCCTCCGAAGTGGGGGGATGACGGAGGGATGAAGTGCCACGTTACTTCATCTTCGGTTAAGACATGTACTATTTCCTTGTTAATTTGATCAATCGACTTTTTAAAGTCGTCCTTAAGCATGGAATTTGCTCCCTTAAAATTTGACCCTTGATCACTATACAAATCAGAACAAAGTCTGCGACGCGATGTGAATCGTCGGAACGCTGCCATGAAACTTTCGCTAGTCAGATCGGAAACAGCTTCTAGATGAATCGCTAACATATAAATCGGCTAAACATATAAATACTGCAATATATCCCTTTTGTGATTTCGCACTACGACCTTTTGAAATCTTAATTTCAATTGGGCTGCAGTAGTCCACTCCAGTATGAGAGAAAGGTCTAGATTCATTTATTCTAGGAGCTGGAAGATTTCCCATAAGCTGCTGAGACATTTTGGCTTTTTGTCGATGACATATGATACATTTATGTAAAATAAATTTTATCGTACTTCTAGCGTCCAATATCCAATATCTTTTTCTTAAAAGTCCTAATACTAACTGTGTTCCTCCATGCAACGCATTTAGATGAATTTTTTGGATTATAAGAGTGACTAAATGATTTTTTCTTGGTAAGATCGCAGGATGAATTTCTTCAAACGGTAAATTGGCATATTTTAAACGCCCTCCTACCCTAAATATACATTCACCATCTGGGAATGGGTTGAGATTTAGAAGTCGACTCTTATGCGATAGTTCTTTTTTGTTCTCTAGTCGTTCTATCTCAGAAGTAAAGTATGATCTTTGTGTTAATTTTACAAGTTTCTTTAAAGTGTTTTTCAGTTCTCGCCCCGTAAGATAAGATAAACTATGTTCAGCTTTTGAGATCTTACAATTAGATGCAAATCTATAGCAATACCCAGTTATTCTTACTAGTTTAGACAAATTAGAGTATTTTGAAATCAAGTCAAAATCTGTACTTGCATTTAATGTTGTTAATGTGACAACCTTTCTTTTTGCTATGGTTGTAGGTGGAATATCAATGGATTTAGGCCAACAGTCTTGAGGCATTGTAAGCCATGCAGGTCCTTTCCACCATAATTTATGCTTAATCAGTTCATCTGGTGTAAGTCCACGAGTCGCGCAATCGGCAGGATTTTCTTTTGATGGCACGTACATCCATTATTCGTTCATTCCATATACTTCGTTCATTACATACTATTTTGTTCGGTCGAAACAGTACAAATATATTTTCTTCTTCGTGACGTCATGTGTTGTCATGGCAACTTACAAAGATAAGAAAATTACCATATATGGCGTGTAGACTTCTCATGGTTGGCACCAAACAACTACCATATAAGACTCAGAAGGGTCAGATGTCAGACCAAATCATCCGCCCATTATAAATGGTACTTGAACTATACAAACATCATATTCCTCTGCAAGCTTGCATCATCACAAGATTCTGCTATATAATCCAATTCGTTTCGCTCTATTTCGAACACAAACGACGAAGGTAATGATGAAGTAATTAAAACGATGAAGGAATGAAACGTTCGGATATGATCATTGAAGTCATTCCATCTTGCGAGTGTACGATCGGCACAAGCGATAAATATTGAGTATCCAATAGGACGCCACAGTGAATATACAAGGCATCGTAAAATATGTCAATTTATTTTTTACACAGATATTGACAGACTGTCTTTAACCGTAGGCGAAGTAGATACATCTGAGGCACATCTCACATGTACTTTTTTTTACAATAAAAGTTTCAGTGAGGTCTATAAAGGGTGTTTCAAAGAGATTGCACAGCTTAATATCTCTTGAATGATGGGTCATGGATTTCACATGTGCACAGTGTTTCAAAAAGATTGCACAGATCAATATCTCTTAAATGATAGATCGTGACGTCTTGAACGATGGGCTTTGTACATGTGAAATCCACGATCCGACACATCATTCAAGAGATATTGAGCTGTGCAATCTTTTGAAACACCCTGTATAATTTACATTTGTTCAAGCGCTCCAGCAAGGGTTAAAAAACTTGTATCTTGAAAGAATGAACAAAGTCATAAACACTTTTCAACTATGTTGTAAAATGTTAAAAATGATTTGGACATAACTAAGAATTACATTCGGGTTAACTGAATTGCACCCAGCTTTGCTACCAGTAACCCTAATCTGGTCATGTAGGAAATTAATTTGTATTACCTTACTTTTTTCTTCTGTACAAACTGATTTACAACGTAAACTGCATCGCAAATAAATATATATTATACATGAGTTTCAGAAATCAATTGATTTCCCTCCTTCAGTGTAAAATGTCTGGACCTGAACGCTCAAATTAGCGCAAGGATATGTCGGCCAAACTGAAATGACTAAATTTCATCACAATATATAGTGGCGCCACATAATGGTACGAAAAGGAATTAAAACTAAGAAAATAGAGAAACAAGTAAATATGAACACTAGACGCACTTCGGAGAGTTATTGACAAAACAATAATTAGATTATAAGGGTTTTAACTAATATGAAAATATATTAAATTTATAATATGTATTTTATTTGTCTAAATATATTATGGCAATATATTTTTCCGAGACATGGCATGATTGGTGTCTAATTTATATATTTTCTTGGGATCGCATTATCTTCCCTTTTTTTACTTGTTTGTGCCTCATGTATATAATTCCTTATTTATTTTTCATTTTTACTTTCCTTATATACATAATGTATAAGGAAAGTATTGTGACGGGGTCGAAAATTCGAATTCGAGTTTTCGACGGGAGAGCACGTTTCAAGCATCCCTGATCACGAATCAAACATTTTTGGAGTGATGTCTGTGTGTGTGTGTGTGTGTGTGTGTGTGTGTGTGAAAGTATGTGTGTATGTGTGTGTGTCAGTGAGTCTGTGGAGACGATAACTGACGAACGAATGGACCGATTCGAACCAAATTTGGTACAAAAATCACAATCCATAAACACTGGAAGCCTATTGTTTTTATACGTAATCGAATGTTCAGAACCTCCCTAAATTTTCGAATGAAATTTTGAAAAAATCGTCAAAAAATCAAAACCGCTAATAAAGTTACGCAAATAGACATTTCTTATGTAATTTTTCATTAGAAAACGATTGGCATAAATTTTAGAAGGCTAACATGAACCGTTCTCGAGATATTGTACATTTTTCAAAAAAATTATGAAAAAGTCACATAAAAAAAGAATTCCTATTGAGAAACATGTTCACTTTTCATATGTAATACCATGCGATAAATTGAGTGACATCATTCTCGTGGATCTAGCTCGTTCCATTCATGAAAAAATATACTTTGAATAATACTTTTGTATTTGAACGCCAATAGTCATTTATCTGCTGTAAGAATAACTTTTTTCTTAGTACATAACTCTTGGCGAGATTTTGGCGACGAATTTGGCGAAATGTCGCCAACTTGGCGACTTTTTGAAATGTTGCCAAATTAACGTAAATCTCGTCAAATGGATAAAAATGACGCTAAATCAATGAAAATGACAACTAATTGTCGAAAATTCAATATCTTGGAAAGAATATTAGTATCTACTATAAGAAAAACCTATTTTTTTACTGTAAAAGTAGTAAATTCATTACATTATATAAGGAAAGTCATGTGTTGCCCACATCAGATTTTTTTCTTTCTGGTGACGTTCAGTCATTTAAGTTATCCGGATATAACCTTGTCCTAATTTCTTGTACTAAAGAAGAAAATTCAGTTGATTACATACGCTTATTTATCTCGAGTTACGTTGCATTTCACATTGTAAATCAATTCATTGATGATTTGCCGCTAAGTTATGTGCTTTATTTACAATTATGTGGAAAAGCTTCGACCCCAGTTTCGATAGCCCCTTTTTACTTTCCTTATATACATAATGTATAAGGAAAGTATTGTGACGGGGTCGAAAATTCGAATTCGAGTTTTCGACGGGAGAGCACGTTTCAAGCATCCCTGATCACGAATCAAACATTTTTGGAGTGATGTCTGTGTGTGTGTGTGTGTGTGTGTGTGTGTGAAAGTATGTGTGTATGTGTGTGTGTCAGTGAGTCTGTGGAGACGATAACTGACGAACGAATGGACCGATTCGAACCAAATTTGGTACAAAAATCACAATCCATAAACACTGGAAGCCTAATGTTTTTATACGTAATCGAATGTTCAGAACTTCCCTAAATTTTCGAATGAAATTTTGAAAAAATCGTCAAAAAATCAAAACCGCTAATAAAGTTACGCAAATAGACATTTCTTATGTAATTTTTCATTAGAAAACGATTGGCATAAATTTTAGAAGGCTAACATGAACCGTTCTTGAGATATTGTACATTTTTCAAAAAAATTATGAAAAAGTCACATAAAAAAAAATTCCTATTGAGAAACATGTTCACTTTTCATATGTAATACCATGCGATAAATTGAGTGACATCATTCTCGTGGATCTAGCTCGTTCCATTCATGAAAAAATATACTTTGAATAATACTTTTGTATTTGAACGCCAATAGTCATTTATCTGCTGTAAGAATAACTTTTTTCTTACTGCATAACTCTTGGCGAGATTTTGGCGACGAATTTGGCGAAATGTCGCCAACTTGGCGACTTTTTGAAATGTTGCCAAATTAACGTAAATCTCGTCAAATGGATAAAAATGACGCTAAATCAATGAAAATGACAACTAATTGTCGAAAATTCAATATCATGGAAAGAATATTAGTATCTACTATAAGAAAAACCTATTTTTTTACTGTAAAAGTAGTAAATTCATTACATTATATAAGGAAAGCCATGTGTTGCCCACATCAGATTTTTTCACTTGGTTTAGTAGCTGGTTTAAACTTAAAGACATTGGCTATTGAAAAATTTAAAGATCTATAAATGTTCATAAATAAATATACCAATAGGAAAACTCTATTCTAATTATGTACTCTGAAAAAAAAATGGTATCTGTTACATTCCCCAAAAACATTCGACGATGAAAAATAATGAAAATAAATTACAAAAATACATTATTGTGTATTCCAAACTATATCATGATTGGAAAATAAATGAATTCCTCTGCCCGAGGGGAAAAAATGCATTACAGCATCCGTTCACATACCGAAAGAAAAATATCCTGTTCTGTTTGAACTTAACAGATAAATTGAGTCTCATATATATTTTTACACATTATTGTCATTTGTTATACGAAATGTTATGATTTTTTTTTATCCCGCACTGCAAGAAAAAATATCTTACGCTATTGCCAAAAGTATTTTTTAGTTTTAAATGAATATTCGCGTGAATACGGCGTACACAGATATTTAAAAAATATTTTTGCTTAATTTATTTGAAATGCTAGTAACTTTATACAGTTCGTAAAATATATTTATTTGCACACTTAGACTTTTAAGATAATGTTACAAACGCTATTAGAATTTGACGTAGTTTTATATTTATTTTAATTCATGAAGTGTTTAGAACTATCGAACATTCCTCACAAGAAAAGGAGAACTGCAAACAGTTTATTACCGCAGCCTCTCTACTGCTCGTTAGCAGTGGTGTTATGTTAACCTATATTCGCGTTTAACATCGATTTGTTGGTTGAAGAAGACATATTATAAATTAAAAGTCACTCAATTTTTAATAAGGGTTTGCAGAATAAAAGAAGATGTTTGTTTATATGTATTCATCTCTATTTAGTCTGTAGCGGAAAATTGAAGCTTCGAACAGTAGCGAAATTCCTACAGAGGTGCTTCAAGTCCCTGTCAATACGGCTCGGTGATTTTATTTTTATTTTGAAGTATGTTTAAGTTATTTTATATTGAGACGATGTTCAAGCAAATTGGTTCCTAAACAATGGAAAATATTATCACATTGTTTATATCTTGGCATCATTGAGAAGATCAATGTACGTTGTTTTTAGCAATCTTTAAACTTAATCCGTAAGGCAAGGGTATTTATTTGTTTTCTTATTTATTTATTGCTACAGATTTATTTATTTTTTATTACTGCATATTTATTTATTTATTTTTAAATACATCATATTTTATAATTTATATTATTACTTTCCTTATATACATATAATGTATAAGGAAAGTATTATGACGAGGTCGAAAATTCGAATTCAAGTTTTCGACGGGAGAGCATGTTTCAAGCATCCCTGATCACGAATCGAATATTTTTGAAGTGATGTCTGTGTGTTTGTGTGCGTGTGTGTGTGTGTGTCAGTGAGTCTGTGGAAACGATATCTCACGAACGAATGGAGAGATTCAAATGGAATTTGGAACAAAAATCACAATCCGTGAATGCTGGAAGCCTATTGTTTCTAAATACACTCGAATGTACAGAACACCCTAAATTTTAGAGTGAAATTTTAAAAAATTCATCAAAAAATCAAAACCTTTAATAAAGTTACGCAAATAGACATTTCTGATGTACATTTTTCTTAGAAAACAATTGACATTAATTTCAGAACGCTAGCATGAACCGTTCTCGAGATATTGCGCATTTTTCAAATAAATTTATCAAAAAATCCCATAAATTAAGCAAATATTAACTGTTGAGAAACATCTTCACTTTTCATATTTAATATCATGCGATGAATTTGGTGACATCATTCTCGCGGATCTAGCTCGTTCCATTCACGAGAAAAGTTACTTTGAGTAATACTTTTGTATTTGAGAGGCAATCTGCTAGAGGAATAACTTATTTCTCCATCTATAATGCTTGGCGAGATTTTGGCGACGAGTTTGGCGGAATGTCGCTAACTTGGCGACTTTTTTAAATGTTGTCAAATTAACGAAAATCTCGCCAAATGGATAAAAGTGACTCTAAATCAATGAAAATGACGACTAATTGACGAACTGTGAATATCTTGGAAAGAATATAAGTATTCACTATAAGAATAAGCTATTTCCTTTTACTGTAAAAGTAGTAAATCCATTGCATTATATAAGGAAAGTCATGTGCTGCCCACATCAGATTTTTATACTACTTTTTCGTTGCATTCGGAAGATTAGCCCAATTCTATATTTCGATAAACGAAATAAGAAACAATCTTAATGAAGAACATAAATATACTTAAATTACGATTACTACTTTAGACAAATGCATATTGCATAAAAATTAACACTATAACACTTACGCTTTAACACTTTTCAAATGTATATATTATTTAAAGAATAATTGTATATATTATTTAAGAATTTACTACCTTAACGTAATTCTTAAAAATCGAATAAATTCCCTTATCTCTTACAAAGAGTAACTCGTGAAATATAATTTAAGAAAAAATGAAAAAAACATATGTTTGTTTGCTTTGCAGCAAGGGAATTAATTACTTTCTGCTAAAATGAGCATTCCAACTCATATTTATATAAAAATGCAGTCTTTTCATTGTTATTTCAGAGCGTTAAAATGTACCATAAGATAATTTGATTGAAGAAATTAAATTTTGTTATTTGTACAAGTTTAATTTCGCTAATTAGTGTAATTTTTCTTTAGTATTTGTAAGAAAGAAAATGTATCAAATATAGCTGCTTTGAAATGTTTTGTTCCAATCGCCATTATACTGTCATTAGTCTTTAAGCTGTACAAGGTCAGTAAAAGTAAAAATCTGATATGGCCAACACATGATTTTCCCTGCAGACTCATAGTCACATTCCCCTTATTTCTTCAATAATTCGTTAAATTGAGTTTAATTGCACAAAATAACACCCAATATTATTTTATATTACACAGAATTTGCTCGTTTACTTCCATTTTTACTTTCCCTGCAATACATGATAATGTATAGGGAAAGTATTAGAATCATGCCGAAAATCGCAACTCGAGTTTTCGACGGATCTACGCGTTTCGAGACCTGTAGAACACGAAAAAACTATTTTTAGCATGACGTCTGAGTGTGTGTATGTGTGTCTGTCTCTCTGTGCATATTTTGTATACACTTTAACTAAAAAACTAATTGACCGAATTTAATAAAATTTAGTAGGTACTTCACTTGTGGGCGAATCTGGTGCTGATTAATTTTGGGTACAATTCGGGATAAAAAAACTCGCCTCTTTTTGCGAAATAGTCCGCGAAAGCCTATACCTACTCTAGCTGAAAAACTAATGAACCGAATTTCATAAAATTCGGTAGATAAGTCCCTTGTGGGTCACCCTGGTGTTGATTAGATTTTGGTATTATTCGGGAAAAAAATAACCTGCCTTTTCTTGCAAAATGGCCCGAAAAAATTGCCAAAATCTAAAATAAAAAATTACGTATGTTCAAATATATCCATTAAATAGTTGTTTTATACGTAATTTTTAATGATGAAAAGAATAAGATCAACCCTATTACACTAGGAATAGCTGTTCTCTAGATATTTTGGTTTTTTCGAATTTTCTCTACTC
>OX578148.1:53357849-53680349 GCA_951213105.1 Amaurobius ferox | reverse complement strand
TGGTAAAAAAATTTGAAGGAACTGGATGCACATATGATAGATCGCGATCCTGACGACCATCAGTTCCTGTTGAAGTTATTACGAAAGTGCATAATATCATTACTGTAGGTCCACTACGTACTGCAAGAAGTGTTGCCCGCATTTTGGATGTACCAAAAACCACAGTCCTCAAGCTTCTGCGCTCTGTTTTGCGGATGTTTCCGATTGCAGCGCGTCCAGATGTTGCAACCTGGAGACGAGCAACAGCGTGTAGACATTGCGAATTTTTCCTCATCAGATATGATGAAGATATCAGGTGTCCGCTGCAGATATTATGGAAGGATGAGGCACATTTCTCTTTAACTGGGAACGTAAACTCCAAGAATTGCGTTCACTGGACTGACGAAAGTCCACACGATGTGGCACCAGTGTCTTTACATGAAACTAAAGTGACTGTGTGGTGCAGCATCTCAAGCACATTCGTTCTCGGTCCTTACTTCTTCGAAGAGGTCACTGCCAATGGTATGTAAACGTGCTCCATCACAGGTCCTCGGTATAAAACGATATTACAGAACTACTTAATTCCAGAATTGCAGCAGCGAAATGTCGTTAATGACATTGTATGGATGTAAGATGGTGCTGCTCCACACGTCTCTACATGTGTTCGACAAGTGCTGCAACATAACTTTGGTGATAAAGTCATATCCCGTAACGTTGCAGTTTCGTGGTCACCGCGATCCCCCGACCTGACTCCGATGGATTTCTGGTTCTGGGGTTATCTGAAATCTAAGGTGTACACATCAAATCCTCGAGATTTGTCATAATTGAAAGATGCCATAAAACGTGAAGTTATACAGATTCCTCCTGCGATGTTACGTTCGTCATTGTTGTCAACAATCTCCCTCATGCAAGGTGTTATCGTCTGCGGAGGTGGGCACGTTGAAAATTTGTAATTCCAATAAAAGTTTTTTTCCTCTCCTCTCTTGTGTTGTCATTAGTCCTTTACAATGCTCTTCTTTAAAAATGTTTTACGCCACCAATTTTCATCATACGTGCATCGTTCCAACGCCATTTATGGTTTTTCAATGCACTGATCAATTTGCGCAGGAAAAACGCGAGTGCTGCCATCCGAAAATTTCAAAATTTGTTCACTGTGACCGTAACCGTGAGAGCTCTATTGTTTGAAATCATCACAATCGGTAGTGATTGGTGACCACGGAGGTGGTCGGTCGGATGTTTTTGCTCTGAAAAGTTTTTTCTTTTTATGAGCAGAGTATGGAAAGATTTCCGAGTAGTGCGGGGAAAAGGAAGGATGTAAATAACGAAGAGCAGGAAATAAGTCGGCGAAAAATATTTAGTGATGCTGATTTATGGAGAGGTAACAACCTATCTGATAGGGAAAAAATTGAAACTGCTTTTCAAAATGGAACTACCGAGGCAAAAATTGCTTTAACTGAGACTGAGAAGAAGATCCCATTTCACCCTATCTATTGTAAAAAAGAACTGCAAAAGGACAACATAGATAGAGATATAAGCAATATATTCGTAACAAGAAATGGCAACGGGGCTGTGGTAATCAAATCAAGCGAAAGCGCTGCCCGATTATTGGGAAAAAAACTTTTGTGGAGTACCTATACGAGCGAGAGTAATTGAAGATTATATCACAACCGAATGGATAATAAGAGACATACATCCAGAAGTGAACCTAGAAGAAATATCTGAAGAGCTCAAGGAGCAAGAGATTAATTGGAGCGAATTAACTCGATTCACTAAGCCTAAAAGTACAGAGAAAATACCAATAGTTCTTCTACGTGAACTAGGCAAAACAAATAGAAACCATGTGAATATTGGATACACAAGATATAAAACTCTCCCTTATACAGAAAGCCCAAGAATATGTCTAAAATGTTTAAAATTTAACCATTACAAACACGAATGCAAAAGTGAAAGTACAACATGTTACAAATGTGGTGATCAACATGAAGTTGAAGAGTGTTTAGCGGAACACCCAAAATGTTTTAGATGTGGAGGAAAGCACACGGCGACAAGCAAACAATGTCAGGAAATAAAAAAAACAAACGGAGATACAGATAACTATAAAAGATAAGAACATCTCTTACGGTGAAGCAAAAAAAATAATAAATAAAAAATTAGAATATGCTACAGTATGCAGAGGAAAACAAAAATCAGAAGAAGTGAAAGAAGAACATGAAAAGAAACAAAAGAAACCGGAACTTACGGAAATCATCAAGAAAATAAGTGCAGTGGTAACAAAGCTGGAAAAGTCAAAGATGGAAGAGGGCCGGGATGAATGGATTCGGCAATACCTCACAAAGCTAGACAAAAACATATGCTTAATAGAAAAAGAAAATGGACGAATTGATAAAAGCTCAAAAAAACAAAAATGATACTGAAAGGGACATGGAAGAAAATAGATCAAGTGATGATGAAGCAGGGAACGAAAGCGATGGAGGTGGGAAAAACGGAAATCCAAATAGCCAAAACACAAACGAAAGTGATATGGAGGAAAGCAGTTCAGAGTAAGATGAACCAATAAAAACTGAGATCGAAAAGGAAAAGAAAGAGAAAATAACTGACCAAAAAAGAAGTACTAATATGGTCTCCTTAACTAGCCCCCAGTTTCAAATCCCTCAGAGAAGTGGACCCAGATTCTGCTTCCCCTCAATGGGTAAAAAATTAGTAGCAACGGAAACTATGAGTGACATGTTCCTCCATAGCGGAAGTGCGGCTGAGAGGGTCAAAACCAATCCTCGTTTCAGATTGTAGCAGATAGACTGTTTATAGTTGGTCTTTTTGAATAACTGTTTGTCTTCGTACTGTGTGTTTGGATGTCGTAAACTTATGCCTTTTTATGTTGGACTGTTAGTGTGTTTCTTCTCTCCCCGTAGTTTGGAGAGAGTTGTGTGTTGAAAATATTTTTCTTTGTGCTTTTGTCCCCTCGAGGCATAAGGCTCAGTGCCAAGTCTCATGCTTACCTCTCTCCTTTGGGAGGGAGTGTGTTAGTGTTAGTGTTAGTATCATCACAATCTCGAGCGCATACCTTCAAATAACAATATCTGAAATTTCCTTTCGATTGGTAGAAAGGATAGGCCGCTAGGTGTTCATATATCGGGGAAGTTTATTTATGACCACCCTGTATCTTGTTATATATGGCTTTTCTGGAAATCAATCCATTATATTACTGGCATCTAACAATACAAAGGTAGAAGACACTTAAATAAAATAACTAAGCACACAAATATTACTAATTAATGAGAAATACCATAGCTATTAGCCGCTACTCATTTATCACCATCCAGGAGGCACCTTGGGAGTTAAGGATTGTCACGGACTCGAATAACATTGCCAGGTGTTTAAAATTATGAATTTGAAAAATATAATTGCTACCAGAAATTTTTATTAGTGCATCAAATATATAAAAAATTACAACAAATTTATAGCCTTAGATCTTGAATGTATTGGGAAAATGCAATTGTAAAGCAGTCCTGGTTCAAAGTCGGAATTAATTGACTCCTGAATCGATTGGGAATGTCGTCAGTGACAGGTCGCTCACGGAGACGTGTTATGGTAGGCTATGGTGAAGACCCACTGGTCAGTGACATCCACGCGTGTGACGCATACGGCTACACGTGGGGTGAAACCCAGGATACAATTCTTGAGGAAGACTTTTGGACTCGTAACTGTTTCATGTTTGATTATTACTTTCCTTATATACATAATGTATATTACTTTCCTTATATACATAATGTATAAGGAAAGTATTGTGACGGGGTCGAAAAATCGAATTCGAGTTTTCGACGGGAGAGCACGTTTCAAGCATCCCTGATCACTAATCAAACATTTTTGAAGTGATGTCTGAGTGTGTGTGTGTGTGTGAAAGAATGTCTGTGTGTGTGTGTGTGTGTGTGTGTGTCAGTGAGTCTGTGGAGACGATAACTGACAAACGAATGGACCGATTCGAACGAAATTTGGTACAAAAATCACAATACGTAAACACTAGAAGCCTATTGTTTTTATACGCAATGGAATGTTCAAAACCACTCTAAATTTTCGAATGAAATTTTGAAAAAATCGTCAAAAAATCAAAACCGCTAATAAAGTTACGCAAATACACATTTCTAATGTAATATTTCATTAGAAAACGATTGTCGTAAATTTTAGACCGGTAACATGAACCGTTCTCGAGATATTGCATAATTTTCAAAAAATTATCAAAAAGTTATATAAAATAAAAAATAAAAAATATTTCGTATTGAGAAATATGTTCACTCTTCATATGTAATATCATGCGATAAATTGGGTGACATCATTCTCGTGGATCTAGCTCGTTACATTCATGAAAAAAGATACTTTGAGTAATACTTTTATATTTGAATGCCAATAGTCATTTATCTGATGTAAGAATAACTTATTTCTCCGTTCATAATGCTTGACGAGATTTAGGCGACGAATTTGGCAGAATGTCGCCAACTTGGCGACATTTTTAATTGTTGCCAAATTATCTAAAATCTCGCCAAATGGATAGAAATGACGCTAAATCAATGAAAATGACTACTAATTGAAGAAAATTCAATATCATGGAAGGAATATAAGTATCTATAATAGGAATAACTATTTTTTAGCTGTAAAAGTAGTAAATTCATTGCATTATATAAGGAAAGTCATATGTTGCCCATATCAGATTTTTTTTTGTATATAACCACCAGGGATTAATAATCGTCACATTAAAGAGCTTGTTCAACTGCTTCATTCCTGCTTGTTCACCATTGTCATGTATGCATCTATCTATCTATATATACTAATTGCCAAGTGTCCGTCTGTCTGTCCGTCTGTCTGTCTGTCTGTCTGTCTGTCACGCTTTTTTTAGGCACTTCCCGAATAGATAGAGACTTGAAATTTGGTACACGGCTCGGTCGTTCGATAAAACCCCCTGGAAAAATCGAATTTTTCGAAAACGTTCTATAGAGGGGGTGTCCCACACCAAAACGTTCGAAAAGTGAAATGACAGGAAAGCATGCTTTGCGATGAGATAGAGACTTCAAATTTGGTGTATGGGTAAATCGTTCGAAAGGAAGAAAGTGTGCAATTTCATATTTCCAATATTTTCTACTTAAGGGGGGGGGGGGTGCAGCACACCAAAACGTTCGAAAAGTGAAATGATAGGAGAGCATGCTTTGCGATGAGGTAGAGACTTCAAATTTGGTGTATGGGTAAATCGTTCGAAAGGCAAAAAGTGTGCATTTTCAGATTTCCAATATTTTCTACTCAAGGGGGTGCCGCACACCAAAACGTTCGAAAAGTGAAATGATAGGAAAGCCTGCTTTGCGATAAGATAGGGACTTCAAATTTGGTATATAGGTAAACCGTTAGAAAGGAAGAAAGTGTGAAATTTCAGATTTCCAATATTTCCTACTTAAGGGGGTGTCGCACTTAAAAATGTTCGATTTTCCGAATAAATGAGAAACGGCCCCTTTAAAATTTGATAGAGGCTCAAAATTTTAAATATAGACTAATCATTTGACGAAAACACCCAAAACGAATATAATTTTTCAAAAATTTTCGTTTAATGGGGTTTTCCAAAGGAAAACGTTCGAAATGAGAATTGATAAAAAAAAACATGCTTCGAAATAAGATACAGACTTCAAATTTGGTGTACAGGTAGATAGTTCGAAAGGAAGAACATGTGCAATTTCAGTTTTCCGATATTTTGAACTTTTGGGGGTGCCTCAAAACTAAATGTTCGATTTGTCGAATAAATAAGAAACGCGAATTATTAAAAAATTTACATTATTCAGGGGTAGCTTAATGTGGGGCCGTTGATTAACGAGTATGCGGCTAGTCTATATATATTAATTGCCAAGTGTCCGTCTGTCTGTCCGTCTGTCTGTCTGTCTGTCTGTCTGTCACGCCTTTTTTAGGCACTTCCCGAATAGATAGAGACTTGCAATTTGGTACACGGCTCGGTCGTTCGATAAAACCCCCTGGAAAAATCGAGTTTTTCGAAAACGTTCTATAGAGGGGGTGCCCCACACCAAAACGTTCGAAAAGTGAAATGACGGGAAAGCATGCTTTGCGATGAGATAGAGACTTCAAATTTGGTATATGGGTAAATCACTCGAAAGGAAGAAAGCGTGCAATTTCAGATTTCCAATATTTTATCCTTAAGGGGGGTTGCAGCACACCAAAACGTTCGAAAAGTGATATGATAGGAGAGCATGCTTTGCGATGAGATAGAGACTTCAAGTTTGGAGTATGGGTAAACCGTTTGAAACAAAGAAAGTGTGGAATTTCAGATTTCCAATATTTTCTACTTAAGGGGGTGCCGCACACCAAAACGTTCGAAAACTGAAATGATAGGAAAGCATGCTTCGCGATGAGATAGAGACTTCAAATTCGGTGTATGGATAAATCGTTCGAAAGGAAGAAAGTGTGCAATTTCAGATTTCCAATATTTTCTACTTAAGGGGGTGTCGCACACCAAAACGTTCGATTTGCCGAATAAATGAGAAAATACGCCTTTAAAATTTGATAGAGGCTTAAAATTTGGTATATGGGCTAATAATTTGACGAAAACGCCCAAGACGAATACAGTTTTTCAAAACTGTTCGTTTAAGGGGGTGCTCCAGAGTAAAACGTTCGAAAATTATATTGATAAAAAACCAAGCTTCGGAATGAAATTGAAATATCAAATTTGGTGTAAGGGTAGATAAATTGAAAGGAAGAAAGTGTGAAATTTCAGATTTCCAATATTTGTTACTTTCAGGGGTGCGCACACTAATATGTTCGATTTTTCGAATAAAGGAGAAATGCTCCTTTTAAAACGTGATAGAGGCTTGATATTTGGTATATGGGCGAATCATTTGATGGAAATCACAAAAAGAATAAAGTTTTTCAAAAATGTGTATTTAAGGGGGTAGACACTTCGCACTAAAATATTCGAAAGTTCAAATGCATAGAAAAGCATGCTTCGCTATGAGTGCACCAAAGGAAGAGCACCAAATTTCGCTATCGCGCAAATTTGGTGCTCTTCCTTTTAAATGTGATAGAGGGACCAATAATCTGATAAAAAACACAAGACAAACAGAGGAAGAAATCCACAAATTTAGTTTCCCAATATTTTCTTCTTTAGGGGGTTCTGCACACCAAAATATTCCATCTGTCGAATATATGTGAAACGCGAGCTATTATAAAATTTGCATTATTCAGTGGTTGCTTATTGCGAGACCGTTGATTTTCAACGGGTATTCGGCTAGTATATACTAATTGCCAAGTGTCCGTCTGTCTGTCACGCTTTTTTTAGGGACTTCCCGAATAGATAGAGACTTGCAATTTGGTACACGGATCGATCGCTCGATAAACCCTCCTGGAAAAATCGTATTTTTTGAAAACGTTCTCTAGAGAAGGTGCTCCACACCAAAACGTTCGAAAAATGAAAGGATAGGAAGGCATGCTTTACCATAAGGTAGAGACTTCAAATTTGGTGTATGGGTAAATCGTTCTAAAGGAAGAAAGTGTGCAATTTATGATTTCCAATATTTTCTACTTAAGGGGGTGCCGCATACCAAAATGTTCGATTTGCCGAATAAATAGGAAACGACTCCTTTAAAATTTGATAGAGACTTGAAATTTGGTATATGGAATAATCATTTGATAAAAACACCCAAGACGATTATAGTTTTTCAAAAACGTTCGTTTAAGTGGTGCTCCAGGGGAAAACATTCGAAAGGTGAATTGATAAGAAAACATTCCTCGGGGTGAGATAAAGATTTGAAATTTGGTGTACAGGTAGATAGTTTGTAAGGAAGAAAGTGTATAATTTCAGTTTTCCAATATTTTCTACTTTAGGGGTGTCGCACACAAAAATGTTCGATTTTCTGAATGAAGTAGAAAGACTTCTTTTATAACGTGATAGAGGCTTGATATTTGGTATATGGGCGAATCATTTCATAGAAAACCCAAGAAGAATGGAGTTTTTCAAAAATGCATATTTAAGGGGGTGGGTACTTCACAGAAAAACATTCGAAAGATGAAATGATAGAAAAAGCATGCTTCTCATTGAGAGAGACATCAAATTTGGCATAAGTGTAGATAATTAGAAAAGAAGAAAGTGTACAATTTCAGTTTTCCAACATTTGTTATTGTAGGGGTGCCGCACACTAAAATGTTCGATTTGACGAACAAATGAAAAACGCCTACTTTACAATGTGATAGAGGCTTGAAATTTAGTATATGGGGTAATCATTTGATAAAAAAACCTAAGATTATCATGGATTTTCAAAAAGGATCATTTAAGGGGGTGCAACACAGAAAACGTTCGAAATATGAAGTGATTGAAAAGTATGCTTCACGATAGGATAGAGACATCAAATTTGGTGTACTGGTAGATAGTTTGAAAGTAAGAAAGTGTCCAATTTCAGATTTCCAATATTTGAAATTTTAGGGATGCCGAACACCAATATGTTCAATTTTCGGAAGAAATGAGACACACTTCCTTTAAATGTGATAGAGGCTTGATATTTGGTATATGGTCCAATCATCTGATAAGAAACCCAAGACGAACAGAGTTTTTCAAAAATGTTCATTTATGGGTGTTCCACAGAAAAACGTTCGAAAGGGGAGATGATAAAATAGTATGCTTCGGGATGAGATAGAGACTTTAATTTGGTGTACTGGCAGATAGTTTGAAAGGAAGACGTGCGTAATTTAAAATTTACAATATTTTCTTCTTTAGGGGGTTCCGCACACTGAAATATTCGATTTGCCGAATAAATGTGAAACGCGAATTATTAAAAAAAATGACAATATTCAGTGATTGCTTATTGGGAGACCGTTGATTTTCAACGGGTATTCGGCTAGTATCTGTCTATTTCCCGAAGCACTGCTTCTAACATTTGATAGAGTTGTCGTATAAAGGGAAATCAGTCATCTAATTCGAAGACCCGTTTATCGGCCGCACCTTCACCATAATCCACTACAGTAAACGCAAGTAGTATATTGAAAATAAGCTTTTCGGAAGGACAACTTTTTCGAATTAGAGCTTTGTCGAATTTGCTGCTGTGAGTTTCATACTGAATTCATTACTTGATTTTAGCAATGACTATTTTATGGATTTTTGTCTGACGGTACTTTTACGAAATTTTTCTTGGAAAAATTAAACCTACCTTTATTTATGTATGTTTTGAATTTAATATTATTCACTGATATTTTTATCGCTACTACTTCAGAATTTGAAAGTATTTATTTTTTATTCGCATTAATTCTTACGAATACAAATACTGTGATGTCGTTCAAAATTCTTGTTTAAAAAAAATACATTTTCAGTATCCTATTTAAGTTCCGATTATTGAGCTAGCCTTAGCTTTAAAAGTATATGAAATAATATACAATCTTGATCAAATTATAAAATTGCTGTCTAAAATGAAATCAACGAGGAATCCATCGTTATTAGAAGCATAAGCAGTTGATTAAAATCATGTATTGGTTTCCGGGGGTAAAAAGCATTCTCCATTTGAAAGAAAAAAGACAAAGCAATCATACTATTATAGACAAGATAGCGTCTGCAAAATTTACATTTGCATAACGTGACTTAGAAAGGGAATCATTTAGCTTTCATCAACACAGTTCAAATAACATTAGATTAAATTACTATACTGAAAAGTTAAAGAATATAGTAAATACCAGATTCAAAATCTATATGCTATATTTCATCAAATAATTAAATGAAAAATAAGAACTAACCATTGCAAAGCATATCAGTGAATTATCAGTGAATTTTTGACGTTATTTGAATTCAGCTAAGAAATGTAGATCATATAGGTCTTAGAACCAATTGTTTTCACATTTCTTTTATTAGAAGCTCTTAATTTTATTGTTTTGTTCATCGAGAAAATTTTTGCTTCATTTTTTCTGTGTGTGTTATAAACTTTCGTTTGGTAACAATTTAGTTATTGAGTTACATGCAGCTACTTTTTATTGACAAGCTTTTTGTTTTTGGTGATTTTATTATTCTGTCTTTTTATCTTGCAAAAGACTGCTCCTCTTGCAAAAAACCTCCCAAACCAGTTAATGCATCAGATGAATTATTTATATTCTTATAAATGAAGCATTTTTGTTCTAATAGCTTTAGACAGTAGTTTGATCGAAATTTTGTACTTTATATTCTTATAAAGCTGAAGAGATATCAGTCATCGGAACTTTGAATAGGATACTGAAACATATTAAATTTAGAGAAAAACATAAATATGTGTCTCTACATAATATTCGCAATCGTAAGAATTTATTATCTCACAGAAAATATATATCTCAAAACTCAAAATTACAAGCAATTCAAATATTATTTAATATTATTTAACTCAAAATCTCAACGAATAACGTAGGTGAAATTTGTTCGCAAAATATGTCTTCATATCTTTTCTCATAAAATAATGCATAAAAATATGCATTGCGTGAAATCTAGTAATGAATCCCCAACAAAACTCGTAACAGCTAATTCGAAAATTTTCTCATTTGATACATTTGTCCATTTGAAAACCTGTTTTCCATAAACTTGCGTTCCCCGTAGTGTATTGCCATCAAGTTACGGTTAATGTACTTGCTTTCAATGCACTTAAGTTGAGCCTTTAAGGATTGTAGAATATTTTTATAGGTGTCTTGATTACCGATGAATCTATAACAGGAGAACTGAGCATAGTAAATGCAAGATAAGAGTTTTCTAAAGTTTTCTTTCACGTAATCTATGTTGTTGTTGTTGTTGTCGTGTCCCTAACATTACATTTAAGGAATAATGTGTGCACTGCTTCTGTTTAGTCTAATGACCAGGGGCACCCGAAGGTAGAAGTCTGACTTCTGCCCCAAATACGACATTACAATATCCATGCCCGCAGGCAGGACTCGAACCCGCAATCTGGCAGCCGAGCCATCACGAGGAAACGCCTGCCTCTTTGACTGCTCGGCCACCACATCGGCAATCTATGGTGTTATATTATTAATCAATGTTTCTGAAAGTGCACACGTGTAGTCCAAGATCAGAAACATAAACAAAATCAAAATATCGCAAACTTGGCGATATTTCGCTCTATATTTGAAATATCGTGAAAATTGCAAAAATGACACCATAGTCATAAAAATGACGCCATAGTCATAAAAATGACGCCTAATTGTGGAATTAATAATTAAAATATTTTAATATATGGACAACATTGCTTATTGAGGATGGTATTAATATTGATAATTGCTAATTTAGAGTTGCTTAAAATATAAGTTTAAGTTAGTTGGGTACTTAGAAATAGTTTTACATGTCGTCATCCGAAAAAGCGGCAGATGTACAATCCAACGTAAAAAATACATACCTTGGATCTTATACATAATTTTTACACTGTGAAAGAAGTAAACTCATTGCAGTATATAAGGAAAGTCATGTGCTGCCCACATCAGATTTTTTATATTTGCATTTACTTGGAAGCAATGAAAGGCATAACGTTTACTATAACATTTTTGAAATGTGACGTTATTTTTTTTGTAATCTTGATAGTATAAATGAATCCATCTTTTCTTCTATATATAGTAATTTATTAAATATCTACGTAATTGATATTACTAAATCCCAGCAGGTCAGACAAAATGACATATTTGCCTTACTTTGCTTTTTCCGAAAAATTGATTTTTGGGTATTTTCTTCCACAATTGCCTATTTTGGAATCTTTATTTTTACCTATTTTTATTTAGTTACAAGTTGTCTCGTTTCCCCGGACTCAATAAAACATGCCGAAAAATGCCTTCCCCGCCTTCAACTTTCGAAAGAAAGGAGGAAATGTAAAAAAATAATTTTTTAGCAAATCAAGATTTCCAGTATACTAAAGACGTATCAAACATTCTTGGTGATGGTGGCTCTGTCGAACCCTCAACATTTCCCGATATAACGGGCTTCTTTAAGTGTGCCCCCCCCCCCCACCTTATCTTCAAAGGAGGTAGAAAGATCACTTTTACTATTTAAAGAAATATCAATAAATAAAGTTCGCAATTTAAAAAAGTCATGTAGTTGTGATGCGCAGAAAGAATTGGTTATGTGAATAATTGAATTTTTCTCATTCTTGCACGTATGAAAAACATTAATTTAATATCTCGATTATGATTTTATAATAAGAAATTCCCACTTATCTCGATTTTTCGCAATTTTACCGTAATGAAGCTATATTGGAATTACGTTTTTGTAAATTTGGAAATGTATATCATTACTTTTCGTACCTATTTTTCAAGTCTTAAATACCTATTCTCCCCATTTTTAATGTCATATTTGCTGCCTGTTTTGTTCATTTTTAATGCCCAAACTTCCGGGCTCTAACTATTACTTTACTTATGGAACGTAAAATAAACAACGCGGATTTGCGTGCTTTCTACACCAATTATTATCAAATATGACACTGATTATGATATAAATAAATCTAAACAAAATCGAATTAAGCTTCATATTTTAAATGTAATTACAATTACTGAAATATTTCGAAATTAAAATTCATATTACAATAACAGTTATGCTTTACATAATCTAAATACATTACACAGATTCGCAAGAAAATATTTAGCACCTCAATAAATTTGTAAGGCAATATACAAGAAGGACGTTTTAGGTCTAAGTAAAGTGTAGTAAAGTGATCTTGTCTGATCAAGTAAAGGTGAATGTGAAGCTCCTAGCGGAGAATTTAAAAAGTTTGGATACGACCTTTGGAAAAAAGCGTCATTAAAGAAAATAAAAACAAACAGAGTGATAGAGCATAATCTAATTAGTTAAAATTGACAATAAGAATGTTACAAAAGGTATTTATTTCACTCAGTATTGATGTTAGCGAATGGTGTTCACATTTTGGGATACTAAAATAAACAGCCAATGGCACAGGAATCTAATGTACGGCTTTTTGATAGGTATTTATCGCTTTCCATATGCGAAGTATCCTGCGTCCCTGATGTCCGTTTTTTCCAGTTAGGTAAATATTTATAACTAGAAGGTATGCCCGTCATACGAAGGAATTCGAAATTTGCAAATCATTACCTCCCGTTTGGCGTCATTTTTATCAATTTGATTATGGATTTGAGATTGCTGTAGAGTTGTTGTAACATATGGCTTTATTGGAATCTAATCCATACAAATAGAGATCTCATCACATACAAAGAAAAAAATATCAAGACCAAACTAAGCAGCAAACAAGGGACCACAGAGAACAACATCGTCAATGCAAAAGAAGGGAGTCCAAGGAAGCACACAGCGAAGAGGTGGCGGACATTCTTTATCATTCCATAAGATATTCCTAGCATCCCAATAATGTTTAATGACATCTCCCTGGCGCTGGGCATCCCTATCCAGTCCTGGACACCCAAGAAGATGCCCTGAGTTCATTCTGCCAACATTACATATTGGGCAAATGTTCGTGGAGAAAACACTTATCCTATTTAGGTGCTCTGCTAAACAATCATGTCCGGTTTTCAATCTAAAATTGGCAACCGCTTCTTTACGTGGTCTAGCGTTGAAAATTTTCCAATTATCTTGGATATCAAGCCACTTTTTACCTCTGAATGTAGTCATAAGGTTATCTTGATAAGTGTTTATCCTGTCTCTATGTATAAACTTTTTAAAGGATTCCGGTGGGACAAGCATTTGATTAATGTTTACATTATTTCTCCTCTTGGCAAGCAGATCAGCTGCTTCGTTTCCGTTGATTCCCACATGGGAAGGTATCCATTGAAAAACAATCTGTTTATCTCTACTTCTCAAGTATTTTATATCTTTCTTTATTTGAGTTATTATCGGCATTTCAGAGTGATGGTTTGCCGAGGCGGCCTGGATAGCTGCACTGGAGTGCACACATATTACAACCTTAGAATAACAGTTATTATTAACTCTGAATATTAAGTTGTTAATTGTCAAATGAATAGCATAGATTTCAGCATCAAAAGCGTAACGAGCACCTTAAATAACAAAAAAGTAGAGAGGACTAGCCACTCCATGATAATCAAAAATAAAAAAAAAGTTTAACCGATGGAAATTGCAGAGGAGTTTAATAAATTTTATCTGCTGTAGAGTTTTTTGCTCAATTTGCAGTTCATATGCTTCGGTCTTTTCTCTTCGAATTTTTTCCAGAGGCTCTTGACTTTGCCGTGTTCGCTATCTTCACACTTTTTCTCTGTTTAACCGACGTTTCTTTCCTTTTCTATCCTCTTCTTTTTACATTGGCCAACACGTTTGTAAAATAAAATTTGTTTTGAATGTGAAAAATAAAATTAAATAATATGCAGTTAAATCTGCTGACACCACTGAAAGGAAACAATAAGAAGAAAAGAAACAAAAAACAAACCGCTTTCAAACAAAAATTTTATTAACTAAGAAGAACGCTCCAGTTTTTAATATGAACACTGGATTCATGCAGCAGTGAACGTGGAAAGTCAATGAGTGATCATAAAAATTTGGTATTCACTAGGAGGGTTATGAAAATGCTGATGGTCTGCGTATGTATATAAATTGAAATACTTATCCAGAATCGCAACACGTTTGGCAGCATTTTGTTGCAGTGTCACCCAGAGATAGATAGATGAACAGACAGATAAATCAATGTGTTTATATTATTAATTTTGTAATTGATATTTTTCTTCTTTCGCGTTTTTTCCGAGTTTGAAATCCTAACTCTTAAAATTATCCTCTAAGGACACTACAATTCCTCTTATTTCATCGAGATTGGTCATTTAACTAAACATAGATAATATTATTAGGCCGTTTAAGACCTTTCCTGGAACCCAAGTAAGTTTCCTTATCATTCGTATTACTGTCTCATACGCAGTGTTGAGAAAGTACTGTTTCCACGAAAATTTTCAATTTTGAGATTTTGATGCCAATATATGTTTTAATACGTGCTGGAAACGTTTTGACTGTTTTTGAAGTGATGTCAGTCGGTGTGTCTGTTGTCGATTTTTTTGTGTACACGATAGTGATCACAAATATTAATGGATTGCCGCGAAACTTTATATTCGGCTGTGTTATTAAAAAATCTGGAACTAGAAATATTTTTTTTATTTCAAAAACTTCGAAATTTATTTGAAATTTTTACTTTTTAAAACATGACAGCATAGGGCAAAATTTGATATAATCGTGCAAAAAATGGTTTATTTATGGCTTAATGATCACAAGACTTTATAGTTTCAATCGTTCTTGTGAAAAATAACATATAGAATTCTTTATTCATGAGGAGCAAATTACCAAATATGGTATCATAATGTGAAATATGGTATAAATCAAAGATTTTTTCAAGTCCTTTAAAATGAAGGGTAACATGTAATCATTTATACCCATGTTGTCTGTTTCTTGTAAAATTTGAAAAAAAAGCTACTAAAAGTGGATTAATGGACTGTATGAGAATGTCAAGATGAGCCACACCCCAGTTCATCTATATAAATAAAAATGAAAATCTGTATGTCTGTCTGTCTGTCTGTCTGTCTGTCTGTCTGTCTGTTTGTCCCATCATCACGGGAGAACGGCTGAACCGATTTTGATGAAATTTTGTGGGTAGCCTAGAAATAGCCCCACTTAAAATTTAGTCCGTGTTTTGAGTTTTCACGACCAGTGGTTCTCGAGATATTAGTAAAAAACGAAATTTTCGTTTGTCTCGTCATCACGGAAAAACGGCTGAACCGAATTTAATGAAATTTTGTGGATAGCCTTGAAATAGCCCCCCATAAATTTTGCCCAAGTTTCGAGTTTCTAAGACCAGGGGTTGTCGAGATATTAATGAAAAACGGAACTTTTTCTTAGGAGATCTACTCTCCAACTCCGTGGTTTATCCAAACGGAAAGGATGAAAATCGTTTGTTTAAAACGCCAAAATGAAATAAAACTTTATTTCCGAGTTTAGTACAGGATTTTTGCATTAATTAGTCACTGTAGGAAAGCATGAATTGTTTGAAACATGAATTTAAATGGAAAAATCTACCTCCATGGTTCATCTTTCACAAATTTTTACTCAACGATGAAGAGTATAAAGAAATCAAAATGGCTATTTAATTTCACATTTTATGAGGAAGATTCTATCTTATATCATGTTGTTCGGCAATGGAATGAAATTAAATGTGTTGGTAATATTTATTATTATTTTTTCTATTTGTATAATAAATAAATGGATGTAAAAATATATTTTATAAATGAACGGTTTGATGGTTATTTTAATTATATATATTGCGGACTGCGTACATCACTTTCATTTATTTAAGCAAAGAGGTTTCAAGCTCATATATTGTGTTTAGCTAATAAACTCATATATTGTGTTTACCCAATAAATTCATTTAGCCGATTGTTGAAGCAGAAAAAGATTAGAACGGGTGTATCTTATAATACAATTTTAGTGTTTTCATTTAGTATATACAAAAGGGATCAGGATATTTTATTCTTCAGATCTGCAAATTCAGAGCTACGAATTTAGCGGAATATCTCTAAATAACTTGGTAACTTTTCTTAAACTTTATCAAATTAGTGGAAATGTCTCCAAATTGATAAAAATGGCCGAAATCAATCAATGAAATTAAATTTGTTTTTTTAGAATAGAGTACTGAAATGATGTTTCTGTAGCATTTGTCGGTCAGTTCATCCATCCTACGTAGTAACACATTGAAGGAATTTTTTTAATATGACCAAATTGGTAAAAATATTTTTAAATCCATAAAAATATCATGAAATTGATAAAATCGAGCTTACTAAATGAAATTAATTGTGTTTTGTTAGGGGATAGTATTGTGATGATGTTTTGTCAATTTGTCGCAAAATAGGGCTATCAGTTCTACAGTCCCACTTGGCGATTAATTTGGCGATTTTTTAAGTTATCGCTAAATTGACGAAAATGTCGCCAAACCTTCCATGGAGATTGCATTATTCAGATGATATGATTTCTATCAATTTATTTGAAGCAAATGATATCATGTCGCTTAGCAACGGATTCAATATGTTATGCGGCATACGATTTTTATTAAATCTTTTCCGATTTGAATAATAAAAATATGTATATAAAATAAATTTCATTGACATTGCATTTTTGACTGGATCAATTACGGTCTTCAGATTTAAACATCATTATTATTGGTATTTTCGGGGACTGTTGATTCAGGGATTATTGATATTTTCAAATTATTATGGAATTGTTTCATTATGACGAAAATTGTTGAAACTCATATATAGTACGTTGTACGAGTAATCTTCTACAAATGCATGGGTATATCTTCTAATCTACGAGAATATAAGTAGTACAGGTATATTGGCATATATTTTGATATATATTGGCATATATTGGAATCAATTACGGCCTTCTGGTATTAAGATTACGGGGATTTTTGATACTTTCAATTTATTACGTCATCTTTTTTATTTTGGCAAATATTTTTGAGTCTCATATTGCAATACGGGTAAGCTTCTACTAACACACTGGCATATTTTCTAATCTGCGACAATATAAGTAGTACGTGGCTGCATATATTGATTCAATTCCTTTTTTTTTTGTAAATTTACTTACAAAAGGGGCAAGGATGTTTTATTCTTCAGAACTGCCCATGAATATAATTTTGCATAGTGAGAACAGATATTCTTAAACTTCTCTTTATGAGCAATAAATTTAATATTTTAACAGAATTTGCATATGATTGCGAATTATAAATTTCTTTATATTATTTACTCCGTACGAAGAACGGGTATGCTGCTAGTTATAGAATAAAAAATCCCATATTTGAATTCGGTTTGCATTTCGAGATAAGCGATACTACTTGAAAAACTTTACAAACTGTTTCGCCCACATTTATTTTATCACTCAGATTGCCATAACTTATGCATGTAAGGCAACTGACGTTTCAGCGAAGGACGCAATGGGGAGGAAGCTAACAGTCAAAAGAAATTTATTCAGAAATCGCAACCTGGAGTATAATGCATTTCTTACATGTTGATAAATTATGCATGCGTGTATTTCCGGAAAAAGACACCGGGAATAAGTGCTCCTCTTGTATATATGATAATTTTAATTTTCTGACTATATCATTTGCCAAGCAAATCTGCAGAAGATTGCTTTTCAAGTAGGATGTAAGGCTTTTTGCATGATGCTTTCATTTATACCTCAAAAAGTGTAGAATATTTTTAAAATATTATTTTATAGATTTATGTGCGTGCTTTGATATCAATTTTATGTTTTGGTCGAAGTATTCTTATCAGCAATTTTCAAAATTCAAATTAAAATGTCTATGTATATCAACTTTATTTCAGACTAGCAGCATACCCGTTCTTCGTGGGGAATATACTATACATAGAAACATAAAATTGACATTCATGTGCAAACTTCTGTAGTATTTTATATAGCATTGTTATTCAAACATTCTATTAAATTATTTAAGTTATGTTGCTGAAAAGAAGTTTGAGTATCTCTATTCTCGTTATATAAAATATTACACAGTTCTGAATAAGCATACAGGCAGATCTGAAGAATAAATTTCTTGATAACGTTTCTCAACAAATTTACAGAAAAAATGAAATTGAATTATCATATGACAAAATAAAGTGCTAAAACTGTATAAATTGTATTAGAATATATACTCGTACTACTTATATTCTCGTGGATACGAAGATGTACATGCACTACTTATATTTTCGTAGATTAGATGATTATACCCGCGTATTAGAAGATATAAACGAACTACAATATATAGATTTGAAAAATATTTCACCAAAATGAAGCAAATCCTTTTGTAAGCACATTTACGGAAAATATAACAGTGAATGAATATATGCTAAAATGAAATCTCTAATATTCTACTGGCAGATATACCCGCACTGCAATATACGGAATTGAAAAATCTTTCACCGAAATAAAGCATATGACGTAAGAATTTGAAAATATTAATAATTCCCGTAATTTTTAACCTCAAAGAGTATAATGGGTCGAGTCCAATCAAAAATGCGATTCCAATAACATTTATTAATATATATTTCTTTATTATTTAAATCAAAAACGATATTCTGCAGCACTAAATCACTGGGTTGAATCCCATTGCTTAGAAACATACGCATCTTTTTTTTTCAAATATAAACTCATTGAGTTACAATCCGTTGCGTAACAACATATTTTTTCTTTTTCAAATAACTTTTCGGGACAAATATCGTCTGCATAATGCTATCTTAATGGAAGGTTTAATAGTGCATTTTTATTAATATATTGATAACCCCAAGTCCTAGAAACTCGAAACATGGATAAAATTTTTTGTGGATGGTTCCAAGACTGCCCTGAAAATTTTATGAAATTCGGAGCAACCATTCCCTCGTGATGATGAGACAAACAAACACACACCCACACACCCACACAGAAATACATATTTTCAATTTTATTTATATAGATACTTTGTACAAATATATTCATTTATAAAGCACTAAAACGAATTACCAACGCTGTCCGGTTCCTAACTAAGTAACAGTCCTAACGCCACATAAGTAACAGATTTACAGAAAACACCATCTATTTTCAAAATCGCATCCTCAAACTATAGATATCCGCAACCGCCTATAAATAATTTCCTGGTCTCAAACTAAATCCTCACCCTTGCTCTTCGTAAACCCCGAAAACAAAAAATTAACAATTAAATAAATTAAAGAAACGACTATTTCTACAGGAAGGCAAACATGAGCAGAAAAGTCTGCCGGGAAAAAAACCACTACTACAGGAGTCCGAGTGGAATCGAATATCATAATTTTTTCGCGTTTTCTTAAAAAAGCACAGGAATATAAACATCGTATTATTTAAAATCTTTTATCTTGAACGTAAACATGTACACACAATTTTTTGCCAAATTATAAAATTATGCTAATATTGTTTTTCTGTTTTCTGCGAAATATGTATCAAATAATAACCTAAAAATTGCAAATTTCGATGCATTTAAAAATATATATAAAGGATGTTTCCTACGTTTTCGGTTAAAACCTCGAACAGAAGAACACTCTTCGATACTTTTGATGTCGTCGAGATGGAAACTCTGTAATAATATTTTCAGTAGCTGTGGAATCGATTTTGTGAAAATTCTACAAAATTGTGCTCAAACACAAAATAACTGAAAAACTAATTCGAAATAAAAAAAAAACTCGATTAGGTACATCGCCCCGTGACCTGAAGTAACTTATTGCAACAAATGTTATGGTCGTACGAGGCTTACATTTCACGTTATAGACGACACACACACATATACATATTTAATTATGTAAGGTTATAAGGTAATTCTAGACATTTTGTGTTCTTACTTGACTAAAATGGTACAACAGCTTGAATTCCTTGGAGTAATTTAGGTGATCAGGGTAGAATCTCCAATACTAGTCGAGTGTTTTTCTTTAATTAAATTTATATATAAATCTTTATAGATGGCTTCCGAACAAAGGACATAGCATGAGAAGCCCGAAAGGAGGTGGGGATAACCTTTCATAACTATTGGAGCAGGTGATGATACAATTGGAGAATAAGTGACATAATGACCATTTAGCCCCGGTGAACACATAAAAATGCTGCCTTGTTTTCTGAAGTTCATTAAAGACTATTGAACGTTATTGTATGATATAATTAAAGGCTTTGTGATCCAATATCAGCAAGTTTCGAAGAATACGTGGTGAAATGTCACAACAACCGTGCTGTTTCCTTGAATTTATTACAGAACATTTTACGATACTCTGCTGTATAATTGAAGGACATTATATTATGTCTAGACATTATATTATGTCTAGGAAAGACATTATATTATGTCTAGACTAACTAGTTTTAAGAAATACGAGGTTAAACATCACAACTGATCTCTTCCTATTTGGAGTTTATTGGAGACAATTGGATAATTTTATGCGCTGCGGAATAATTGGATAATACCTGAATTATAACCAGCTAGTTTCCGAGAATATACAACAATACGTTATATCTATCGTCGTGTCTCTTTGATATTGTCTGAGATTGTTGAATAATACTCTGAGTACAATTGATGTGTCTAGATATATATGGTTAGATAACATCCGAGAATACGTTATGCAACGCCACGACTGTCGTCATATTTCCTGGAGTTTATTGGAGACTATTGAAGGACCATGTGCGATATAATTGGGGAATAAGATTGGAGGCTATAACTAGCTAGCTAGCAAAAAATACGTGATAAAACCTCAAAACTGTCATCTTGTAGGCAGATAGCACGTTTGGGTGTAATCCACTAGGACAAGCTTCAATCCTATTTCCTGGAGTATATTGGATAAGTCATCTTTGAAAGGTTTTAAACGATCTAATCTGGTTCAATACAGGTTATTTAATTTGAATAATGATATTTAGATATTTTTGAGTACAAACTGTATTTAAGAAAGCTGCCCTATGAAAGGGAGATTTAGAAACTTTCCTTGAATGTATTCAAAGACTGATTTCAGACTGATTCAGGATTTTGCTTTGAAGTTGAATTTTATTTAAGCTAATTTCATATACCTTTTCTTGCTATGTCTTTGGAGTATTAGGAAATTGGGGATTGTATTATCTTATATACTAATTGCCAGGTGTCCGCCTGTCTCTCTGTCCGTCTGTCTGTCTGTCACGCGCTTTTCAGGCACTACCCAAGTAGATAGAAACTTGCAATTTGGTGCACGGGTCGATCGTTCGATACCCCCCCCCCCCGAACAAAATGTTGTATAGATAGATTGCCCTACACTAACTAAACCGTTCGAAAAATGAAATGAGAGAAAAGTATGCTTTACGATGAGATAAGGACTTTAAATTTGGTGTATGGGTAAATTGTTTGAAAGAAAGAAAGCGTGCAATTTCAAATGTCCAATATTTTCTACTTAAAGGGGTGCCGCTCACCAAAATGTACGATGTGGCGAATAAATGAGAAACTGATTCTTTAAAGTTCGATAGAGGCTTGAAATTTGGTATATGGGCTAATCATTTGACGAAAACACCCAAGATGAATATAGTTTTTTCAAAAATATTCATACAAAGGGGTGCTTCAGAGAAAAACGTTCAAAATTTGAATTGATGAAAAAATAGGAGGAGATAGATTTCAAATTTGGTGTACGGGTAGATAGTTTAGAAGAAAAAAAGTGTACAATTTCAGTTTTTCAAAATTTTCTAATATAAGGCTGCCGTACACCAAAATGTTCGATTTTCGGAATAAAAGAGAGTGACGCCCCTTTTAAAATATGATAGAGACTTGATATTTGGTATATGGGCGAATTATTTGACAGAAAACAGAAGAAAAACGGTGTTTATCAAAAATGTACTTTTAAGGAGGTGGATACTCCACATAAAAACATTTGAAAGGTAAATTGATAGAAAAAGCATGTTTCGAGATGAGATATAGACATCTAAATTTGGTGTACGAGTAAATAGTTGGAAAGGAAGAAAGAGTGCAATTTCAATTTTCCAACATTTGCTGTTGTAGGGGGTGCCGCTAACTAAAATATTGGATTTGACGAACAAATGAAAAACGTCTTCTTTGCAATATGATTGAGGCTTAAAATTTGGTATATGGGCTAATTATTTGATGAAAAAGCCCAAGATAAATATGTGTTTTTTTTAAATGTTCATTTAGGGTGTGGTACACAGAAAAACGTTCGAAAGATGCAGTGATAGAAAAAACACGCTTCTCGATAGGATAAAAATTTCAAAATTGGTATATAGGTTGATAATTTGAAAGGAAGAAAGTGTGCAATTTCAGATTTAGAATATTTGTTATTTCACGGGGTACCGCACAGCAATATGTTCGATTTTCCGGATAATTGAAGCACACTTCCTTTCAAATCTGATAGAGGCTTGATATTTAGTATATGGGCCAATCATCTTATAAAAAACCCAAGACGAACAGAATTTTCCAAAAATATTAATTAACGGGTGTGCTCCACAGAAATACGTTCGAAAGGTGAAATTATATACTATTATATTATATAGTATTTGGCTACTGTTAATTGCGAAGCTTATACTAATTGCCAAGTGTCCCTCTGTCTTTCTGTTTGTCACGTTTGTTTAGGTATTTCCCGAATAGATAGAGGCTTGCAATCTGGTACACGAGTCGATCGTTCAATAAAAACCCCTGGAAAAATCGTATTTTCAGAAAATATTCTGTAGAGGGTGAGCTCAACAGCAAAACGTTCGAGAAATGAAATAATAGAAAAGCATACTCTGCGATGAGACATAGACTTCAAATTTAGTGTACGGATAAATCATTTAAATTAAAGAAAATCTGCAATTTCGGATTTTCAATATCTTCTTTTCTAGGGGGTGTCGCAATTTGAGTGGCCGAGCTACTTTAAAGGGTGTCGCACACCAAAATGTTCGATTTTCGGAATAAATGAGAAACGCATCTTTTAAAATGGGATAGGGTCTTGATATTTGGTATATGGGCCAATCATCTGATAAAAAGCCCAAGACGAATGGAGTTTTTTGAAAATGTTCATTTTAGGGGGTAGGTACTCCCCAGAAAAACGTTCGAAAGGTGAATTGATAAAAAAAATAATGCTTTGGGATTATATAGAAATTTCAAATTTGGTGTACAGGTAGATAGTTCTGAAGAAAGAAAGTGTACAATTGCAGTTTTCCAATATTTGCAACTTTAGGGGGTTCCGAACACCAAAATGTTCAATATGCCGAATGAATGTGAAACATCACTCTTAAAATGTCATAGAGACTGGAAATTTGGTACATGGGCCAATCGTTTAACAAAAAAGCCAAGAAGAACAGAGTTTTTCAAAAATGTCTTTAAAGAGACTGGTGATCCACACATAAACGTTCGGAAAGTAATATGATAGAAAAACGTACTTTACGATGAAATAGAAATTTTAAATTTGATATAATTGTAGACAGTTGGAAAAGAAGAAAGTTCACAATTTTAGTTTCCCTTAAATGAGTACTTTAAGGGCGCTGCACTCTAAAATGTTCGATTTGCCGAATAAATGAAGAATGCATGTTTTAAGTGAGATAGAGTCTTGTAATTCGGTACACGGGTCAATGGTTCAATAAACCCTCTGGAAAAATTGAATTTTTTAAAGTCTGGCATAGTCCGGCATCTGGATTGGGTCATCGTGTGTTAGGCAAACCTGAATCAGTAGAGCGGTCTTCCCTGGGGACAGTACCCATGATGGACCAATAGAAGTTACAATTATGGAGTTCCCTGTACCGTTGAATGATATTTATTGTGGTCAGCTAGGATATAATGCCAGATATTGCACAGAGAAAGGGAACGTGGGATGCCTTTAATCCCGTAAGCCGATTCATGGAAAAGTTAAAATCAGGATTAAATGAAAAGTCCTATGATTTTTTTAATCCATTTATTCAGTTAGGCTCGGAGTATGTCAAGTTTCGTTTGGACACGGTTGATAGAAGTACATGTTTTGCAAAGAGCCTTGCTACCCGAGCCGGGAATCGAACCCTGCAACTCCGAACTGGACAGTCGCCGATCTACCGTTGAGCTACTGAGACGAAATTGCAAATTCTTATTGTTGAAGTGGACTCCACAATCTAATGTCAGATTGGCGTGCAGCTGACAATCTGATTGTCTACCTCCTGCTATTTTTACCTCAGATTAGCCTCCTGATACTACTATTTTTACCTAAATCCGTATCCTACGTGGTATTTGTCCTCTTAATTTGAAATCATCGCTCAATAACACAGAGTCCACTGAATCGGTTCTAGTCGTTCTGAGGTTACATCCATACCTCCGGCATCTTTGCTCTAACTTACAGTTTTAATTCGTTCGGGCACTACTGTAAACAACCTTGCTGCCTCAATCGGTAACTGAAACGTGGATCTCCGAACTGGCCGGCCGACTCTTTACCTTCATGCTACTGGGACGACATTGCAAGCTCTTACTGCCGAAGTGAACTCAATTTTTCAAAAACTTTCTTACAAAATTTGAAAAAAAAATCGCAAACTACTTAAAAATTGTTTCTGGTATGGTCAAGTCGAGTTGAGCTGCATTCAAGTTAATATACTTTGGGGCGAAACTGTGAAGCCATGAAACCATTCCAATGATGCAAGAGCGATGAATCAGTTGAAGAAAAGAATCGGAGAAAGCACATTTAGTGAGTGAAGAAAACATTTTATTTATTTTTCTCCACTCATTTATTGGACCCCAGTCAAAACCCTTATCTGCATATAATAAATTTATTCAAAGAATTGATATAATACAAATAAACATATAAACATTTTTTTTTTGCATAAATGCAAGCGACATTATCGTGTCATTATATTTATACGAATTTATGTTTACATTACATTATATGCCGCTCCGGTGGTCGAGTGGTCAGGGGCACGCGTTTCCGTCTAATCGCTGGGTTGTGGGATCGAATCCCGTCAGTGGGCATGGATGTTGTATTGTCGAGGCAAAGTCAGACTTCCTCCCTTGGAGTGCCTCAAAATAAAATGAAGCTGCAAATTTCTCCCCCTTCGCCATGGGACATGGGGTCTAGTGGACGTGGTGCATAGGCGCTCCGTCACCATGGGGGAATAAGTAACAACAACAGCATTGCATTATATTTATATTACATTATATTTATACGACATTATGTTTATATTACATTATATTTATATTACACTATATTTATAGCGGCATTATATTTATACATTCGCCTATAAATATAAGAGAAGTAACTTTTGCGTGTAATGTAAAAGAAGCTTCTAACAAAGCACAGGAAACTTTTGAAGTTAACAGTGAAGAATAAAAAAGATTCAGCTATCAACAATCTGGAGTATAATGCCTTTCTTGCAATCCTGATAAATCATGCATGCAAGAATTTTTGGAACGGGAAAAAGTGTATTCCTTGTATATATGATAATTTTGATTTTCAGAATATCATTTTTCGCGCAGAGCCTCAGAAGACTGATTTTTCAGCAGAAAACACTAGGAAGAATTGATAAGTTTGTCTTCATAGTAGTGTATAAATGATATGATAATTTATTTTTTCTTTTAGTTTTTCTTCTGAGTTTTTGTTGTGTGCTGAGATATTTCCTATTTCACATTTATCTGCCACATACACTATTAATAGGAATATGTTAAATGCTTTACGAAGCTCTGCTTCGTAAAACATTTAACATATTCTTATTAGTAGAAGAAACGTAGAAGAAACGTTTCAGGCATTCCTATTGCGTGAACCGTTGTTATCACGAGGAAGTAGGGTTACCTAAACTTGGCGATATTTTCATGGCATGGAAACATATTTGGCAACATATTTAGCAAAACATAGAAACTTTGAGAATTTTGGTGAGTTTCTAAATGTGATGGAACTTCCTGGATATATCCACTAGTTTCGCAGACACCACACTCTTTCTAGAGATTTCTATAGAGTATATAAGGAGGACATCGTTCACTTGGACAGAGTTGCCGTAATACAAGTAAAAATTGAATTGAGAAAAACGTCAGAGATTTGACAAAAATTTGAAATTAAGATTTAAATTGTGCCCATTAACGTAGACGGTAGAGTTGTGGCAGCAGCCAACTCTGTTCCTGCTCAAATGACATCTATTGAAGATGCTAGAAATCAGTATCCAAATCATAAGTTCGGAGTGGAAGCTAGCTTTTTCTCTAACCTTATAATTCCCGTCTTGTAAGCACCGTTTTCCGAGTTCGAACCCGGTTTGGGACTAGCAACATCAATTCCTTACAATGATGTCCCAGGAAAGAAACTTCTCTCTCCAACGATTTCAACACGAGATGGCAGCAGCACGCTGAGCCAGAGGGGCCGACCATTTCCTTTTGGTTGACCACGACTGACGTCATGCCTGAGGTAAGACACGCCTCTTGGCTATTCAGCCCTTGATTGAATTTCGGGATGGGGACGCAACGGGGATTTCTGGATGGCTCCCTTCCTCACCGAAATTCGACCGGGCTTCTCATCAGGGATGGAGTGTATGGCAGCAGACAACTCTTTTCCTGCCAAAATGACATCTATCGAATATGTTAGGAATCAGTACCCGAAATATAAGTTTGGAGTGGAAGCTAGCTTTTGCTCTAACCTTATAATGTCGGTCTTGTAAGCGCCGGGTCTCGAGTTCGGGCCTGGCTCGGGACCAGCAACATCAACCCCTACAGAGTCTTCGAAAGTGATAGATTTCGATTTTGCTATTGGGGGGGGGGATCACGTCCATTGAGCCAGTGTACACGTATTGCTGTGCAATTTTCACTGTTATTTGCGCGAATAATATTTTTTATTTTGTTATTTTATATAATTACCTCGCTTTGACAGCCGCACAATGCCGGGCACATTTTCTAGTACATAACATAAATTTTGCTCCTGTTTGAATTATTTTCTCTACTTATTAGGTATTCTAAGAAGGCTAAATGTATTATTCTCGTGGGCATCTCCACTCATTCGTGAGCAATATTCGTGAAAATTTTCAAATAGATTTCTACGAAGCTATTACTACTGCTTATTCAAGTTTAACATTTCTCTAACTGTGAAAATATCATCCCACCTTTATAGTCCTCACATCTCCATCAAACATTTTACAGCGCTGGTAAAAGAACAGTTACGAAAGGGAGCCGCTTTTCAGAGTTAACAAATTTTTAAGTCATCCATTTCCAGACAGTAAATATAACTATGGGGAAAATAAAATGATACAGAAATACCCCCTTAAAAATACATAAAGGTAATCCATGAAAAATTTTATCTCTCTTCAAATAAGATGTTTAAGAAACTTTCGACTTTAAAATAAATATATTCTAAAGGAATGGAGTAAGTTGTACAATGTAAGATACTTGTTATAACGACCTCACAAATTTTCATATATATATATATAGTAAAATCTAGTTAATACAAAAATCGGTAATTTGAATTTATCGATAATATAAACTTACTATTTATAAAACCGGTTTTCGAATAAGCTGTGGATTACACGTATCATATGCTGGTTATAAATATAAGGCATGTCATGAATTTATAATGAACTAGCAATATACCCGTTTTTAGTACAGAGTATATAATATAAAGAAACTTAAATTTCGCAATCACGTGAAAATTCTAATAGTGTACTAAAAGACATTGTTAATCAAAATATTGTATTGAAATATTTATTTAATGTTCCTAAAAATAAGTTTAAGTTTCTTTGTTCTCACTATACAGAACTATCTTCATGAATAGATCGGAATAATGAAACATCTAGAACTCTAAAAAAAAATTCATTTCGAACGAAAACTTCAAAGTTTATATGAAATGTTATACTTTTTACTTTCCCTGCAATACATGGTAATGTGTAGGGAAAGCATTGGAATCATGCCGAAAATCACAACTCGAGTTTTCGACGGATCTACACGTTTCGAGACCTCTAGAATACGAAACAACTATTTTTGGCGTGACGCCTGTGTGTGTGTTTGTCTGTCTGTGCAGATTTTGTATCCACTCTAACTAAAAAACTAATTGACCCAATTTCATAAAATTTGGTATGTAAATCACTTGTGGGCGAATCTGGTGCTGATTTGTTTTGGGTAAGATTCGGGACAAAAGAACCAGCCTTTTTTTTGCGAAATGGCCCGCAAAAGCCTGTATTCACTCTAGATGAAAATCGAATTGACCGAATTTCACAAAATTCGGTAGATAAGTCGCTTGTGTGTCATCCTGGTGATGATCAGATTTTGGTACTATTCGGAAAAAAATAACCTGCCTTTTTTGGCACAAAATCGTCAAAATCTGAAATAAAATATAACGTATGCTCTAATATAACCATTAAATACTGATTTTATAAGTATTTTTTAACGAAGAAAAGAATAAGATCAACCCCAATACACTAAGACTAGCCGTTCTCGAGATATTTTAATTTTTTCGTATTTTCACTACGCTACCTTTGAAAATAAGTCCAGTTACCAAATGAGAACTAAAATTGAAATAGGAGTGAATTAAATTTAATTAAAATAAAGACTACTTGGATGTAAGTCTGCAAGGAAATCTGTTGCCCACATCAGATTTTTTAACTTGGCGGCATAGAATGAAATTTGGTATATTCATGTATATGCATAAAATGGGGTATTTATGGTTCAATCATTACGAGACTTAAAGAGTTAATCAATCATTGCCGTGAAAAGTAACCTAAATAAACTTTTTGTGTTTGTGACTTTATCATTCCCCTCGGGGGAGTGGGTAATTTCCCCCCTCCCCGAGGTGTATATTGTATCAAATGAAATACTTTTTAAGATGAAACGAAACATGCTATAATTGGGATCCTTTGGACCAACGATAAAGATTTTGCCTTTTAAGTTCACTTCGAATGGTGAGATGATGTTAATATATCTAATGCCTTAAATACAGAACATGTTGTGGTGATGATATATGAAAAATAATTCAAAACATACTTTTAATTGAACATCTTGAACAGGGTCGTACGTCGTATAGTAATAAAACATTGCATTGTGCCGCATTAAAACCCACCATTAAATCTTTTAGTACGAGTTCATGGAATAAAATATATTAACGTAATACTACACAATTACCTTTACCCATTTTAACTTTAAAATATATATTTATTAAGCATCGCATAATTTTAATCAGATTGCAGCGATAATACTTATATTTACGGAGGAGACTGGATATGTGAGACCAGGTATACGAAAACTCCTAAACTGACTACGACCTTTTTATATATGATTTTGAGCACACACCTTCTTGTTGTCGTTAGACGTTTGTGGATCATTGATTGTTGAAGCACCGCATCAACACTGCACTGTATGAGTAAGTTGATGTATCGCTTTCTGCACCTGTGCCGACTTTTATGCATATTTGCATCCGCACTCTTCAAATACATTTACATCTAATACTTCTCGGTAGAACTTTATGCATGTCTATATCGACTCTGGCTGCTCCAACTATTTTCTCTAACTCTGTCTTACATATATGTAGTATCTACATGTCTGAATATTTTACTGATCCCTCTGTAGAATCTTCTGTCTGTTGCCACCTCTTTTTGCCTGAGGTCTGATACGCCTCTTCGGCTAGCCAACGGCCCTACCGTGCTGAAAACACCGGTTCACGTTAGTTCACCGAAGTCAAGCAGCATCGGGCGCAGTTAGTACTTGGGTGGGTGACCACCTGGGAATACCGCGTGCTGTTGGCACATTTCGGGCGCGGTAGCCCGGTGGTTTGCGCGCTGGATTTGCACGCTGCCACAATTGCCGCCGTGTTCATGCGGAGTACGATCACGTTAAAGATGTGGGTCCGTAAGTCCTTCCGAGAGGTTGGTGGTAGGGGAAGGAGGTTACGGTCCCTGTGGATGTTTTCCCCACTGGGTTCCGGTCTAAATTGGGTGGCACTTCTCCGCCGTCCAAACAGTTATCTTACACCTTTCTGGTAGGTCGGACGGTCTGGGTCTCAGCAACAACAATGCCTCTTCGGCTATCATTTGTTGACCTCAGGGCGATGCGACAACACATCTTCCATATTGGTTTAACTTTGAACCAATCTCGTGGATTCATCTTTACCTCCTTTTTTATGGCTTCCCTGACCTCTCTCTCTCTCTCTTGGGCCAGGAACGCTGTAAAACTGGCGTCAACCAGACTGGCATCCTTTGTCTGGACTTTGAAATATCATAAATAAAATCATATAAATCTGTCTACGTGTATTATGGTCTCACGCAGTTGACTATAGCGATTGAATCCTCGGAGTCATATGCATTCACATTCAGACAATAATGATAAAATCTGTATGCTAGTTTTCCGAAATCTATCTAACATATAAAACAAAAAGTATGCTGTAACTAAAGTGTTATGTCAAATAAATATGTCGACAATTCTAAAGCAGAAATGCAACGAAATAAATAAGAAAATTTAACTTACAAATTCGTCATGCATTTTCCAATTGCGGTTCTAACTCAGGATTAATGCTCAGTATTCATCATAAAATTGACTGCAACTGTATAACAAATTTATGTCCTTCTTTTTTATATATTTCCCTCTCCATCAAACTTCTCACAATGCAGCTCAAGGAACATGCAGTTTTGAAAGGAAGACATACTTTTGAAAGGTATGTATTTTAAGTCCGTTTTAAGAGAAAAAATATTACTATTGATAAAATAAATGCATTTGATAAATATTACTATTGGTAATATAGATATATTTAATACATATTACTATTGATAAAAAATATATATTTAATAAATATTACTATTGATAAAATAAATATATTTAATAAATATAACTATTGATGAAATAAATATATTTTATAAATATCCACCAGAAAATATATAAATGTGATCCATGAAATATATCCATATATATGCAAAATCTTGCTCAAAATGAATTTGGCATTTAATTTATATCCCCCAAAATAAATAATTACTGTCAAATTCTTTGACGTCAAAATACAAAACTATTTAAATATAGTCGGCGTTGTCTTCAGTCCGAGGGAGCCAAAATGGTTTTGATTGAATGCAATTTTGTAAAATATAACTCCAGTAAAATTTATTAAGTTTATCGATTGTTTCAATAGATTTCAATCGATTGTTTCAGACCTATTTTATATCGTTTACAGACAAAGAACAAATTACTCGACAACTGTTTATAGCTACCTAGAACTTCCAGCTTATGCCCTGATTTCTATTGCATACGACCACGGATTTCAAGTCGAAATATCAAATTATTTAACTACCTTCTTTGGCTTTCAATAAATTAATCGTATGTAATATAATACACGCAATTTTGCATTCAAATTAATCTATAAACCTGCCCTGCGATACATAAATATGCATTTGAATACATATATGTGCATCTATTCTGTTCAAACCTTATCAATCATTAAGCATCTTTATAATCCTGAAATTCATTAACCTTTAAATAAATTACCTTTAATTAAATACATTTACCTTCTAAATAAACCAAAATATCTCATTCCTCTACACCAACATTTCACTAAAAAGCAAGTACAGCTTTTACACCCATGAGAAAAATCAGGTTAAAATGCTAAAATATCGAAATCATAACCATTACACTACGGAAATTAAAAGTTCGATCTGAGATCAAATTATATACACTTGCAGGGCTTTTAAAAAGATACAATTTTTTTCTAGTTTTTGCCTCGATTTTATCTGGGTACTTCTACCACAGACTTCAACAAATTATCAAATTATTTTACTAACATGCTTAGCGGTATATAAATTAAAATTATACAGGGTGTCTCAAAAAGATTGAAACCCGCTTTAATTCTTTAATCCTGGAGATAAGTGGGCAATGTAAATTGAAAAAATGTTGAAAGTTAGGTAGTTAGATAAGACTACGTTAATGAAATAGTCCTCCCATTAATTTTCAAAAAAGTTACACTTTTTAAATTTTTATATGACCCCCTTAGACAAATTCGGGCAATCAGAAAATTGTTACTTTTAATGCAACAATATCATTAAAAAAACCTCGCATATCTGTATCTTTAAAATTGAGCGAATTATATTTAATTGAAAATTGAAAATTGAGAATGGGGACCATATATCAATTAGAAATGTTAATTTGTGACATATCACAAAAAAGATAAAACTGGATGATAATACATAGGATACACAACCGCGTAGTGAGTACCACTGCTTTATATGATTTCTGTCTGTGTGATGCTTTATTTAGATGCATTTGTGATAAAAATTTTGACACATATTAACGTGTTTTTGATCTAAACAATTTCCATCGTCAATTTGTTTACGATCCTTATTTTCACTGATGACACAGGCTTTCTCATGGTACGGAAAATTGGCATAAGTCAGATTTTTGTTTTTGTCATAATTCAGTTGATTTTAAAGATACAGATATGTATATACAGATAAAATGCTGAAATTATGTACATCACCTTATTCGTGTTTGGGCACATTTTACTCATTGGAAATGTTTTTGTACGGGGGCCGTATAAAAATTTAGATTTTTTATTTCTTCAAATTTAATCAGCTGAAAATTTTTATCAGTTTCATAAAATTCTGTACTTTTTTTCCCCATCTTTGTATTATTATATATGCCTAAGATCAATCTAAGAAGTCAAAGATATGTCTAAGATCACTTTAAGGAATAAAAGCAGAGGTTAATGTTATTGGGACAGCCTGTATATATATATATACACAAAAACGGTGAAATTAAAAATGCAATTTCACTGTTTTTGTGAGCTTTGGTGTGAATGATTATTATAAGTTTGTCTACATTCAGCATGGATAATAATATTTTGTCACTAACTGGAATATTTTTGTATGACAAAATCGGCTGTTTTATTTTGCGACTTCGATTGCTTCATAATAAAGGTAAAAATGGCCTTCTTATTACAATCTCATAAATATTTGTAATAAAATATTTCATATTATACGCCGGAGAAATTGTATTAAGTCATTCCACGGCAAATGCTTTTACTCCTATGTGCATAATACTTTAGTTGTTTAACAATTTCTATTTCTTAGGTACGTCCAATTCATCGATCTTACAAAATAATAGCTTGTGTGAATATCAACCTGAGTAATCCCGATTCTGGGACATATATCTGATTGATATTCGGTAGTAGAATGTTTTTTTTTGCCATGTACCCTTTATCTCTGATGGATGACATTTGACTGCATTCATGGAATAGCATATTCTGGAAGAATATCCTGATAAGAATATCCTTATATAATAAAATATATTAAATGATGGTACAAATGATTTCATGCTTTGTGTTTCTTATATTGGTAGACATTTACACTGAACATTTTTTCACCAAATAAATACAAACTATCCTGTAGATTTGCGAAATTTTTTCTATAAATTAAATATTTCATTGAGATCGTTCTTCTATTATAGATAACAGTCTTCATAGACCGGTTTAGCGTTTATTATGCATCCTCAAGATGTAATGGATTATACTTGCAACGGTAGCAAGAACGTTTGCTGACATTGCGAATATAGGCCATTACAGGACTATCGCCATTACAGGACTATCGCCGTTCCATATGCGAGTGTCATCAAAAGGATAAGATAACACATGGGGAATATTACACGGAGTGGCACAGGAGTATAGGTTGAACCAATCAGATGCTTTAGAAATGGCATTATATAAAAGGACCAATCAGACAGCAGCTTATCAGTAAGTCTTATCAGTAAGCCTAAAGGGTGATTTTTCCTTTTTTACCCAGATTGATTTATTTTTCTACCAATCATGGGAAACTGCTTGAATGCAAAACTTCAATAAAGTGCTTTTGTCATGCCTGATGAAGTTTTATAGTCATAATAAACACATTCATATAAATATAATGACCTTTATTGTGTGTATCTGCAAAATATACCTCTTTACATGTGCCATACCAGTGGCAACAAACCTATTTTTGTGTCTTTTATCTATATTTTTTAAAGTGATAGATTGTAAAGAAAACTAAAATTGCAGTCTGCTACAATTTGTACAATAGTTCAATATAGCAAACAAAGCAATATTTTAATTAAATTTTAATGTTTTTAAATATTTAATTCACTGCTCTCTTGACCCAATGTGTATATACTGTTACAAACGTGCAAATCGATCTTTCTCACTGGAGTCTCTTTTGAAAACCAGACGGAGAAAACACCTGTAAAGGCTACATTTCCTATGACATGAATATAGAGTTGCCATACGTTGAGGTTAGGAGAAGTGGTTCCCAGATATGGAGAGTTATCGCCCATTTTGGCGACTTTCCGAAGGTATGAGAAACATATTAAAATAACCAATATTCAAGAGTTTCTTTAAAACGAATCATCACAAAGCAGTTGACGTGATATGAACAACATTGAACTGGGATATTCTTCGATTTTTTTTAGAAGAGTGCTGATGTTTTGTGAAATGAGATATGCCGATGGTTTGAGGAAAGTAACATTTTTTTTTTGTGAAATTAGTGGATGATTTCATTGGTATTTTACTGAATGTTGCTTCTGTTTATGCGGTGCTTGTGAATAAACGTGTTAGTTATCGAGAAATTTAAACTCATTTATTTTATCCTCAGCGCAAATTCACGATTGAAGACGATACTTCGTGGCAATACTTATAAGTATATTTATAATCAGTCTGGATAATGAAATTTTATCATTTAGTGAAATTGTTGAGTGTAACTAATTAAATACTATATTAATCGGGTTAGACACCACAATGCATTATAAAGAAAATATAAATGCCCCCAGAATTACTACCGTATAATGAATCGCCTATTACTGCCGTATTATTAATCGCCTATTACTGTCGTATAATTAACAAAATTTGTAATAAAATCATCCATTATAATATACAACAGAAATTGTAGTAAACCATCTCACAGCAAATATATTTTCTTACATCCGCATAATAGTATTTTAGCCGCATCCATTTCCATTTCTTATGTTTTATGTTCGGCAAATCTACCAAACTTGCGAAATAACTACTTGTGTGTGTGAACACCAACCATAGTAATCTAGATTCTGGGACACATATCTGATTGATATCAGGTAGTAGGATATATTTTTTGCCATGCACCATTTATCTTTGAAGGATAGCATTTGATTGGATTGATAGGGTAGCATATACTGAGAGAAAATCCTGATAGGAGCATCACTATAATAAAATATATTCTTTGGTGATAAATATAATTAATTTCCATACATACATTGTTTAATGTAAAGGGGAATTGTGACGGGCATCTCAAATTTAAATTCGAGTTTTTGACGAAAGCGCACTTTTCCAACTTATCCAAACAATAATTGAACGTTTTTGAAGTGATGGTCGTATATGTATGTGTGTGTGACTATATGGGCGCCATATCTTTACGATTATCATTACAGTCAATAAATACTAGAACCTGCTAATTTTTTTATATATTACTTATTTTATGCTATTTTATGCTTATTTTATACTACTTATTGATTTGTAACAAAATTGAACATTCGGAATCACTAAATTTTCTAATGAATTTAAAAATAAAAAGCACAAAAATTCAGGACATTAAATAATGTTAAATAAATGATCATTTCATACATACAACGCCAGCCTGAACACTCAGTTCTCGATATATTTCAAGTTTTTAAAATAAAATATCTAATTACATAAAATTAAATAAAATAGTAAGCATTTCCAAATATGGTCCTTTCCATATGCAATATTATTCGATAAATCTGTTAATATATTTCCCGTGGATAGAGTTTATATAATTAAATCATTTCTCTACCTTTGTCTGCCTGTCGCTTGACAATAAATTTAGCTATATTGGCGACTAATTTGGGAAAATACCTCTAACTTGGCTATTTTTTTAAAACTGCCAAATTGACAAACAGGTCACCAAATTGAAAAGCTACTAAAGCTACGAAAATGACGCCAAATTGATGAATTATATTTAACATCATCCAATATGTGGGCACTACTGGGTGATTCGAAACTCTCTTTATACAGTTGAATGGGGATAGGACACATTAAACCTAAACGTTCAGAATGTAACCCATTTGCTCTATAGGGCGCTTTTAGCGTCACGGCAATCGACTATTTTAGTCCATTCGTAATGCGAACTTCGCATCTGTAACTTAGACCACAAGAATTTATGGCTGCCATATGACGGAAATCAGAATCTGCGAAGCGTTACTTCTGATTTAGCGTCATTTTTATCCATTTGAAGACATTTTTATTAATTTGGCTGCATTTAAAAAAGTCGCCAAATGAGCGACTTCAAGCTTAATTTTACGCAAGCGTTACAGTCGGACTGACGGAGACATGGCTTATTTTTACGGTCTATACTTTGTTGAAACAAGCTTGAAATGTTTGACTCGTTGGCAATATGGGCGTGACATTCCTAGTTGCATGGTATCTGAAATAAAAGTTTACAAAATGATAAGAAATAAAACAACATCAAGGTTTCACTTTCAGAATCTATTGCCATACGCTATGTAAAGATCCATGGTTGTAACATACATTCGCTTTGATAAAAATCTAGTCGTTGTATTATGGAACTTACGGGCTGCACACATTATGGCCCCACTTTCAGTATTTTATGTCAAACACTACGTAAAGCTCCATGATTATATAATAATTTCGCTGAGAAAGATATATAATCTTTGCATTGTGAGCTAACAGGGATGCCTACATCGTGGCCCCACTTTCGGTATCTAATGCCATACGCTACTGAGACAAGATTGATGAACAGAGATAGATGGATGAACAGACAGATAAATCAAGGTGTTTATAATATTTATTTTACGTATGTTAAGGTGGTTAACAGGCGTCTAGTGTATGGGTACTGTCAATGGAAACGACGGAAGAGCTGCTATAAGACTATTGCTACAATCTTTAAGCAAACCTTCCGTTTCTATTGTCAGCTACATACGCTATATGCACTCTGACCATGCTACCCGACCTACCCGAAGATGGATCCCTTTTTGGATGACCGAGATACTTTATGCTGACATTCATTGGGAATGGTAACCAGAGGAACCGTACCATACTTTTCCTAACCCATCACATGTTTCAAGATGGCATCAAAGATGGACCACGGGACTATTGCATACGACTTTTCAACCATAACCATTGCAATATCCTGGCCCAACTGCATGCAAAAACAATGTCTAAAATAATCTTTGAACCTCCACAAAGTATTAATATTTATATACTTTTAATTTATTATAATAATTTTAAACTACTAAACAAAATATCCTCAAACTCAGAATATTTAACTCAAACTATGAACGAAAAGTGTATGTCAAATGTATTTACAAAATATATTTTAATAACCCACAATCCATTAATAATACATAGAATAATTCATTGCCTTAACTCCGATAATGCCTACAGAATAATGTAATTAAGTGTATAGATACGAAAAATTGATATATCGTAAGTTCAAATATAGATACTAAGATAAATTTGCATCGATAAGTCCAACACTACCATGAAAAAACAGCTTATAACTGAATATCGAAAAGGTTTGCTATTACATGTTATTACATGACGCCTTACAATTATATAGAATTTTAATTTATATAATGTTTTATTTTTCTATTTTTATGGAAGCTATTTTGCAAATAATTTAAAAGTAATTTTTTACCTATAAAATTATTCTCAAAACATTAAAAAACTATTAAAAATGCATGAACTTAATTATAGCTGAGAAAATAATTACATATATAAGATAATTTACAAATCACTTTTATAGTTAAAAATTTAACCTTCTGTCATTTTTCACTCCGCATATTTTCAATAACTCTGCCTGTCATTTTCTACATTACACATTTTATATTATTAGTCAAAATGAAATAATAATCTTGCTTATTTTATTTTGTTACATACACATTTAATTTTGATGAGAATAATATCAATGCTCAAATATATTGCATGAACTTAATTTATATACCACCAAAGACAGATTAGTGAAATAATGTGATCTATTGTCCATGGTCGGACAATCCAGAGGAAATTGGGGCGAAAACTAAAATTGCTAGCTCGCTATAAACAGTTTGTGTATAATTTCTAGCTCTTTGAAAGCCAGTAAACAAAACAAATGAATCTGAAAAAATCAAATAAATTTATTGAACTTTACCGGAGTTTTTTTTTTTTTTTTTTTTTTTTACAAATTGTTATTTACGCAAAACTAATTCGGCTGCATCGGACAGGCGCTACCACTGATTTTAAAAAAATATATATTTTGTGTAATGAAAAAATAGCTATGTTTAAATATTTTTTTCATTATTAATGCTTTTTGACATACCGTATATAACAGAGATGAATTTGATGGAAGTTTTAGAAAACAAAACTGGTTTAATAAGTACTTCGTGTGCTTTTGCTCAACTTCCTTGTTTGCCTCTACGATATGCAAATATTCTTAATGTTTGGTTAGATTTATTGAATTGAAAAATGTTACTATCTTAGCGAATACGACCATGAAAGTCACTCTAAAACTATATTATATATAGTATTAGAAGATATCCTTCTATAGGCGTGGTCTAAACCCATCTGTTGGATATGCACAGTGTCTAAGCCGAAAAATCCACTCTTCAAACCGGAAAAACCACAGGGGAGAAATTAAGAATCGTAAATTAAAACAATTCGCTTGATTAAAAAGAAATCGATAAATATGTAGTCTTCCTAGATATATTCACAACTTTTGCCAAACTATAGAATTGTACTAATCTTTTCAGATGAGACGAAAGACGCATCACATAACCAAAAAAAATTAGATCTTGATGGGTTTAAAACAAATAAATATAAAGAAATTGTTCCAGGAATTATGTTCAAAATATCGTTGAAATAAAAATTCGTTGATTCTTACAGTGTAAAGATGGAAACTCTGTGGCACTGTTTTCGGTTTGTAAGAAACATATTTGTGTGAAAATGTTAAAACATAAAAAAAAGAATGATTAATCGTGCTTAAAGTATTGATTATGAAACACTTTCCAACTTCAATGCAATTTTATTTAAACAAGTCAAAAATGCAATACATTCCTCGATAATATTTTAAAACTTATCACAAAACTACATTGATTTATTATATTTGAAAACTTAAACCTTCATCGAAAAGAATGAACTTCATTCAAATGACGGCATTGAAATATAAATTGCCTGGTTTAAACATCTCTAAAATGCGATACATTCCTCAGTAATATTTTTAAATCTATCATAATACTACGATAATTTATTATATTTGAAAACTTCATCGAAAACAAATGAAATTCATTCAAATGATGTCATTGAAAAAATAGCACGCCTTGATCTCTCTATAAAAACAGCATTTCATTCATAACATTTTCCCATTCATTTCATTCATCACAATAATATAGTAATTTATTTAATTTAAAAATTAAGACCATGGAACTGCAAGTAATTAAACTCTATGCTTAAAACTTATTCGAAAAAAATCGTCCTTCTCTTTGTAAAATAAATGAATATTTCATTCATATCAGCTATGCAAACTCCATGGGCTAAATAATTTTGTGTTAAAGAAATACAGCAATTCTAAGACAACTCATTCTACATATTTTGCTGTTTACATTTTACATAAGTGAAAAATAGGCTTCGTTGTAGAAATAATCAAATTTAGATAATCATTTAAACTCAAATATATTGTAATTGCGTTGTTTCAGTATGTAGATGCACAGAATTTAAGCAAAAATTAAGTGGTTTTAGGACGGACACAACACTCAATATGAATTAAAAATAACTTTAAAAATCACGATTTCGAGACAAGATGGATGCCATATATCATTTTGAAGTGGGTCATGTGATCTTTTCATATCATGGTCACGTCATCGCTTCATATAAGAGGTGTAATTATTATTTTAATTTTTATTTAAAAAACTACTGAATATATGAATTTGTTTTTATATATTTTATGGAATAATTTGAAAATTACCTAAAATTTTTGAAGCAATTTGTGAATTTCAAATTCGCTTAAAAATGTTTGAAAAATTCTGTCCCGTAGGGCTCAATGTATTTCATTTTTTCTATCCGGATACAATCCAAAACTAATTGGGTGATATTATTAATTTATATTCCTTAGGTCCTACGGACCATCTGAACAACATACTAAAATTTCATTTTGATTAAGTCATTTTTACGGCAGTTATCGTGCTAACGGACAGACAGACAGAATGAACAAAGTCATAAACACTTTTCAACTTTGTTGTAAAGTGTTTAAAAACCGATGTGGGCAGCACATGACTTTTCTTATATAATGCAATGAATTTACAATCTTTACAGTAAAAAAAATATATTCTTAGAGTTGATACTTATATTACTTCCAAGATATTGAATTTCGTCAATGAGTCGTCATTTTTATCCATTTGGCGAGATTTTCATTAATTTGGCAACATTAAAAAAGTCGCCAAGTTTTCCACATTCCGCCAAATTCGTCGCCAAAATCACCAAGCGTTATAGACGGAGAAATAAGTTATTTTTATAGCAGATAAATGATTATCGCCGTTCAAATACAAAAGTATTATTCAAAGTACCTTTTCTCATGAATGGAACGAGCTAGATCCACGAGAATGATGTCACCAAATTTTTCGCATGACATTACATATGAAAAGTGAACATGTTTCTCAACAGTTAATATTTGTTTTTAATTTATGGGATATTTTGTTAAATTTATTTGAAAAATGTGCAATATCTCGAGAACGGTTCGTGTTAGATTTCTAAAGTTTATGCTAATTGTTTTCTAAGGAAAAATTACATATGAAATGTCTATTTGCGTAACTTTTTTAAAGGTTTTTTTTTTTTTTTTATTTTTTCTAAATTTCACTCGAAAATTTAGGAGGTTCTGAACATTCGATAGCGTTTAAAAATAATAGGCTTCCAGGGTTTACGGATTGCAATTTTTGTACCACATTCGGTTTGAATCGGTCCATTCGTTCGTCAGTTATCCTCTCCACAGAAGCACTGACACACATACACAGGCATCACCTCAAAAACGTCTGATACGTGTTCAGGAATACTTGAAACGTGCTCTTCCGTCGAGAACTCAAATTCGAATTTTCAAGCCCGTCACATTACTTTCATTATACATTATATGTGTATAAGGAAAGTAAAAAGATCAATCATGCATAAAGCATTGATTATGAAACACTTTCCAACCGAAATGCAATTTATTTAAACACCTCTAAAATGCGATGCATTCAGCGCTGATACATTTTAAATTAACACAGTACTACAATAATTTATTATATTTGAGAACTTAAAACTAAAAAGGAAAAAAAAATGAACTTTATTGAAATGGCGTCATCGAAATATAAATCGCTTGGCTCTCTACACTCTTTTTACGCAGTTTAGAGTTTATAAACTTTTATTCTTTTCATTTCATTCAGCGGTGATATTTTTTAAATTATCACGATACTACAATAATTTATTTTACTTAAAAACATAAAATCATGGATGTAAAAGTATTTTCTAACTCCGTGCTTAAAACTTTATCGAAAAAGGCAATACTATAAAATCGTCTACTTATCTATGTAAAATCAATGAATGTTTCATTCATGTCAGCTATATTCCAGACTCCTGAGCCAAATAATTTTGCATTAAAATTATTCAGCAATTCCTATACAACTCATCTTACAGCTTGATGTGTTTACATTATCCATACTTTAAATTAGACTTCGTTGTAAAAATAATCCAAGTGTGAGGATTATTCAACATAAAAAATATTGTAATTCCTTTGGTGCAGTATATAGATTAAGGTGGAGTGAAAATATCAAAATTTGAAGAATGTGATGTAATAGTGTGGAGAAGTTGCCTTTCTTTTTTATTATTTACCATATACAAGAATTTTTATAGCAAACAGTATCTAGAGGTTCCACGCAGGCCATGAGATTTACCGATAATGCGTAAAAATTGAATAATGTTGTATGCAGTATAGGATAAGAAAATGTATTAGAATTTAATACTGTGGAAAAATGTACTTTAATATAGGTTCATTTTTACTTCCTTTATATAAAATAATATATACGGAAAGTATTGTGACGGGGTCGAAAATTCGAGTTTTCGACGTGAGAGCACGTTTCAAGCATCCCTGATCACGAATCGAACATTTTCGAAGTGATGTGTGTGTGTGTGTTAAAGTATGTGTGTGTGCGTATGTGTGTGTGTGAAAGTATGTGTGCGTGTGTGTATGTCAGTGAGCCTGTGGAGACGATAACTGACGAACAAATGGACTGATTTAAACGAGATTCGGTACAAAAATTACAATCCGTAAACACTGGAAGCCTTTTGTTTTAATACGCAGTCGAATGTTCAGAACCCCCCTAAATTTTTGAGTGAAATCTTGAAAAAATCATCAAAAAATCAAAACTTCTAATAAAGTTACGCAAATAGACATTTCTTATGTAATTTTTCATTAGAGAACGATTGACATAAATTTTAGAACGCTAACATGAACCGTTCTCGAGATATTGCACATTTAAAATAAAATATCAAAAGTCATATAAAATAAAAAAAAAATATTTTCTATTGCGAAACATGTTCACTTTCGTTTGTAATACCATGCGATAAATTTGGTGTCATCATTCTCGTGGATCTAGCTCGTTACATTCATGAAAAAGGATACTTTGAGTAATCAGCTTACTTTTGTATTTGAACGCCAATAGTCCTTAATCTGCTGTAAGAATAACTTATTTCTCCGTCCATAACGCTTGACGAGATTTTGGCGACGGATTTGGTGGAATGTCGCCAACTTGGCGACTTTTTTAAATGTTGCTAAATTAACGAAAAACTTGCCAAATGGATAAAAGTGACGCTAAATCAATGAAAATGACGACTCATTGCCGAAAATTCAATATTTTGGAAAGAATATAAATATCTACTATAAAAATAATCTTTTTTTTTTACTGTAAAAGTAGTAAATTTATTGCATTATAGTAGGAAACTCATGTGCTGCCCACATCAGATTTTATTTAAATATTAGCAAGTTAACAAGTAAAAGCATTTACTTACAATGTTAAAGGTAACTTACAGCTCCGCTCAGAGTATGAACTTTACAACAAAATGTGAAATTTCCATATATAATATAGAACAAAAGTTAAGTATAAGGAAGTATGAAATTATAACTCGAGCTTGTAATAGCTCAAAAGAGTTATCACTTGAAACTTAAGATGTTGGTAAAAAATGGCTTATGTTTTTCAGACCTCAAACTGTAACCATAATGTAAACAACTGAAAGTGTACATAATTTGATGGGTGACTTGACTTGGCTATTAACTTGACTATTGACGATATTCTGCTTTGGTGTTAAATTGTGGTATAAGTTGTCTATACTCCAATCCGACTCTAATAAATCCACCTGTTTTGGTTGCACCGCAAACTGCAGCGATTGCATCCGTGACTAATTTAACGCATCGTTCCACCGATTGAGTATGACATGTGTATTTTCGGAAATCAAACACTTAAGGTACGCCATCAAGCACCATTTGTTTCAAAGCTTCACCTGAAATTCCCATAGTAAGTGGAGGTTCCGTTTTTTCCAAATTCTGCCAATAGATGAGTTCATGGTAGTCTCCAGCTTCGAAGTTAAAATCTGAAATTGTAAATTTACGGAGTCCCATGGATTCACTTGCTCTTGTCGCCAAGATCCTACGCAAACCAAGCTCCCTGACGAATTTTTGATGATCTGTAATTGTTGCTAATAGTATATTTTCTGGACTCCCAAAGAAATCGTTGAGCTGAATCACAAGATCGATCACAGTTTTCATGTCAGCAGATTGATCACGTGATTTCTTTATTGTTTCTAAAACGTGTTTGGAACCATCCTTGCAGGTGTGGTGAAATTTAATACTAACCCACATTGGTGCATAAACTTTCATAACGTGTTCTGCTGGTGTGTATAAATTCTGTGATGGATTATCGGTTGCCATGCATAGACGTAAAATGCCATTTGCCATCGTTAACCGCCTTAAGTGAAATAATGATCCAGGTTCTCGTCTTGACAAACTTGTTGAGCACTGGCCACTAGCCACTGTTTGGCAAACATTAAATAAGTATTGTTGATTCAGTGCTTAAGTCTTTTCCATTTATGTCTGGCAGGTTAACTTCAATTGTCTCAAACGATACAATTGGAAACTGTTCACAATTAGCGAATACTTTTTCCATAATACCAGATAATGTACGATGCCCTGTGGTTGTGCTGTCTAAGTGTTGCAGTAGATGCCTTAACGGAAGCTCGCTTGAATGAAGATGACATACAAACCACTGTAAGATTCTTTTTAAATAAACTTCCAGGAGCTTTATTACTCTTCCATTTCTTCCAGTATTTACATTGGTTCCGTCACATGCGACGACTGCAATATTATCAGCAGAAATTCCGTTCTCTGTTAAATAGTCAGTTATGCTCTTGGTGAAGGTTTTTGCTGTGCCATTGAATGGAGTCACATGACCAACATACTTAGATTCAGGTTTTTGAATAGGAGTAACATGCTCTTCGACTACTGTTTTGCAGCATTTTTTCCATCTAAACTTTCAAGTTGTAACGTCTTGTTGATTCTGCCATCGAAGTACAATCAACGTAGTAATGTCGGTCTTTCTGTCTCCTGTATGTTCTTCCTTTTCTTCTTTCTGTCTGTCATGATTTTGTTACGGTCGATTATGCTTGAAGAATGTTGTTCAGTAACTAAACCAGCATCTTAAAGCACAGCACTTGAGATTCCTGCTGCTGCTCTGTCGGACACACCGTATCTGTCACATTCCCTAGCCAACGTTGGTAAAGGAAGTCGCATTTGCTGTGAACTGGGTGATATCTTCACTGAATATGGTGATCCATTAATTGTTGCTCTAAAGGTTGATTTTTTTTAAGTAAAAGCCGTGGAAATGTTATCATTTATCTCCATTTCTGATGAACCAGAACTTGATTCGGAGAACACTGGTTCTGTAATTTCAGTTATTTTAGCAACTTTAGAAAGTCGAACATTTTCTTGTGCTTTTTATTCGGACTTCCGTCGGAGGATCTATGTTGCGGTAATGCCAACAGTACTGACGACCATTTTTCTAACAGTTCTTTGGTGATGAAGAAAAGCCTGTTCTTCAACAAGAACCTTACGAGACTTTGCACAACAGCAAGAAGAACATTCACATTTACAGGCCGAAATATCCAACAATTTCAGTTTAGGTTCCTCTCTGAATGCTTTGAACTTGGCCAGGTAATTTTCACTGCTTTGTTTCCCTTTAATTGATTTTAACAGCCCTTTGTACTTGGTATGGTAAGAACGAATGAGGCGAACAACTCGCACGTGGGTTACTGGGGGTATTGAAGCTTTCGTCCACAGTTCTTCTATCTCTGAAGCTACTACCTCTGAGACTTCAGTTACGGTGGGTTCTGTCGTCGTTTCATCTGGCTTTAAATCGTTCCTCACGTTTAAATAATACTTTATCACGTCTTCATACGTGGGAAAACAACCTTACTAAACTTCTTCGGTGCTCCAAACAGGGGGCATTTTAATCCAGTTGTTTATTTAACTCTGCTAGTGGTAGGCATTTTTCACAATTTAGTCAACGACTCGATTTAACAATCAACCGACGTTCAACAATACACAATATCGCTGTGACAATGCACGAGTACGTAGGCACAAGCTCTAGTAATGTATCCCCTTTTCTACTGCCTTTACGGTGATAGGTAACATGGCCTTGAATAACCATGACATGCCTTTGGACGAATTTATTCCTCAAATTCAGTGGGAGGTAAAGACGAAATGCGCGCGCACGCGCATTAATGTTGAAGTTGACTCTTCTAAGGTCAGAGTTGGCTCTTGAGATAGATGAATAGGTAAAATAAATATATTTTAGCTCTGTCTTAGTGATACCAAATGCAGAACTCTTTTCCGCGATATTAAAAATTGAATTTCTGGAGAAAAAAACTTATTAACGTCACAATGTTACAAAAATAAAGCAAGTTTTGTAGAAGTCAAGGTCAGAGCGGACCTTCAAAACGAAAAGCTAGAATAAAACAATTTTAGCCCAGTCTTTATGGTACCAAATGACATCTTTTCGGCGCTATTAAAAATTGCATTTCGAAAAAAAAATGTTTCTGCCTATACTTTCACTCCACCCTAAAGATGCACAGAAATTACGCAAAAACAAAGCGGTTTTAATATGGATGCAACACTAAATATAAATTAAAAAGAATTTTAAAAATCACGATTTTGACACTTGAAAAAAGATGAATGCTATATTTTATTTTAAAGTGGACCACGTTATCCCTTCATATAATATGGGTGCAATTATTATTTTAATTTTTAATTAAAAAACTACTAAACATACTTTGCTAAAATTGTATTTATATATTTTATGGGATAATTTGAACATTTCCTAACATTTTCGAAGCAATTTGTGAATTTTAAATTCTTAAAAAGTGTTTGAAAAATTATGTGCCGCAGGGTTCAATATATTTCGTTTTTTTCAACTCGGGTTCAGTCCAAATCTAATTGGGTGATATTTTTCGTTTACATTCCCATATGTTCCACCGGCAGTCTCAACAACATACTAAAATTTCAATTTGATAAAGTCGTTTTTACAATATTCAATATCGCCCAAACCAATTTGCCAAATATTGGTTTGAAATATTGGGACAATATTAAGCCAATATTAAGGTTTCATCGGAAATATTCCCAATGCAACACAGATTTTAGAATAACATTGTAATAAAAATATTTATATTGGCAGTTATCGTACAAACGGACGGACAGACAGGCAGTCAGACAGAATGAACAAATTCATAAACACTTTTCAACTGTGTTGTAAAATGTTGAAAACAACAAATTCGGCTCTCTGTGTATTTACATTTCTCCCTTCTATAATACTTTGTGCCCGGTTTCGTATGAATGTAAAGCCTGTCCCAGAGAAAGGATTGCGTTTCTATCTTTTATATATCTATTTATTTATTTTTTACTTTGCAGAGGGCGTGTAATTTATATTTTTTGCGGATATGGTGTGAGTTTGGAAATTGAGTAGTGTCAAGCAGCGATCATGACAGTTTAAGGTAATTCGTTCTAGTACTACCGTAGTAGCAATCAAATATTGGAAACATTTGACCAATATGAATAAATGGACATTTTGAAAGAATTTGCCCAATATTGGTGTGAAATATTGGTCAAATATTACGCCAATAGTAAGGTTTCATTAAAAATGTACCCAATGTAACACAGATATTAGATTAATATTGTAATAAAAATATTTAGCCAATATTGGAAGCCAATGTAACCTCAATATTGGGATTACATTTGAAATATTTCAAATGTAATGCCAGGTTATACAATATCCGTCGAATATTAAACCAATATTAAATTAAATCCCCAAGGGAACAAATTTATAGAAAATAATAATTACCTTTAGCAACAGTATCTTATGACTATCTCTTAACCAACCAACATATTTTCTAATCGAACTCTCATTGTTTTGTATATTATCGCAATTGACCTCCATTTAGAGTTGAATCAATTTTCTAGAAAGTTATTAATTGGGCATGACGTTAGCTATTATGCATCATTCAGACACGGAGATATATTTGTGCGATAATACATCTTTTTTATCATAATTATAAGAGCATTGTTGTTATAATGGTACAAGAACGTGATAAAGTAGAAAAATAAATTTAATTCCTTACATTATTGAATTAAAAAAAAATCAGTTAAATATACTTTCGTACAGCTCAAATTAGTGTTAATTTTATAAAACATTAAAAACTTCGTGAAAAAAACATAAATAAACAAGAAAGATCAATCATGCATAAGCATTGATTATGAAACACTTTCCAACTGAAATGTAATTTCATTTAAAAATTTCTAAAATGTGATTCATTCAGTGGTAATATCTTTTACATTATCACAGTACTACAGTAATTTATTATACTTAAATATTTAAAACTGTATCGAAATATAAATCATCTGATTCTTTATGCAAAATCAATGAATATTTCATTCATATAACTTGTATTCCAGACTCCAGAGCTAAATAATTTTGTGTGAAAAAAATTCAATTCTTATGTAATTCATCTTACAATCGCTTGAGATATTTGCATTCTGCATATGTTAAAATTAGGCTTCCTTGAAGAAATAATAAAAGTTTAGGGATCATTTAAAATCACAACTATTGTAATTGCATAGGCACGGAATTTAGATACAGAGATAATATATATGTGTATGTGTATGTACTCAAAGTATTGGGATCGTGCCGAAGATCGGAACTCGAATTTTCAAAGGATCTACACGTTTTGGGACTTCTAGAACACGAAAAAACTAGTTTTAGGAAGACGTCTGTGTATGTAAGGGTGTATCTGTGTATGTTTCTGTGTGTCTGTGTGGATATTACATCCACTCTAATTGAAAAACTAATGGACCGAATTTCATACAATTTGGTAGGTATGTTTTTTGTGGGAAATCCTGATGTTCATTAGATTATAGTACGATTCGTAATAAAAGAATCTGCCTTCTTTGCGAAATGGCCGCAGAAATTGCCTTTATCCACTTTAGCTAAAAACTAATGAACCAAATTTAACAAAATTTGGTGTATAATATTTCAATAACCTACAAGTGATTTATATACCAAATTTAACAAAATTTTGTATATAAATCATTTGTAGGTTATTCTACTACGATTCGGGAAAAAGGAACGGGCTATTTTTGCGAAATGGCCAGCAAAAATCGTTATATATAAAAATAAAAGACTACGTGTGCTCAATTATATCAATTAAATTCCTATTTTATATGTGATTTTTGACAACAAAAAGAATAAGACTAACCCCATTACTCTAGGACTAGCCGTTCTTGAGATATTCTAGTTTTTTCGCGTTTTCGCTACGCCAATTTTGACAATAAGTCCAGCTATCAAATGAGAACCAAATTTAAGTTTAACGTGTAAATTCAATGTCATTTAAAATACTTATGTTGTGCAGATAAACTCAAATTATCATTGAATAAATAAAGAGAACGAATATGAGTCTGCAGGGAAAGACATGTGCTGTCCACATCAGAATTTTTAACAATATTACAACAATGATTTATAGAAGTGAACGGGGATTCTTTTCAGGCCATTTCGAAAAAAATGTATGATCTATATTTAAAGATCCATCAAATTTTTGTCGAATAAAATGTTCAACAAATTTAAGCTGTGTACCAAATTTTAACTCTCTAGGACGTAGGAAAGTGCATTTAAAATGCCATCAATTAAATTTATCATGAAGAGTTATATAAAATTTAAAAAAAATGAAAAATTGTTATCTACCAAATTTATTTTAAAATATGAAGCCACTCCCATATACAAAATGTTTAAACAAATGGAGAGATATTTATTATATAATATCTCTCTCTTTTCTTTTTGGAAGATATCCCAAAGTCAGAATTTAATTGAATTTGTTTTTTTCCCTATATTAAATAATTTTTTTAATTAAAAAACTACTTAACATATTTTACTGAATTTTTTTTTATATATTCTATGGGATAATGTGAATATTTCCTAAAAATTTCGAAGCAATTCGTGAATTTTAAATTTACTTAAAAAATGTTTGAAAAATTAGGTCCCATAGGGTTCAATGTATTTCATTTTTTCAACCCGGGTTCAATAAAAAACTAATTGGGTGATATTATTTATTTATATTCCCATAGGTCCTACAGACCGTCTGAACAACATACTAAAATTTCATTTTGATAAACTCATTTTTACGGCAGTTATCGTGCTAACGGACAGACAGACAGACAGACAGACAGACAGACAGAATGAACAAAGTCATAAACACTTTTCAACTTTCTTGTAAAGTGTTAATAACGGACAGACAGACAGACAGACAGACAGACAGACAGACAGACAGACAGACAGAATGAACAAAGTCATAAACACTTTTCAACTTTGTTGTAAAGTGTTAAAAAATGAATATAATTGAATAGTTTAGAAGGCAAAACATTTTCGCGTCAAGGCAAACAAGAGGCGCAATCTTCATAAGTCAGCGATAGATCGGTAACTGATGTTTGTTTTAACTACAGCCCAAAATGGCTTTTAAAGTAGTAGGTTCTCTAGTAAGCTATAAAAATGTTGCAAATTACTAGCTAACTATTTACAGCTAGCTCTAAATTTTAGTTTTCGCTCCAACCCTAGATCTCACCTCAAAGTATCACATTCGTTTACAAACTTACTTGGCTGTAGAAAAATTAAACTTATACAACACATCAGCCAAGATTTTAGATTCAAGTTAATCTATAAACTTGTCTGGTGGTTTATACCTACGTACTTGAAGACGTTCTTGATTACGCATATTTCCATCTCTTTCGTGTATTTTCAAGTGCATTATCATTTTTAGTTTCATCTGGATACTCCGACCATAGATATCACCTCAAAATATCACATTATTTTATTACCTCGCTTGGCTATATATAAGTTAAACTTATACAATATATCAGACGACATTTTAGGTACAAGTTAATATATAAACTTGTCTGGTAGTACATACCTGTACGTTCTTGATTACGTATATTTCTATCTATTCTGTTCAAGCCTCATCAAATGTTAAACAACATTAAAATTGGCTAAGATCATTTAACTTCCTATTCTTTTCAACAAAACAAAATATATCGTGCTTGTGTACCAATATTTAACCAAGGAGTCAGAAAACACACTGAGCAGCAACAATCATGATATTTTAAATATTACAAGACACTGCACTGGAAAATCCTGGTTAAACAACTGAAATATCAAAATTATAACCACTATACCTCAAAAGATATAGAGCTAGATCCACTATCCAATTATATACACTTATAAGACTGTCAAAGTACTAAAAATATCCATGCTTATTGTTTGTTCATAACACTCTTAATTTTTGAGATACAGTCATTACCAGCTTGAAAAACGGAAACTTTTCAATTTCTTTCAAATCGAGAAGACGATTGCTCGAAAAATTTAAGAGCTTTTTAAAAAAACAAATTAAAAATTGTATTTATCAATGCATATTTCTGTTGTTTACTATTGTGTATCTTTTAAAATTTTGTAGATTATTTGAGTGGAAGTAAGACAAGTAAAAAACAGATACTCTCGAACAGGTAATATTTTTAAGTGCTTAAAAAATATACAAAATATTAAAATATTGAAACTATTTCTATATATTCATAATTCAGACCCTATTTCAAAAAAACCGAAAAAAAAGTACATTTTAATCTATTAGTTTCGGGTGCATGAGCGTCCAAAATATTTACATTTTATGTAACGCTCCAATTTCTGCCATAGAAACCCAAGCATAGAGGTAATTCACATCAAAGTCTTAATGCAGAGTATTTAAAAGCCACATCATAATCAAACAATTTCATCAATGAGATTAACGCATTAATGGAATTTATTCATATTCTTAACTCGCATTCAATTTATATACACAGAAATAATGAAAATAAATTTAGCTTAATTACAAACAGATTGATTGTAATTGGATTGTTCTTATTTGTTACTCGCTTCAAACGAATACGATACATCTCAAATAATACGGCTAATTAGGATTAATTAGTAAATACAATAAATTACAACCTCCTTTGGGTTTGTGGGGTTAAGCAATAACAATAATTATCGTTGGATGTGATGAGCTAGCCATTTAATAAAACACTCCCACACCGTGGTTTGTTAAAAATGTGGAGAAGTTTCTTTTAAAGATTTGTTTAATTAATTTCTAATCAAAGAACAATTCAATTTGTATCTGAAAATCTGTATGCGTTGTAAATTTTTATTTTTCATATATGGTAATGTGTAGAGAAGTATTAGAATTGTGTAAAAATAGGAAGCCGATTTTCTGATGGATCTGCACGTTGCAGGCACTATAGAAGACGACTGCACCATTTTTAATGCGATGCTTGTGTGTATGTCTGTGGTTAGTTCAATATATGTTTCCACTTTGATTCGAGAACTATTCAACAAAATTTTACAAAATTTGGCAGGTAAGTCACGTGTGTATAAGTCACCCTGGTGTTGATTAGATATTGCTACGTTAAGAAAAAACAAAACCCGCCGTTTTGAAAAATGGCCCGCAAAAGTAGTCGAAATCGGTGACAAAAGACTGAATATTCTTAAAAGTATTGAATATATTACCTGTTATATACGTATGTTTTGAAAATAAAAATAATAAGATGAACTACATTACTATTGTACGAACTGTTATCGAGATATATTAGTTTTTTAACATTTTTTCAATGGCGCTCTTTGAAAATACATCAGTTGTCAAATGAAAACAGAAATCGAAATAAAGGTGCAAATTTTGTGTTGTATCAAATAAGTATCTGTATTTTGTGCATTTAAACTCAACTCAATGCATTATGTGAAAAAAATTGAATGTGAATTCTGTCGGGAGAGTGACGTATTGCCCACATCATAATTTGACTTTCACTACAGTACATATAAAGGAATTGTGTTTTGATCGGTTCAGAAGTACGACTACTGGCAAAATTTGGCAGGTAAGTCACGTGTGTATAAGTCGCCCTGGTGTTGATTAGATATTGCTACGTTAAAAAAAAAAAACTCGCCTTTTTTCAAAATGGCCCGCAAAAATAGTCAAAATCGGTGACAAAAGACTGAATATTCTTAAAAGTATTGAATAAATGCTTGTTATATACGTAATGTTTGAAAATAACAATAATAAGATGAACTACATTACTATTGGATGAACTGTTATCGAGATATATTAGTTTTTTAACATTTTTTCAATGGCGCTCTTTGAAAATGCATCAGTTGTCAAATGAAAACAGAAATCGAAATAAAGGTGCAAATTTTGTGTTGTATCAAATAAGTATCTGTATTTTGTGCATTTAAACTCAACTGAATGCACTATGTTGAGACCCAGACCGTCCGACCTACCAGAAAGGTGTAAGGTAACTGTATGGACGGCCGGGAAGTGCCACCCAATTTAGACCGGAACCCAGTGGGTGAGGCATCCACAGGGACCGTACCCTCCTTCCCCTACCACCAACCTCTCGGAAGGACTTACGGACCCACATGTTTAGCGTGATCGTACTCCGCATGAACACGGCGGCATTTGTGGCAGCGTGCAAATCTAGCGCGCAAACCACGGGGATACCGCACCCGAGATGGCCAACAGCACGCGGCGTTCCGAGGTGGTCACCCACCAAGTACTAACCGCGCCCGATGCTGCTTGACTTCGGTGATCTAACGAGAACCGGTGTTTTCAGCACGGTACGGCCGTTGGCCTCTGAATGCACTATGTGAAAAAATTTGAGTGTGAATTTTATCGGGAGAGTGACGTATTGCCCACATCATAACTTGATTTTCACTACAGTACATATAAAGGAATTGTGTTTTGATCGGTTCAGAATTACAACTATCATATTTTGTCAGATCTACACGTTTTGAGCAATCATGAACAATAATAAATTGTTTTTTCACTTATGTATGTTGAAGATCCACACCGTCCGACTCATCCTTAGGATATAGAGCTGCTATTTGGACGGCCGGTCACTTATGCATGTGTATCTATCTGTGCGAAATGTATATCTTTAACAAATTGAGCAAATCGGATATAATTCAGTACGATAATTTTAATCTATAAACGCCAGAGGTTTACTGATTTTCGGGGAGAACGGGTGAAAGAAAGCTCAAGTTTTTAAACATTTTTTTTAATATCATGAAAACATTAGACAATATTTGCTTTCAGAAATTTTACAAGACTGGCTGTTTCATATGTGATTTTGCATCAAAATGAGAATGACAGCATTTATAGGCACTAACGTATGCCATTCTCAATTGCCATATAGGGTGCACATTTTAAAATATAACTTTTAAGTTGGCTTTTATACTTAATTTTCCATAAATAACATGGCCGAATATCGTAAATCGAGAAACCTTATAATACACATTGCGTTGTGAGCAGCTTAACCTCACCATATTTATCTTCAGTGCGAGTTCCTGTAATAGAATAATAATTAACATAAAACTACTCCATTAATTGCATCATTTTTAACTTTTAAAATAATATTATTTATTAACAACATGTATTTAATTATTAAATTGGTTACAATAATTATTATATTATTGCGAAGAAGATAGGGCATGTGAGATTGGATATGTGAGATCAGGCATGTGAGAGCAGTTAAGTTATTATTATCAAGATGTTATATGACCTGCTACAATAATTAATGGACACATACGTTCATTTTCGCCTTTGGTCATTGACCACAACTCTTGCATCAGTGTATATCGTAGTGGCACTAACTCTAAGTATTGTGCTCCTACTAATACTGCATCTGCTCATTTCGTTGAAGTCTATATCACGACATTTTTTGTGGACTATTTGTGGAATCTCCGTGCTACACACTCTTACGGAATCATCATGGCATTCTGCTTCTGAATTTTTCTTCTGCTATCTCAATATCTGTGGCTATGAATCTGTCGTAGAAGTCATGCATATCCTTATTTTGCGCCTTTCAGTTGCCGCCCCCTTTGCCTGAGGTCTATAACGCCCATTCGGCTACCATTGATCGACCTTAGGGCAACACTATCAGACATCATCCATATTGGTCAACGTTTATAGCCAATCTCGTGGCTACACTTTAGCAACTTAGGTTTATGACTTAATTGACCTCTCGGGTCAAAGGGTTGTAAAAACTGACGTTCTTGCGTCTGCTGCCATTGTCCAACACTATAGCTTTAATAAATAAAGAACATAAAACTGTCTCACATATTTCTGGTCTTAATCTGGTCTTAATCTAGTCTCACATATCTCCCCGAAGACAGAAAAAAGAAAAAACACCAATAAATTTCGATTAAAGTTCGTATTTTTGACGACTCTGTAATTGGTATTTTTCCATGAAGAAAGTTCGTCAATGTTCTGCTGTAAGTCTTGTTGTGCACACAAAAGTGTATACACATATGAAAATATATATATATATATATATATATATATATATATATATATATATATATATACAGGGTTGTTATAATTAAAGTTCGCCCATTCAGAAGGCTCTAGAATTGGTTCCATGGCTCCAAACGAAACAACATTTAACTAGTATGTAGTACAAGTGATGCGCTCTGCGAAAATCGAAAAAAAAAATAGTTACAATTGTCGTCAGTAGGTGGCGCTGTGCCAATAGCTAAGGCGATTGTTGCAATTTGTTTGTAAAATAAATAAAGGAAAATGTATTGCATAGTTGGTACAATGACAATTCGCTAATGCATAAAGCTCTAGAGCCAGATCTATGGCTCCAATACAGAAAAAAGGAGATAATTTCATGTGATGCAATCTGCGTCCAGAAAACTAAAACATGACGCTCGCCCGCGACGAATAACAGCATTACGCATGCTTAATGAACCCTCCATTATTTGCAATCACGCATTCCATTCTCAGAACTGTGTTTTCTACTGCAGAGCGTAAAGTGTCCTGTGGGATTGATTCGATGTGACGCCTAATACTGTTCTTCAGATCAGAGATCTTCCGACATCTGTCTTTAGACACAGAATCTTTCAAACATCCCCACAGCCAAAAATCGCATGGTGTGAGATCAGGCGATCATGGTGGCCAGATTGTTGTAAAATAACGACTTATCTCACGGTCTTGTGTGAAATGGCGTTGTAAGAAAATCCGAACTGTTCGAGTAATGTGAGGTGGTACACCGTCTTGCATAAAAACGGTATTTTGAAGGCAGCTTCGCTGTTGCAACTCCGAAATCACAAAACGTGACAACATATTGAGATATCTTGTTCCATTTACGGAACATGTAATGGGTCCTGTGGGTGTTGATTCCTTATAAAAATATGGCCCTATCATAAACGTAGCTGTAAAACCGCACCACACTGTCACTTTAAGTGCATGCAATGGAACTTCTTGAACAACGTTAGAATTCTCTATAGCAATAATCCGACAGTTGTGTGTGTTCACTTGTCCGTTTACATAAAAATTCCTGCAAGAAATTGTAGTGCAAATGTTAGGCGAGTTCCTTTATCATCCTGTATTAGCTGTTGCACCCTCTGAATCTTGTATGGATAGTAGCGCAAAATTTTACGCATAACTTTTCTCACCGTGGAAATCGACATGTCGACTTCATTTGCAATAGCTGACAAACTTGCATTACCATATGGTGAATGGTTTGATAAATCTACGGCAGCAGTAGCAATATCTTCAACGCTAGAACTGTCTACTTGTTTTCGTCCTCTGTCAGGAAGAATGTCGAGTCTTCCTGTTGCCTCAAATTTGTGAATCATTTTGTGAACGCAACGATCAGACATTGGTCCATGTCTAACATGTTTCTGTTTCCGGAATTCTCGAAGAGCTGCACCTGCATCGCTGTTCTGTTGATAAAATAACTTTACGAGAAGAGCCTTTTCTTTCAACGTAACCATTTTCCACAAAGCGTCCGATTCTAACTCTTTTCAGAAACAATAAACTCGTCCAGTATCAAAGGAATCACAGGCACACTTTGTTAGCTTGTTTTAAATCGTAAGTTGATTTGATGCGTATTTCAGTGTTTCGAAGTTGTGACATTACTGCCGCATCATCGAAGATTTGAATGAACAAGTAATCTTCTTCAAGCGTTTGTTGAAATTTCGTACACTTTTGAGTGTTTTGTCCGGATTGCCCGAAATTGATAGAATGAATCTGCACAATTTTACTTTTACCAACTGTGACATAAATTTTCCTTCATTTTTGTTTACAACGAAACTTGCGAAAATCCCCTTAGATATTGCAGCAGCGCCACCTACTGACGACAATTGTAACTATTTTTTTTTTCGATTTTCGCAGAGCGCATCACCTGTACTACATACTAGTTAAATTTTGTTTTGTTTGGAGCCATAGAACCGGCTCTAGAGCCTTCTGAATAGGCGAACTTTAATTATAACAACCCTGTATATATATGTTATGTACTCATCAACATCATATCAGGTCGCGCTTTAAATACAAGTAAAAATTAAATCTTGACGCAAATTACATAAAATTTGAAAAACTTATTGAAATGGATAGCAAAATACATCAATTGACTTTCTGTATGATTTAGTCATAAAAATGCTATATTTTGAGTAACTGTTTACAAGCAACGACCATACGTTGAACACTTCAGAAATGTTATGTAAAGTTGTAGAAAGTTATTGCAATTTATTTCATAAGATACATGGTGCTATTCACTAAGTGTTATTCACTTTAAGCAAGTCCTTTTACCTGGCGATAACCAATGGCAAAACCGATTAAACAAAGAACTGACTGGCATCGTTCAAAAACCTGCTTTAATTTTGAACCAGAGACAAAACAAGAAGCTAAAACAGAGAGCCAAATCCAGTCTTTTTGGTAGATGCTTATTTACTTGCACTAATGAAGAAGAAAACAACTTCTTTTCAAATTTATTGTATGTATCCTTCAATTTATTTGAGCAGTATATTATATTGTTTCCGCTTTATTTATATTTAAGTGTTTCTCCATGTATGAATATCATATAGAAATGTTTATATATCACGTGATTATTATATAGGTTGACAATCATATTTCCAAACTATCACGGGCAAGAATAATACTTTTAAATGTAACCGTTCTAATCCAAATCGAACTTACACACAATATAATATTTGTTGTTACCTCAACAAAGTTGTTTCAGATTCAGTTGCAATATTTTCTCGTTTGGAATGTTGTCATAATTGACCTCATTTACGAAACGTCTATTAGTGTGGAATGACCACAGAGATAAAGGTATAAGAACAATTCTTTCCGATAGCAAACGATTTCTTTACATCATTTATCATTTTTATCTGATAACTTGCGATAATGATGAAAACAGCTATAATGGTAAAATGCATCTTTTATAATAACTTGTCAAAAATTTGGAAAATATATTTAAATAATATATTTATAATATTTTTCTGATTTATATTAAAAACAATATGAAATATTTTCAATCTAATGATTCTCACAATATTAATACATGGAGTTATAAGAATATTGTTTAATAAGATTTAATCAGGACAAATGAGAAATTATTAGTTTCTATCGCTTAAAATATTTTCTATATCTATATATAAAATATCTATATATAGATATATCTATATATAGATCTATATATATAAATCTATATGTATAATAATATCTATATGTATAAAATATAATCTCTATGTATAATCTCTATGTATAATATATCTATAGTATCTATATGTATAATATATAATGATCTATATATATATATTTTATATATATCTATATATATAAAATGTATGATATATCTGTGTAATGAACAGTGTGTTATAATCAGAAAATACTTTCATAGGAAGAGGAAGAGAGGGGATATTTGTAATAAAGGAAACAAAATACAATATAATGCATTTGGAGGCGCTGAAATTTGTGATTGCACTTTATATTCTACAAAAGTTGATTATATGTATTTCTTAGACTGTAAGAAGTGCAGAAGTGTATATACAGCAAATATTTAAATGATAAATTTATGCGGAAAATGTATTATTATTGTGTAAATTTTAAATTGTTCAAGTTTTCCTAAAGCTTTTTTTTTAATCCAAGTTGTTCTGTTCTGAAGTTATATAGCCGAAATAATATTAGAGGTAGTGTTAAATTTGAAGAACGAAATATTTAACGAAGATTGTGAGAAGGTTATGTTGATTAAAATATTAGTTTTTCAACCTTCTTTTTACTTTACCTGCAATACATGGTAATGTATAGGGAACGTATTGAAAATGTACCAAAAATCGCAACTCGAGTTTTCAAAGGATCTACATGTTTTAGGACCTCTAGAACACGAACAATCTACTTTTAGCATGACGTATGTGTGCGTGTTTCTGTGTGTGTGTGTCTGCATGTCTGCATGAGGATCTGTGTGTGTGTCTTTGTGCGTAACTATGTGTGTACCTGCCTGTCTATCTGTCTGTCTGTCTGTGCAGATTTTGGATCCACTCTAACTAAAAAACTAATTGACCAAATTCCTTAAAATGTGTTATGTATGTCACTTGTGGGTGACTCTAGTGCTGATTTGATTTTAGTGCAATGCGAGATAAAAGAACTACCTTTTTTTTTTAGAAAAGTGGGCCTCTATTCACTCTATCTGAAAAATTAATCGACCAAATATCACAAATTTGAGTACATACATCTCTTGTAAGTAAATCTGGTGCTGGTTAGATTTTAGTACGATTCCGAAAAAAGCGCTGCCTATTTTTAGATAAAAAAATGACCCGCAAAAATCGTTAAATCTAAAATTAAATGACTACGTATACTCACATATATCAATTAAATGCTTTTTTTATTCTCAATTATTGACAACGAAAATAATAAGACCAAACTCATTACTCTATTGCTAGCCGTTTTCGAGAAATTTTGTTTATTTTTTTTTTAATTTTCATTTCGTGACCTTTGAAAATAAACCCAGTATTAAACGGAGAACGAAAATTAAATTAATAGTTCAAATGCAGTCTAACTTTAAATAATGATGTCTATTATTTTGTGCAATTAAACTCAATCTAATGAATAATTGAAAAAGTGAAGGGAACGTGAATATGAGTCTGCAGGGAAAGTCATGTGCTGCCCACATCAAATTTTTTATTTCACAGGGCGTAAACTTTAGAGCCAATTCATATTACAAAAAATAATTCCGTTTCCATATTTAATAATTTAGAATGTTCTCATAAATTGACCTCATTTCTAAAAAAACTATTTCCGTGGAAAAGGACCTCAAAAATAAAATCTACGAACATTTTTTCTTTCTTTCAGATAAGAGAACAATTTTTTCGTGCCATGTATCATTACTATCTCATATCTGATATCTCAGAAATTGATAATATTAAGCCACAAAGACATATTTATTTGTTTTTGTATATGAGGGTCGGAAACTATAAGAAAATAGCTAAGCAAACCATATATGTAAGTTACGGATATAATATATCGAAGGTCATTAACTACTTTTTCCACAGGGTCAAAACTTAAGACTTTTCCTTAAAGAACTGTTATCAATGGTGTATTGGTGTATACGGAAGTATATTCAATTTTATTGTTTCAAACTTTCTATAACTTATATCGTACCGAAGAAAAATACCCGTTGGTGTTTAAAAATGTATAAAATGTGACACATAATTCAGCAGCAAAAAATCTGATGTGAGCATCACATGACTTTCCCTACACCCTCTAATTCATTTTATCTTTATTTTATTAATAATTCATTAAATTGAGTTTAATTGCACTGAATAAAACGCATAGGTATTCGAAATGACACTGAATTTGAACTTCTGTATCAATTTTCGTTGAAGCCAATTTACAACAATCATGAAAGCAATAAATTAAGGCACTTAATCTACAGGTGTGGTTGGGTCAGAAAGAAAAACAGACAGGCAGAATGTACAAGTCAAACAACTATGATGAAAAGTGTTAACAATCCGTTTCAATCCGAACTCCCACAGATGCGAAATCTTTATTAAAATTTCAAACGCAGTCAGGTGCACAAAAGTCGACCATTGTGAGCCAAATTTTACATCGCCAGCACTAAATTTTTCACATTATATGAAATTCTGACCTACGGCTCTCCAACGCACCTGGAGACGCATGCGCTCCACCAGCAGAAACATAATATTTTGTTTGCAGCAATGTTTAATATTTTCTTAATACACTATTAAATTAGTGTACTTCGAGTCCATAAAGCACGAAACTTATATATTTTTTAATTTGGTGTTAAATTATTAATATCGGTTTGCGGATAGTTATTTTATGTCGCAATCTTAATATCGAGAACGTCTGAAAATTTATCTATTAATCATATGGTTGCCCCAAATCGCGCAATAGATGGCAGCAAGTTCAAAGTTTGTAAGTTTGTTTGATAGAGTATTTCTCTATCTTTGCGATGATGTAAAGGTCGAAACTGTATAGTATTATTTTCGATCTCTATTTGTTCGAAGGATAATTTAAACAATTCTACCTTTCAGTATGACCTGCCTTCGGATCGAAAATTGAGCAATCCTAACTGCTAAAATTGCTAAACTTGGAAACAATTTTTTTAATTGCGAAGCTTCTGGGTCAATGTTTCTGTATCTGAATTTCGTAACAAAAAAAGCTCATGTTAATGCCGTAGTTTTATTTTTAAAAACGGAAAAATTGGTGGCACAACAAGAGCAGCAACCGTACAAAATTTGTCAGCCCCTGAATTCGACTTCAAATAGCTACAAAAATAGTTTTTAAAATATCTTTCCGAATCGTATTTTTGCTGGTACTTTAGAACCTATGTACAAAATTACACGCCCGTTCGACGCTTAGATGATCCGCTACAGATTGGATAGACAATAAAACAAACACATATGCATCATCCTTTATTATTATACATTATTGAATATAGCAGCAAATCGGCTATAACCATAATGTGTTTAATCAATGCTTAGTAAGAACCGATGTAATCTCGAATCCTACACATTACACAGTGCTCTATAACTTTGTAATTGAAATTTTTGTTCCATTTTCGTTTGTAGCCTAGTTCAAACATCTACCTTCTTCAATTATCCGCTAGGGGCCCTGCACTAATGATTCGATCGTGAATAGTCACTTTACAATCAAACGTGCGTAATTGTGAACATTTGATTTTAAAGTTACTTTGGTTCATAAGAACTTTTCATGAAAATGTGTATACATTCCAGTTTCATGATATTAAAACGAACTTTTGAAATATCCCATCGAAAATAATATGCTGCTCCACGAAGTTCTCAATCCAAAAATATTTCTTTTATTTCCATACCGTTTATAAAAGCGGAAAAAAATACTTTACTTTCTTCATACTGTGCCAAATGTATCATGCTTTTTTTATGAAAAATACTTTATAAGAAGTAAATATTTTTTTATCCTTTTATCCAGTTTGAGTTTTCAAAGTATTGTAAATCGATAGATCTTTGTATTGTGAAACTTTGTCAGCGCAACAAATGCTCTCACAATTTGCGGATTATTTTTAGAGTTAGTAAGATCAATATAGTTTAGTTTCATAACTTTATTTTTTCTACATTTATGTTGAATCCTGGTTAAAAATAATACACATGTTAATATTTTCTAACTTTTACTGATTCAAATTATTAAAGGGTTAAATATCTGGCACGGAAATTAATTGTTGTTATACGACAAATATACTGAATATAGATGGATGCAATATAGATATCAAACATAGATAAAATATAGATTTTGTAAAAAAAATATCGTAATGCATGCATATGCACAATACTGAATAAAATATGACTGTATGCTTTTCTGTTATTCATCTGTTTTAGTCTGTTTCATTTAATCTAATTTATCTTTTGACATTATTAAAATTAGCAATTTGATTTTGGACAATTATGAAGGGATTTGAACATACTTGGTAAAGTTGTGCTATAAATCATATACACACATGAAAGTAGAGACAGGTATGGTTAATTATTCAATTGTTTCTATAAACTCTGTTATCCGTTCCCTTGCCGAGGTGTTTCCTTTTCGTTCATTTTTTGTTTTCTGTTACTCTTTCTTTCCCCTGTTTTACATAGTTCATTCGTTATACCTGCCTTCCGTTTACCCTACCTCTTGGATTTTATCTCTATCATTTCTATTAGGGGCGATGGCAACGTTTCTTCTGCCAAATGCTCTAATTTACCAATTTTAAGTATTTTCTCAGATACCGATCTTGTTTGAATAAGTGAATTTGAGCTTCTTGTTTGTTCTAAACACGAGGTTTGCTTTTAGTTCTACAAAATGGGATTTCTTCTAAAATTTAAGGTCTGCTATATTTTAACAAAATCATTTATTACTGATTTTTACTAAAGAAGATTTTAAGCTATTTTAATTGGTTTTGGTAAGTTGCAATTATGATCTCAGTCAAAAGGTTCTGTCAAACAAATCTGATCTTCAGTAAAGTCATTTAAAAATGTGTGTTGTCCATCCAGATGTATCATTTTGAATCTTTTTGTTTCCCTGTTTTTTTATCATTAGAATTTTTTAAACATTAACATTGCCATTTCATTCTAAATATTGATATCCCAGTGTAAGTCGGAAACGTTCATGCGCTGTGATTGGTGTATACAGAAGTATATATATATATATATATATATATATATATATATATATATATATATATATATATTATGTGTGTGTGTTAAATATTATTTTCAAACCTTTGAAAATCGCTTACTTGAGGATCCAACTGAAAATAAGTTGATTTCATTGCTGATTTACATGATTTCAAATAATAAAAATCAATGAAATGAAAATCATTTAAAAAGAATAGCTCATTTAATAACATACTAAATTGTTGAGACTTATTTTGTATTAAAACTTCGTTTAAAATAAAATACATTAACTTCATTAATTTGATACAAAATTGTAATCCTAACGCTTTAAAATGAAAGAATGAAACAATAACTCAAAATTTACATTCATTGTTTCTTTACGGCACGATTTTTAGAAAAGAAAACTTATTTTATCAGAAAATTCTTTGGAAACTTAAAAAATCTTATTGTGAGATAGATCATTTTGAAATTGTATACCAGTCCTGTATATGCGAAAGAAGAAAGAGAAAATTAAGTGTTTTGACGTAAGAATTGAGGTTACCGAGGCATGTAAATTGCTTTCTTTCGAGACCATCGCATGAAATAACGAATTTTCAGAAGTAATTCTAATTTATATGAACAATCATTTTAATGTTTTAATAAAAATGTAAAGTTAATTTATTTAGAAGAAAAAGGATATTTATAAGTTCTGAAAAGTGCAATTGTATTCTAAAAATTCCTTTGTTAAAAAGAAGTAATGTTTAAATGTCGAACAAACATGAAATTACAAAGTTATATATATGTTTTGTTTATTATGAAATAATACAATTAAGCCTTTCATATGTCTGACTGCCAATAAGTCAGATAGGCCTATTAGTCTGTACAAAATCAGTGTAACAATTTTTTTCTCGGAAACTACATTGAAAATTGAAACTACATTTAGAATGGTAATTTAATGTCATATCATGATAAAGAAAGTCTAACTATTTTTTTCTAACTGTAACATTTTCAAAAGCAGCAATATTACGATATCTCAGAAACTACTGAACCAACTGAAACAAAAAGTTTTACATCGTATTTTACATGATTTTGTAGCTTGTTATATGCAAAATTAATTTTAAATGCTTCCAATATTGCGCGCATTGTGCACAAAAAAAATCATTTAATCAATTTTTCCTCAAAATTACACAACCCACTAAACATTAAAATTTTGCATAAAATTAGATTACTGCACGTATGTCAAAACATTGCGAATTTTATAACATTTTACTGGGTGGAGTGTGGAATACGCATGCGCCTCATGCATTTTATAGTAATATATATTCCACTTAGTTACATGGTATAAAATATGGTCCTAAATATTGTTTGCTTAATGGCAACGAGTTTGGTCTAAATTTCCTTGTGTAAAATACGAAAGTAAAGAAAATCGCTTAGTCCATGATATAAAAACTTATGAAAACTTATTACTTTATCAAAAGTATCTGTTGGGTTAGAGAGTCATTTCACCTCCATAGTTATATGTAGCTCCATATTATGGTTTTTGAATAAACAGATGAAATATCATAAAATATGAAAAGCTTGTTTAACAGAAATTTTGACACACCTTTAAAGAAACTGCAATCATAACAATTCTAATGGTATCTGTATTAGATACACGCTTATAAACCTGTAAAAATAATTTCATTTTCTCATACGAGCTTAGAAAATATTTATAATGTGTTCATACGTATGGAGAAAGTGAGTCACGTGTTTCAATATACACTGACGTTTCCATAATAACATATCAAAAAATATATTCCTAAAAATACAAACGTTATCAAACCTACCCCAAAATATTCTTCATACCGTAACTTTAGAGTAAACAGATGAAATATCATCGAATGTGAAAAGTTTGTTTAGCAGACATTTTGACTATCCTTTATAGAAATTACAAGCCTAGCCACAGAAATGGAATCATTATTAAACACTATACGAATAAATTGATTTTCTCATACTAAAGTTAGAATTATTTAGAGTGTATTTATACGTATGGAGAAAGTATTTGGAGTTTTAATTTGTACTTGCTTTTAGATAATAAATTTTCTAAAATTATATTCCTAAAAATACATGCGTTATTGATCCTGCCCCATTGGCTTTTACATACCATGACTTCAGAATAAACAAGTGAAATATCGTTCAATGTTAAAAGTTTGATTTACAGACATTGCAAGCTTAGCAAATCTATTGGAATCCTTTTTAAATACATTCTTATAGAAACCATAAACATAACTTTATTTTCTCATACTAGGCGAGAAAGTATTTAGAATGTATTTATACGTATGGTGAAAGCATTTTCACGAACTTGACATGTTTTAGAATGCTCTCGCGTTTCCATAATAAATCTTGTAATAATATGTTCCTAAAAGAGCAAATGCTAGCAATACTACTCCAAAGGCTTTGCTATACCATGACTTCAGAGTAAACAGGTGAAATATTATCTAATGTTAGAAGTTTTATTTGCTGAAATTTTGACTCTCCTTTAAAGACATTGCAAGCAACAACATCCTTATAAAAACCATAAAATATCTTCATTTTATCATACTAAAAGAGAATGTATTTATAATATATTTATGTGTTCTAAATACTTTCTCAAAGGAAAAAGTATTTAGAATGCTGTTATATGTATTCAAAAAGTCAGGATGGGTTTAAAAGACCTAAGGAACACAATCACTTTACAGTTGGAGCCTCCGCATTGCGGAGTATCAGCAAATGAAAAAGCAGACGTTTGGGTAAAAAATGGTGCTATGGTGGAGCAGAGATTCTCAAAGCCTATGACTTTTCCTTCAGCACAACTGCACAATGACATATTACGCAAAAAGGAAAGTGATTACTTTACACCTTTCTGGTAGGTCGGACGGTCTGGGTTTCAACAAAAAGGAAAGTGAGGCAGAATTTCTGGAGACATCTAATGGAAAGGAATGGAGCGTCCTCAGCAAGAACATCTCTGCCATTCCAGAGGATCCTCGAAAAGAAGCAGTTGTGTTGGGTTGCTTTTATTATTTACTAAGTTTAGGAAATTTTTTTTTTAGTAAAAACAGGTTCAGGTGTCTTATTTATATAGTTATTCTCTTTTTTAAAATTTAGTTATCTATTTTCCATTTGTTTAGGTTTTTGATATTCTTCTGTTCGAAATGCATTCTATTCCATAGTTATTGTGTTCCAAATGGCGAAAGTTCGTTCTATTTAGGTTTTAGCAATTTAAATTCATTTAAATTTGCTAATTTGCAGTTCCGTATATTCCCTTGTTTATTCCTTTTGATTTGATTCTAATTGTGTTACTCTCGGTTACGAATTCGTTGATTTTTTTTGCAATTTTTCATTTTTATTCTATTGTCAGCTTTTCAAATATTTTAGAATCGTCCATTTTGAAATTATTGCCGTATTCGTATATTCCAAATCGTTTCACTCCATTTCTTTTTAATTTGGGTCTGCTTTAAAATTTCTGTTCTCTTCTATAAAATTTTGAGCTTTAGATTCGTTGGCCGTAATATTAAAACCTTCTCTCATTAATTCTTTTATCGTTCCTCGATGGTTTTGAATACGATGTGTAGCAATTATTTTTGACAGTATAATTGCGATCCGCGCGTTCTTCCATTGAGTAGAACTCAAGAAGTAACCGTATTAAGTTGCTGTGTTTGCGCTTAGGCGCTCGTATGCGTTCAATCGCATTGGAACGAAATGTTCTTTCGCCTCAGCTCTTTTGATAAACATGTGAACATCTGCGCTATTCTACTTTCAATCATGTTTTGAATGATGTTATTTATCCGCATCACGAGAAGTCTTCATCATTTAATTTAATAAATAGCGTGACTACACATAGTTTTGTCTTCGAGTGCTTCTAACTGGAGGTATATGAAGGAAGGCGATATTTAGTCTACGAATTGCTCGCCTACTCCGTGATGGGCTTCAACAGCTCAATTCACGCTAGGGCGCCAATTAAGCGATTGTTTCTCGTGGACACTATGCTTTCTTTGAATGATGTATAGGGTCGGTATTTCCATATGTAATTCATGGACTATATGCTCGGCATTCAAATCAGAAGAGCGAAGAAGTGTCCACTGTTTCCGAGGAAAAAATCATTGATTGAGGTCTGTGCTGATCAAATGTTTGAAGTGTGCTGACTTGTGAGCGGACTAGTTTGTGGACTGCAGTGGATATTTTCGCCTTTCCATCTTGGGTTCATCTGTTGGAATCTGTTGCATCCATTGTATTCCGTGACGGCTCTCTACATCCGGGTGATATCTTTAAAAGCTAATTCTAATTGTCTACCAGTTTTACATTACTTTAAAGTTTAATTGTTTTGTTGGGAATAAGATTCCTTAACTTATAAATTGTAAGTCTAAAGATCATGGATTTTCTTTCGGTTTTTAACTTTTAGTATGAATATTTACTATGGTCTAAATTTCCATTTTGGCTAATTGATGTTGCTTTCTATTGTATATTCTAGTTTAGCAAATAATTCTATAATTTTGACATAACTCAATTTAAATATTAAATGCTGTTTTCTTTAACTTTCAGTATTCTAACATTTTGTACACCACTATACGATCAGCCAATTTATTTATTTAATTTATTTATGCTGTTTAATTTAATTTGTTTGGTTAATGATATGTTTTGACGTTGTAAAATGTTTTAATTTTTTTTAAAGTGAAGTGAAATTTTTGAATAAATGTTAGATTTAGAAAACTTAAACTTTACCTTTGTATCTTCTTTTCTTTTAATGTGTTTCTATTTTTAGGAAAATTCCATTTCATTTCTGCAGGGTTACATATTTTTAAAATTAAGGAATAACAGGTCAACTGGCATACTTTCAGTTTATTTCTAGAATAGTTTCAGATTATCAGATATTTTTTAAGATTTTAGGAACTTGGGATGCTTTTAAGATGACATTTAGGTACTTAACAGATTTTGCAGCTTTTAGAATGTGTTCCGTATTTAGGAACTATTAGAATATCATCATTCTCTCCTCTCCCTTCATTCTTCTCAATAGTTGTCAGGTTCAGACTTCTGACTGCTCACGACTGTTTCAGGGCTCATCTCCATCGAATTGAACTTGCCACTTCCACGGTTTGTATTTTCTGTGATCTAGGACAGCATATGTCTGAAAAATATTTGGACAACTGCCCTGCACTAGTGACTTTTAATTCAATCATTGCGAAACACTGGAGACCTCGCTGTCTAATGGCCTTGCAGCCAAACGACCTGCATTTGTAAACATCATGTATTTATCCGTATGGTGAAAGCCTTTCCATGAAAGTGACAAATTTTAAAATGCACTCGTGGTTAGATAATACATTTTCTAATAATATGTTCCTAAATGTGCAAATAATATCGATCCTACCCCAAAGGTTTTGCTATACCATGACTTCAGAATGAATAGGAGAAATATCATTGAATGTTAGAAGTTTGATTTGAAAAAATTATGACTCTCTATTCAAGACATTGCAAGCATAGTAAATCTAATTCAATCTCTATTATATAAATCCTTATAAAAACCATAAAATAACTTTATTTTCTCATACTAGTGGGGAGTATTTAAAATGTATTTATATCCATGTTGAAAGCACATCCACGAAATTGAAATGTTAAAATATGCACTCGCGTTTCCATAATAATTTTTTTAAAAATATATTCCGAAAAAATACACACGTTACCGATCGTGACCCAAAGGATTTTCCATGCCTCGACTTTTGTATAAACAGGTGAAATATCTTCTAATAAGTTTGTTTAGCAGAAATTTTGACTTTTCTTTAAAGAAATTGCAAGCATAGCAAATCTAATGGAATCCTTATTACATGCATCCTTATAATCTATAAAAAAATTTCTAAAAATATATTCCTAAAACAGCAAATGCTATCGATCCTACCCCGAAGATATTTAATCTTTCCATGCGGTAACTCTGGGGAAAAATATGAAATATATATGCTCGGACTTCTGAAAGTTTTCTTCGCTGGATATTTAACTCTTTTGGTAAGAAACTTCAAGCATAGCAAATCTAATACCATCATTACTATGAACGTTCTTGTATCAACCAGTACAAATATAGAATTTATATGTTCAATTAATTTATCATCTCACCCTATTGTTCAGAACAGTGATTCCCAACCATTTTTGCTCGAAGGAAGTCTCAAAGTATTTCAAAAAATCTGATGTGGGCAACACTTGACTTTCCTTATATAATGTAATGAATGTACTTTTACAGTAAAAAAAAAAATCTGATGTGAGCGACACATGACTTTCCTTATATAATGTAATGAATGTACTTTTACAGTAAAAAAAAAATCTGATGTGGGCAACACATGACTTTCCTTATATAATGTAATGAATTTACTATTTTTCAGTAAAAAAAATAGGTTTTTTCTTATAGCAGATACTAATATTCTTTCCAAGATATTGAATTTTCGAAAATTAGTCGTCATATTCATTGATTTAGCGTCATTTTTATCCATTTGGCGAGATTTTCGTTAATTTGGCAGCATTTCAAAAAGTCGCCAAGTTGGCGACATTCCGCCAATTTCGTCGCCAAAGTTTCGCCAAGCGTTATGGACGAAGAAATAAGTTGTTCTTACAGCCGATAAATGACTATCGGTGTTCAAATAACAAAGTATTACTCAAAGTATCTTTTTTCATGAATGGAACGAACTAGATCTACGAGAATGATGTCACCCAATTTATCGCATGATATTACATATGAAAAGTGAACATGTTTGTCAATAGGAAATTTTTTTTTTTCTGTTTTATAAGATTTTTTGATAATTTTTTTTAAAACTGTTCAATATCTCGAGAACGGTTCATGTTAGCTTTCTAAAATTTATGACAATTGTTTTCTAATGAAAAATTACATAAGAAATGTCTATTTGCGTAACTTTATCAGTAGTTTTGATTTTTTGACGATTTTTTAAAAATTTCATTCGAAAATTTAGGGGAGTTCTAAACATTCGATTGTGTATAAAAACAACAGGCTTCCAGTGTTTATGGATTGTGATTTTTGTACCAAATTTTGTTCGAATCGGTCCATTCGTTCGTCAGTTATCGTCTCCACAGACTCTCTGACACACACACACACATACACACACGCACACACACACACGCACACATACTTTCACACACACACACACAGACATCACTTCAAAAATGTTTGATTCGTGATCAGGGATGCTTGAAACGTGCTCTCCCGTCGAAAATTCGAATTCGAATTTTCGACCCCGTCACAATACTTTCCTTATACATTATGTATATAAGGAAAGTAAAAATCTCACAGAACACCTGGGACTTTCTCATAAATAGTAATATAGTACAGATAATGTATTGTTTTAAAAAAAGAAATCGAATTCGATATTTTGATATGAGTACATGTTTTAGGACAACCGGATTATATTTTGACTGTTTTTGTAGTAATGCCCGTTTTTCTGTCTGTCTGTTAGTAGGGATTTCCTGTGTCCACGATAAATGCCACAAATGTTATTGGATTTTTACAAAACCTTATATTAGGCTATTTTTGATCGAAAAATCCTGAACTAGATAGAATTTTGTTAAATTTCAGCGAAAGATTTGAAATGCATTCGAAATTTTATATTATTTACAACTTGGCATAATAGTATAAAATTTAACATAATCATACAGAAAAGGGGTTATTAAAATGATTCAATGATCATGAGATTTAATAATTTCAACCACTGTTGGGAAAATAGCCGCGATACAATTTTTATACTCACGACGTCATTAACCACCCTGAGGGGGATTATCCCTGGGGGGGGGGGCGTACATTTCCAAGTAAAGTGTCTATCGAAAAATTTTTAATCCCTTTAAAGTAAAGGGTAACATGCTATAATTGTAATCATTTGGACCAAGACTGCCGATTTTTCACAAATTTACTAATAATAATAATTAAAAAAAAACACAAAGTACATACAAATGGATTCTGATGTGAGATTGTCGAGTTGAACCCTTACTCCAGTTAATTTTTATAGGCTTTTTTTTTCACTTTTGAAAATGGTTATATTTTCTTCCATTTTATGTCAATTTTAGCATTATTTTCTGTAAAAGCATCACATTTATAAATACCTATGTAATATACCACGGACTGTGGAGCCCATAATTTCCACGAAAACCTTGCCGAGAGTATAATATGTAAAGAAATATATATATAATATATAAAGAAATACAATATATAAGGAAATATATATTTCAATATTTGTGAATCAGTGGTGGCTCTTGATTTCAGGTATGGATAAAGCAGATTCAGCGACGTAATTCCCTCGCCTCCTCGACGACGAACATAATCAAAACACAATCTGGCACAAGTTATGTTAAATAATATCTACAAATAGCCATATGAATCGAACAATTCGCTGAATAATAATTACTCAATCAGGCCATAATTTTAAGTAAAGCTTGGCTTATTCTGCTTCATTTGGTTCATCTCACGAGGTGCCATAGTTGTGAATTCATCATTTGGATAAAATTGTAGACTTTGAGCAAGGCCGTCAACACCTGGATAAGCTGTTGACGACCTATAGCTAGAATCATAGCAAAAATAACAATATTTTCTGGACGCTTGACTATTTTCTGGAAGACAGCTGAGGGGGGAAAACGCCCCACTTCTTGTCATTCGAGCATCGTTCATTGTAGAGAAATTTAGAAATACCATTCGATTAGGAATAACGTCCTCTACAAAATATTGTGTATAAAAATTGTATAAGGAGCCAATCAGATGCTTTAGAAATGGCATCTTATTAACGAACCAATCAGAAAACAAATTGAAGTCTTATATGTAGGAATAAAGAGTGATTTTACCTTTTTACCCACATGTTGGCGTTGGTATACCGACTTTAAGGCCAATCCGTCTGCTTATTTTACATACTGATAAGATAACAAGACAATTACCGATTTAATTTTTCTTATTTGCACTTCTGTGATTGCACTATTAAGTTTGTCACTGATTTTGTGAATAATTTTCTACCAATCATGGAAAACTATCTGAATACAAACCTTCACGACAGCTTTTTGTATCACCTGATTATGTGTTTTAGTTATGAGAGTAAATACATCCATATAAATATAAACTCATGTTGAGTGTACCTGAAAAACTTGCCTGTTTACATATGTCATTCTGGCGGCAACACAATTATTTTTGTTTATTTTTTAAAGGATAGATTGTAAAAGATACTCAAACTATATTCTCCTACAATTTGCAAACTTTTAGCTGGAAAGCAATATTTTAACTAAATTTATCTAAATTTAATATTTCAATTGAATTTTGCTAAATTTAATATTTTAACTAAATTTTTAAATATTTATTTCACAGCTCTCTTGAGACAATGTGTATAATTATAAGTGTATTTTGAGTGTGTATAATTATGTTTGTATTTTGAATCATTCTAAATAATGAAATTTTGCCATTTAATAGAATACTTTAGTGTTAGAAGTCAGACACGGCATTAATTGGGTTAGACACCATAATGCACTATAAAGAAAATAAAAAATGTCCTCTGAATTACTGCCTATTACTGCCGTATAATTAAGAAACTTTGCAATGAAATAATTCATATAATATACCAGATAAATTGCAGTAAATCATCTCACAGTAAATGTATTTTCTTATATCCGCATAATAGTATTTTAAGCGTTTCCATTTCCATTTCTTATGTTTTATGTTCGGCAAATCTACCGAACTTGCGAAAGAACTACTTGTGTGAATACCAACCACAGTAATCTAGATTCTGAGACATATCTGATTGATATCAGGTAGTATGATATATTTTTTGCCATGTACCATTTATCTCTGACGGATGGCATTTGATTGGATTGATAGAGTAGCGTATACTGGAAAAATTTCCTGATAAGGATATCCTTATAATAAAAGATATTCAATGGTAATAAATATAATTAATTTCCGTACATACATAGTATAATGTATAGGGGAATTGTTGTGATGAACGTCGGAAATTCGAATTTGAGTTGTGGACGAAAAAGTACACTGCCTGCATCTCTAAACACGAATTCAACGTTTTTGATGAAATGTTCGTATGTGTGTGTGTGTGTGGCTATAGACGAGATATCTCAGACAGAATTATTTTTCTTAACTGAGAAAACATGTGAAAATATTTTATTAGCAATCGCTGTAACGGCTGTTTTGAATAATTAGTGGTGAGTTATCCAGGTTAGAGGAAAGCCAAATAGCAAATTGTTATGTAGGTAGGGATCTTAAATGAGAACAATATCGATGCATTTTTCTTTGATAAAAGCTGTAGGTACTGCCGACGCAGCCCTCGATTTGTGCAGATTTATATGCAATATTTTTAAATCCATAAAAAATAAGATTATTGTAATTTAACTCAAGACAATGAAACAGATTCAAGACAAAAAAATTAATACTCTTGAGATTTTAACTGTACCCTTTTCCTTTCATTCTAGAAGCAAGGACAAAATTTACTATCTGCCCTATGAACATGTTCTGAACGAGCTTTAGTACAGTTACTGCATTTAAGATTATGTTCCTTGCAACTCTGAGCATCATGACTACCTGAACAAATAGCTCAAATTTCTTGCTCTCCACAGTATTTTCGTGTATGCCCAGATTCCTGGCACTGAAAGCCACGAGTAATTGAAATGAATGGTGCAATTCCGTTCGATCTGAAATCTATACAAATTCTAGAATATCGTAGCAGAGGAGCTTTGGTGTCCCTATCCACCTCTAATATCCAGAGCGGAAGATCATTATGACCTTTTATCTGCTTTAAAGGCTTCAGATGTTTTAGTGGATTTGGAAGCAGGTTAAGAAGCTTTTCACTCAAATCCGTCGCTTTTATATGATCTGAGACGGAGTAAATAATAATTCTCTCCATGCGACCGTTAGAGATTGTTACATTTATTGATTGTTGGAAATATTTGCATTTTGACAAAGACTGTTTCATTTCTTCTACTTCTTTCCCCGTGTTTGCTTGTAGTATTAAATTATTGTCTTTAGTTGATTTCAAGTCCCTTGGGCTAATCTTTAAGGATCCATTTTTACTGAGTTCCTGGAGCTGAAATGTAGTGTGCTCAGCTGTGTTTGTCTCGTCTGTTCGCGACAAAATAACTGAGGCTTGAGTGAAATTCTTAGAATTCGGAGGAGCAATTTGCATAGTTTCACTGACGGTAGATACACTAGGCTGCTGGAATATCTCTCTCAGCGAGATCTTTCTTCACAAAGGCAAAGTTTGTAATTTCATTTGAATGATCCACTTCTTTCTGAATACACGCTGTTTTAATGGTTCTTAGATGTTTTTTAAGCAATTCTAATGTATCTTTTGAAGACGATGTCTTTTGAAGTTAAACTTTCCATATAGAGAGTTTCTAAAACTCCTAGCTGTTGCATGATGGAACTGAGAAAAGCACTTGCAGGTGGTTTATTTGTGTGGTCAATATTGTCACTGTTTTCGGGAGTAACTGAGTTCAATGATGGAATTAGAGTTGGAGAATTTCTGGTATTAACTATATTAAATTGAATATAATAATAATAAGAATAAAAACCTTATGAATATTAAATAAGTGAATAAAATGTAATAAAAAGTTGCACACTGAGATCTTTAAATGTCACTGAATATGAGTGAGTTCACTTATTACAAAATAAGCGGGAAAGCTAAAATTGCGCAATTTCTCTGCATATGAAAATAACTATAAATACTCTAATAAGAATGTATTAATGATATTTAAGAATGCATTAATACATTCTTAAAAAAAGAAATATTCATTTATACAACTACACACAAAACTATATATGCACACATATATATACATACAATTTAAAAGCTATATGAATGTATATATATAAGAAAAATAACAAAATCTACAAGTTTACTAAATCAATAATCAAGCAGATAACAAACAAGTATAAACTGAGTACCGTCAAAACTACAAGAGATAACCAACTGGCAAAAAACAAAAATTAATATAAATAAAAAAAAAAACTGTATAGTATATCAAAAGAAAAAAAACTGATGTGACTAATTCAAATTAATATTAGAATAGGGAATGCAAAATAAACAACTTTTACTAAACTAGACTAGCAAACACTGAGTCTGTTAAAGCCAACGCGTCTAAAAAGAAGAAAATAAAATCACTATTATTTTTAACTTAAAATTAGTCTACTACTAACTTGCTATTGCAGGCCAAGGTGTTACTGAAGTCTCAAACTTGGAAGGAGTCACCACTTGAAAAAAAAATGAAGTGAGATCAGCTCAATGTACTTTAAACATATCAGCTGTTCCGATTTAGTACTTAACTGCATTCCTTGGACAGTTGAAGATCAAAACACTGTCTTTTCATAAGCCACAATCTAGAATTTTCGCTAGAATCTCCAGAGCTGAACGGGGGTAGAGGGGTAAAAAACTGGTAGAGGGTGGTAAACTGAGGGGGGGATCAAGAAGACACGCCGTTGAATGTAACTATATTGTTGAAGACCAAGGGAATGACAGTCTGTCGTTGACCTTGAGGCGGGAAATTCCCTTCTTCAGCTGATTCTGTGCGGGGGTGTTAAAAAAAGCTTGGACAACGGATTTTAAAAGCATTTATATTAGTATACTGACCAAACCAGACTACACACTAACATTAAATGTATATGCTTAAGTAGCTCTGAAAGAGCTTTATCTCTAACATATAAAAAATGTCGAATTAAAGGACAAAGATAGATGGAATTCGCTTACAAACCTGGAGCGTGTAACATGCGTCTTCTCTGCTTGACAAGCGGTACGGGTCGGAAGCCAACTGTAAGCCAACGGAAGCCTGTAACATTATGGGTACAATCTTTAAACAAAGAGCTGAACGGGGTAGAGGGGTAAAAAACTGGTAGAGGGTGGTAAACTGAGGGGGGGATCAAGAAGACACGCCGTTGAATGTAACTATATTGTTGAAGACCAAGGGAATGACAGTGTGTCGTTGACCTTGAGGCGGGAAATTCCCTTCTTCAGCTGATTCTGTGCGGGGGTGTTAAAAAAAGCTTGGACAACGGATTTTAAAAGCATTTATATTAGTATACTGACCAAACCAGACTACACACTAACACACTAACATTAAATGTATATGCTTAAGTAGCTCTGAAAGAGCTTTATCTCTAACATATAAAAAATGTCGATTTAAAGGACAAAGATAGATGGAATTCGCTTACAAACCTGGAGCGTGTAACATGCGTCTTCTCTGCTTGACAAGCGGGACGGGTCGGAAGCCAACTGTAAGCTAACGGAAGCCTGTAACATTATGGGTACAATCTTTAAACAAACCTTCCGTTACTATTGGCAGCTACATACGCTATATGCTTGCCGACCGTACTACTCGAAGGTGTAAGCTATCTTTTTGATTGGCCGGGAGAGAACCTATCCGTTTATACTGACATTCATTAGAAGTGTTAACCACAGGAACCGTACCGTTCTTATCTCAACCCATCACATATTGGATGAACTTTTAGACCTACAAATTTGCAGAGTCCATAATCCATGTAGACAAGGGAATGCCATAGGACTGCATCGAAGATGGACTATGGGACTATCGCGTAGGACTTTTCAGCTATAACCACTACAATATCTTGGACCAAATGCATGCAGAACTCAAAAGCATTTGATAAATGTTTCTAGGAAAGAATGAATTAAATTTTACATGTACGAAGTTCGCTTTACGAAAGTCAATGGGAAAAATAGCCAATATTACAATTTTAGAGCCGTCAAACAGCGCCCTTCAGCTTGATAGAATGATGCCTGCAGAAATACATTTTTTAACGTATTATTTTAGTGTTCCATATCTCCCTCTAAATTTTGTACAGATGGTTTCGAAACACCCGGTACTGCTTAGCAGACGCTAGCAATATTGCAATATTTCTAATTGTCAAGTTAGATATCAGTACAATAAAAGTTAAATTGATACTTCGAAATAGTTTTGCATGTTGCCAGTCACAAAAGCGTAATATGTTAGTATATATTTTAAGATTTAAAATATTGTGCTGTGGATCTGGTATATTTGTTTTATGTATGAATACAAATACTGTTGAAGACCCAAGTCACCCGACTCATCCTAGGGTATGAGCAACAGGATGAGTGGTCGGTAATACAAATACTGTATAAAGGTTCAAAGCTTTTGTTTTATAAATTTGGTCGTTTTAGGATTCTATTCAACGTTCCGAGTATTGAACTAACTAATGTTAGCTTTAAAAGTATATGAAGTAATAGAAAAGTTCAATCAAACTACTGTCTAAAACTATCGTAACGAAAAACGCTTCATTGCCAATAGCATAAGAAGTTGATCAAAAGTATTAACTATTAACTGGTTTCAAAGGCAAAAAGCAGTGTCCTTCATTACAAAAAAAACACATCACCATAAGCAAAAAACAGCCTCATTCGTCAGGAAAAAGGACAAAGTTTTCACATAACTATAGGCAAGAAGGCGTCTGACAATAAATATTTGAATCGCGAAGTCCAGTAAGGAAATAGTTGTTAAACCAAAAGTAGAAATACTTTAATAGAAAATAAACTAGAAAGAAGGAAATAAATAAATAGAAGAGAGATTCAAAAACCGCTTCAGTGAATAACAACTCGAACTGTGATTAAAGATAAAATAAAGAAAAGTTATGTGAGCTACATAAACTATATTCACCAAATAAATGTATATAACATCAACGTAGCATTTAAAAATGCACGCTCATGCAGTTTTCCGAAGCCAATCGGTTCATCCAGTTTTCGTAATATTCATCTTAATTCAACATGTATATTTATTCACTGATAGTTTTTGCAATGGTTTATTCTAAATTTTAATTTTAATTATTTAGTTCAAGAAGTAGATCATGCAGTTTCCAAAATTGGCCGATTTCGTATATTCACTTAATTTCTCTGGATGCTATTAAAAAAAATGTTGTTTTATTTATTTTCAAAATGTTTTATAACCACTTATTTTTTCAATAAATTTACATTTTTTATTACATTTGGTCATTTACTGCTTGTTCCCTTCTCCTTCGTCGTCTCATCTTATAATTTAACAATCATTTATTTACAAGCATTTCTGCAATACTTTCAACGCATGATTTTTTATAGTTTATTGATGATGTTTATGTAGCTACCGAAGTGATTTATTTTCCTACTCATTTTATCATAACGCAGTATTAGGTTATTAACTGTTTGTAGTGTTTCAAAATTCTTATACATTTCTTTTTCTTTTATTCAAGGTTTTTCTTTCCATTTTTTTAAATTCTTGGTTTTATGGGCCACTTGATGCATATATTTAGTGGAAGACTCCTCCTTGCCTATGGTGGTATGATTGCACATTTTCTCCTAAACATTGATGCTACTTTCGGCCTTCGAACCAATGGATACATTTTATCAACTGCTTATGCTATTCTTAGAGATGTATTTTTCTTGCAGATTAGTTTAGACACAGTTTGATAGTTTGATCGAATTTTTATAGTATTTGATATACATTTAAAGCTAAATTTAGTTCAATAATCTAAATCTTAAATAAGATACTGAAAATGATTAAAGTTATTAAGATACAAAGATTAAATTTATCCAGTTATATAAGTACTTTGATCCACTATACAGTATCTTAAGAATTTTAAGCATGATAAAAAGTAAATATCCTGAAACGACTTTGAAATATTAGCGATACGAAACATTAGTGAATAAGTAATATTTAACACAAACACTGAATGTGAAATGATGTCTAGAAAAAATTAAATTTTTGAACCTCCATAATATATTTATATTTATTTTTAATTAATTATAAGCATTTTAAACTATGAAAAAAAATCCTCAAACTCAGAATAATATATAACTCAAAAGTAATATTTAACTCAAAATATGAACATAAAGTGCATATTAAATCTATTTACAAAATATATTTTAATAACCATTAATAATACATAAAAACATTCATTGCCTTAACTCCTGTAATGCATTCAGAATAAAGTATTAAATGTATCGATACGAAACATTCATGTCTAGTAAGTTCAAGCATATATACTACGATACATTTGCATCCATACGTCCAACGCTATCATGGAATAATAGCTAACAACTGGATATCGAAAAGGTTTGTTATTTTACACCACATGACCGGCAAATTTTGCGATCATGTTTTTAAAAATTATAGTTCTGTAAATGGTGTAACGACTTTTACAGCTAAATAGAATTCTTTTAATTTATATAATATTTTATTTTTCTCTTTTAATGAAAGTTATTTTGCAAATAATTTTAAAATGCTTTTTTAAATATAAAATTATTCTCGAAACATTAAAAACCGTTAAAAATGCATGAACTTGATAATAACCGAGAAAATAATTACCTATATAAGATAATTTCCAAATCATTTTTATAAGTTGGGGAATAAGAATTCAACCTTCTGTCATTCTTCATTCCGTATTTTTTCAATAACTCCTTCTGTCCTTTTCTGCATTACACATTTTATATTATTAGTCATAATAAAGCAATGATCTTGCTTAATTTATATTTTTACATACACATCTAATTTTGATGAAAATAATATCTATGGTCAAATGTATTGTATATATTTATTGTTATACCAACAAGGAAATGTTTGTGAAATAATGTGATAATTTGGCATGGAGTCTATGGTCGGACTATTCAGAACTAAAATTGCTAGCTAGCTATAAACAGATAGGGAATAATTTGCAGCGTTTTGAAAGCCTTTAAATAAAACAAATGAGTCTGAAAAAATCAAATAAAGTTATAGAACATTAACGCAGTTTTATTTTACAAAATGCTATTTACGCAAAAACAATTCGGTTTCATCGGACTGGCGATACCTCTGATTTAAAAAAATATATATTGTATGTAATGAATCAAGGGCTATATCTAAATAATTTTCTCATTATTAACACTTTTTGATATATAGAAGACATACATTTGATAGAAATTTCAGAAAAAGAAACTGATTTAATAAGTATTTCATGTGCTTTTGCTCAGCTATCTTGTTTGCCTCTGCGATTTGCAAATATTTCAAATGTTTGGTTAGAACTGAATTGAAATATTACTATTTAACGAACACGATAATGAAAGTCACTCTAAAACTATACTATATATACAGAATTAGAAGATATATAATTGTATTAGATTATATTTGCATTAGATAATTGTATTAGAAGATATTTAATGTTTAATTTTTTGCAATTCGTCAGCAATCTTCCAGCAAACGTACACGCATTGGATCAAATATTTAATAATTATTGGGGTCAATAAACGAACATGTTAGACGGAAACTTCTTCTACTCCCCTAAAATTTCATTTTAGGCAGGTTCGACTGGTTCTGAATAAAAATATCATTTAGAAATTTGCAAATGATTGTGAATTTTAAGTTTATTTTTATATTGTTTATTCAGTCCGAAAAACGGGTGTATTGCTGATACTCGTATATCATATATTTAAAAGACTGAGGCAGAACCTTTTTATAGAATATATATATGTTTTCGCCTTTGAAAATATTTGATTAAATATATATTTTTCAAATACGATTTTTTTATTTATTTTATTTTCTTTCTTTTATTATTTTGTTTTGCAGCAGGATAATTATAAGAATGCAAGTATTTACGTCTGTCAAAGAGGTGTTTGGCAAGCTAACTAACAATCTTAATAAGTTAAGCTCTTCGAAGTCAATATTAACTGAGTTAAGTTCTTTCCCATGGTTGGTACTGTAAGTGTGTGAAATTGTAGATATTCTAGGTGACAGATAGTTTATGGGAGGGTTTGTAAAATAAAAAATATATATATTTGCTGTTCCCCAGAGGTGAGATGGATTTAAATTTCAGCACCGCCATATTCACGCTCAGGCTCGACAAAATAAAATGCAAAAATTCAGTCTTGTAGGTCATCAGAGGGAAGGAGGTTAGGAGGGTCGTAAAAATCTTGCCTTGTAAAACAGTAATTTGTAAAACAGGTTCCAACTTGAAGGTACCAAATTGCAATGTCGGAAGCAATTGTAAAGGCCGACGTATCAATATGTAATAGCTTTTCATAATTGTAATAACTAAAAGTATCAAACCGTAATAGTGGTTCATACAACCCAGTGGTTTGTTTTCAGTAGTGATGGGCGTCAGGACCCACCAATTGCTGGAATAATAAAATATGGCAAAGAACATGTACACAGAATGATTACCAACTTTTAATGTTAAAATATTTTCTTTAATATGTTAAATCATATATATATATATATATATATATATATATATATATATTCAAGTGTATCATAAAAAGTGCAAAGCAAATTAATTATCAATTTCATTCTCTCAAATACTTTTAACACATTTCTCTCTCGATTCGTATTTCGATAATACATATATTCACACAGAAACATATTTTCAGCATTTTAAACTTAACATCATTCTACTTGGCTTGGAACTGACATCTTATCAAGAAAATATATTAAAGAGGCTCTTGAGCAAGTTTAGTTCGATGGGCATAAAAACCTATTTTCCATCTGATCTCAAAACTACTATTTAATACAGGGTCTTTCAAAAGTCCGTATGAACTTTAAAAATTCATTAAAAATCGAAAAATCATCGCATTGAGATGCGGTTTGTACCATAAGTATTGTCAGGACGGGATTTTTTTTTTGACGTGAAAAAATTTTGTAGTTTAAAAAATCACCTATAGGTGGCGCTTATCCGAGTACATCTTCCCGAAGTATGCAAATGAGGCTGTTATAAAATAGCTGTAGTGCCCTGTAGATTCTTCATTTGTTTCAATAGTAAACGGTACAAAGAAGTTTTTGCGAGAATGTTAACTATGATCGAGAAAGTCTTGTGAAGCTGTATTACGTGAACGGAGAATCAGCATCAGATGCTTTGCGAAAATTTCGATTTAGGAAAAATCTAAAGAAAGGAAATGGTCGTATCACCTGTTCTGAGTTACTGAAGCTTGTCACACGATTTGAAGAAACTGGATGTTTGGAGGATCGTCCACGAAGCGGAAGACCATCGTTAACGGACTTTAGTGCCAGTGCTGTAGCATCTGAAATTGAAAACCTAGCAACTGAAATAGCGGCTGGGACTAGCAGCGCTTCTGAAGCTGCAAGGCGATTGGATATTCCTGTATCACCGATATGGCGTATCCTACACGGTATCTTAAATCTGTATCCATACAAATTGCAATCACTCCATCAGCTTTTACTGGTAGATACCGCACAGCGAGAAACTTTTGCCAAATGGGCCATGTCAAAAATCGCACAGGAGCCACAGTGGTTATTTAATGTTTTGTGGACAGACGAAGCCCACTTTTTACTGCATGGAAATGTGAACACACACAACTGTCGTATATCGGCGACTTCTAATCCACGTGAGTACATAGAGCAGCCACTTCATTCACCACGAGTGACAGTTTGGTGTGGCTTCACTGGCTCTTGCATTCTGTAACCCCTTTTTCTTTGAGGAGTTTCGCTCAAGTACTGGATGGAAAACTTGCACAGTAAACGCACAGCATTATTTGACTCTTCTGCATGAGCAGGTCATGCCGTCTTTGCGAGAACGAAATGCGATATCTACTGTAATATTTATGCAGGATGGAGCACCATCTCACATCGCAAATCCAGTAAAGAAATTTCTAATTGACACCTTCGGGGACCTTTGTCTTTCCAATGCGTTCAGCGCCACCTATAGGTGATTTTTTAAACTACAAAATTTTTTCACGTCAAAAAAAATCCCGTCCTGACAATACTTATGGTACAAACCCCATCTCAATGCGATGATTTTTCGATTTTTAATAAATTTTTAAAATTTATATGGACCTTTGAAAGACCCTGTATTACCTTTATTTACGTTGAATCCAATAATAAATGTCATTTAAACGTCTAATTTCAATTCAGACAAGTGTGGCGTATAGCTAAAATCCAAGCCTTTTCCAAATAAATCCTTTCTTAAGAATCTTTCTTTTCTTTCGGTCCTCCCGGCTTTAGTGGCAGTCGCTTTTCTTTGGACCCAAAAATATTTCCATTGATTAGAATTTATAAATTTTATCAAATTTGGATTGGACCGCCCGTTGATCCAGATTATTCAAAAGCTTTGTGCCATCTGCCTTTAAAGATAGCGTCCACACGCCACACAACTACCTTGATGTCAGCAAAACATTACGCCTTCCAAAATTACCAATTAGGAATGGGCAACGACACATACCATCCCTTTTAACCGCCAGTGACAGTTCACATCAAGAACCTCAAAGCACTCCGAAATTTTCGCCTTTTCCCAGCCGGGCAAATAAACAAAACGAAAACTAATACATCGACTTCACATTAACGGTCGCCTTTAAGCGGAAATAAACCAAGGCATGAAATATCAAGAATCGTGAGATTTCTTGCACATAGAAAAACATTTAAATCATAATTTAGTTATACAAGTACATATAATATAAAAATACATTTAAATTATTCCACAAAGTCGAGAACTTATAAAATTCAGACACGACAGTTTATAGTACTCTTATTTTTTGAGATAAGCATTACGAGCTTGAAAAACGGAAAATGTTTAATTTTCTGCAAATTGAGAAGAAGATTGGTCGAAAAATATAAGAGCTTTAAAAAAAATACAGATTAAAAAAATTAAATTTACTAATGCATATTTCTGTTGATCACTATTTATGTGTACCTTTTAAAATTTCGCATATTATTTGAGTGAACGTAAGAAAAATGAAAAAGAAAACATTCTCTCGGAAAGATAATTATTTTAAGTTTCTTCAAACAAAAAATGTACAAAATATTAAAATATCGAAACTATTTTTATATATTCATAACATGGACCTTATTTTCGACAAAATAGAAAAAAAAATTACATTTTTATCTATTAGGTTCAGATGCATGAGCGTCCAAAATATTTACTTTATCTATAAAGCTCCAATTTCTGCCATAGAAACCCAAGCATAGAAGTTATTCACATCAAAGTCTTAATGCAAAGTATTTAAAAGCCACGACATAATCAAACTATTTCATCAATGAGATTAACACATTAATGAAATTTATTCATATTCTTAACTCGCATTCAATTTAAATATACACAGATATAATGAAAATAAATTTAGCTTAATTACAAACAGATTGATTGTAATTACATTGCTCTTATTTGTTGCTCATTTCAGACGAATACGATACATCTCAAATAACACGGCTAATTGTCATTAATTAGTAAATACAATAAATTACACCGTCCTTTGGGTTTGTGGGGTTAAGCAATAACAATAATTATCGTGGGATGCGATGATACATTTAATTAAAACACTCCCACTCCGTGGTTTGGTAGAAATGTGGACGAGTTTCTTTCAAAGTTTTGTTTAATTTATTTCTAATCAAAGCACAATTCAATTTGTATCTGAAAATTGGTTGGCGTTGTAACTTTTTTATTTTTCATATATGGTAATATGTAGCGAAGTATTAAAATTGTGTTGAAATTAGGAAGCGCATTTTCTGACGGATCTGCACGTTTCAGACACTTTAGAAGGTGACTGCACCATATTAATTCGATGTCAGTGCGTATGACTGTGCGTCAGTTCAATGTATACTTTCACTTTGATTCAAGAACTATACAACAAAATTTCACAAAATTTGGTAGCTAAGTTACGTGTGTGGAAGTCACACTGGTGTTGACTAGATTTTGCTACGATAAGAAAAAACATAATCCGCCTTTTTGGAAAATGGGTCGCAAAATCTGTGACAAAAGAAATATTCTTAAAAGTATTACATAAATGCTTGTACAATACGTAATTTTTGACAATAAAAAATGAAACGAACTGTTCAAGAGATATATTAATTTTTAATCCAGTTGTCAAATGAAAACAGAGATCGAAATAAAGGTGCAAATTTGTTATTGTATCAAATAAGCATCTGTATTTTGTGCATTTAAACTGAATTGAATGCATTATGTGAAAAAAATTGAATTTAAATTCCGTCGGGAAAGTGACGTGTTACCCACATCATAATTTGACTTTCACTACAGTACGTATAAAGGAATTATGTTTTGATCGGTTCTGAAGTACGACTATCATATTTTGTCGGGTCTTCACGTTTTGAGCAGTTCTGAACAATAATAAATTATTTTTTCATTTATGTATGTGTATCTATCTGTCTGGGCGGAATGTGTCTCTTGAACGAATTGATCAAATCGGATAGAATTAGGTACGATAATTTTAATCTATAAACGCCATAGTTTTACTGATTTTTGGAGAGAACGGGTGAAAGAAATCTCAAATTTTTAAACATATTTTTTTCGAATATCACGAAAACGTTAGACCGTATTTGCTTTAAAAATCATACAAAACTGGCTGTTTCATATGTGATTTTGCATCGAAATGAGAACGACAGCATTTATAGACACTAACGTATGACGTTCTCAATTACCATCATCAATTTTTAGAAGCTACCATGAGCCCTTCCCCAGATATAGGGAATTTTATTTTTTTTTCTATACAGGACAAAGTATTTCTCTAACAAATTGAAAAAATAAAAAAATGTAGTGGGCCAATTTCAATCATTACACGCTGGTCGCCAATTGATATTTAGAGCGATCGTATTTGTAGAATATATATTTTGGAAAACCGAAAATAATTATGAAAATATGATTATTTTAAAATATACAGGGAAACTCTCCGTTTTATATACTTTATTTAGAAGCACGTGACATAAATTATAGAACGATAAGATATTGCATGATGTTGATCGAGAACTTCAAATAAATAAATGCGTCTATCATTATCAATAAGTAATTGCACGTACTTTCATGCACTAATAAAGGGGAACCATTAGTTAATGTTTATCCCTAGTCTTTTTTAATACGTTAATAAATATTTTCTAAAAGCAGACAATAACTTTTGAAATGATTAAGCGAATTACATAAAATTTGAAATACGTATTAAAATGGTTTAGAAAATAAATCAATTGACGTTCAGCATATTTTAGTCATAAGAATGCTCTATTTTGAGTAACTGTTTATAAGAAAAGTACATACGTTGAGCACTTCAGAATTTTTTTATACAAAATTGTTAAAAGTTGCTGAAATTTATTTCATGAAATACATGGAATATTAGGTGTTATTCACTTTGAATAAGTCATTGTACCCTGCAACAACCAATGGCTAAACAGACAAAACAAAGAACTGACGGGCATCGTTCAAAAATCAAGTTAAAGCACAAATTCTTGCTCTAATTTTGAGCGGAAGTCAAACCAAGAAGCTAAAACAGAAAGTCGAAACCAGTCTTTTTGGCAAAAGCTTATTTACTTGCTCGCACTTATGAAAAAAAACCATAACGTGTTTTTAAAACTATTGCATGCATTCTTCAATTTCCTTGCACAGTATTACTTTCCTTATATACATAATGTTTAAGGAAAGTATTGCGACGGGATCGAAAATTCGAATTCGAGTTTTCGACGGGAGAGCACGTTTCAAGCATCCCTGATAACGATGTGAGCATTTTTGAAGTGATGTACGTGTATGTGTGTGTGAAAGTATGTGTGTGTGTGTGCGTGTGTGTGTGTGTCAGTGAGTCTGTGGAGACGATAACTGACGAACGAATGGACCGATTCGAACGAAATTTGGTACAAAAATCAGAATCCGTAAACACTGGAAGCCTGTTGTTTTTATACGCAATCGAATGTTCAGAACCTCCCTAAATTTTTGAGTGAAATTTTGAAAAAATCGTCAAAAAATCAAAACCGTTAATAAAGTAACGCAAATAGACATTTCTTATGTAATTTTTCATTAGAAAAAAATTGACATAAATTTTAGAACGCTAAAATGAACCGTTCTCGAGGTATTGCATATTTTTCAAAAAAATTATCAAAAAGTCATATAAAAAAATATATTTCCTATTGAGAAACATGTTCACTTTTCATATGTAATACCATGCAATAAATTTGGTGACATCATTCTCGTGGATCTAGCTCGTTCCATTCATGAACAGGTATACTTTGAGTAATACTTTTGTGTTTGAACGTCAATACTCATTTATCTGCTGTAAGAATAACTTATTTCTTCGTCCATAACGCTTGGCGAGATTTTGGCGACGAATTTGGCGGAATATCGCCAACTTGGCGACTTTTTGAAATGTTGCCAAATTAACGGAAATCTCGCCAAATGGATAAAAATGACGCTAAATCAATGAAAATGGCGACTAATTGTCGAAAATTCAATATCTTGGAAAGAATATTAGTATCTATACTATAAGAAAAACATATTTATTTTACTGTAAAAGTAGTAAATTCATTACATTATATAAGGAAAGTCATGTGTTGGCCACATCAGATTTTTTTATATTGTTTCAGCTTTACATATATTTAAATGTCTCTACATTTATAAATATCGTATAGAAATGTTTAAATATCACTTGTACGTTGACAATCATATTTCAAACATATCAGGAGCAAGAATAATTCTTTTAAACATAACCGTTCCAATCCAATTCGAACGTAGACACAATATTATGTTTGTTGTTACTTCACCAAAGTTGTTTCAGATTCAGTTGCAATATTTTCTCGTTTTGGGATGTTGTCACAATTGACCTCATTTACGAAACGTCTATTAGTGTGGAATGACCACAAAGATAAAGGTATAAGAACGATTTCTTTACATCGTTTATCATTTTTATCTGATAACTTGCGATAATGATGAAAGCAGATATAATGGTAAAATGCATTTTTTATATTAACTCGTCGTAAACTAGGAAAATATATTTAAATAATATATTTCTAATATTTTTCTGGTTTATATTAAATACAATATGAAATATTTTCAATCTAATGAATATCACAATATTAAAAATCTGATGTGGGCAACACATGACTTTCCTTATATAATGCAATGAATTTACTACTTTTACAGTAAAAAAATAGGTTTTTCTTATAGTAGATACTAATATTCTTTCCAAGATATTGAATTTTTGACAATTAGTCGTCATTTTCATTGATTTAGCGTCATTTTTATCCATTTGCGAGAGTTTCGTGATTTTGGCAACATTTCAGGAAGTCGCCAAGATGGCGACATTCCGCCAAATTCGTCGCCAAAATCTCGCCAAGCGTTATGGACGAAGAAATAAGTTGTTCTTACAGCAGATAAATGACTATTGGCATTCAAATACAAAAGTATTACTCAAAGTATCTTTTTCATGAATGGAACGAACTAGATCCACGAAAATGATGTCACCCAAATTATCGCATGGAATTACATATGAAGAGTGAACATGTTTCTCAATAGGAAATATTTTTTTTTTCCTTTTATATGACTTTTTAATAATTTTTTTGAAAAATGTGCAATCTCTCGAGAATGGTTCTTGTTAGCGTTCTAAAATTTATGTCAATCGTTTTCTAATGAAAAATTACATAAGAAATGTCTATTTGCGTAACTTTATTAGTGGTTTTGATTTTTTGACGATTTTTTCAAAATTTTATTCGAAAATTTAGGGGGGTTCTGAACATTCGATTACGTATAAAAACAATAGACTTCCAGTGTTTACGGATTGTGATTTTTGTACCAAATTTGGTTCGAGTCGGTCTATTCGTTCGTCAGTTATCGTCTCCACAGACTCACTGACACACACACACATACTTTCACACACACACACACACACACACACAGACATCACTTCAAAAATGTTTGATTCGTGATCAGGGATGCTTAAAACGTGCTCTCCCGTCGAAAACTCGATTTCGAATTTACGACCCCGTCACAATACTTTCCTTATACATTATGTATATAAGGAAAGTAACAAATGGAGTTATAAGAATACTGTTTAATAAGATTGAAACAGGATAAATGAGAAATTATTAGTTTTTATCACTTAAAACATTTTCAAATATTCCGGAATTTATCTTATATACATAAAATACATTTGCAAGTAATAAACGCCTCACTTTCTCAACTAAAAACGATTCTTTCACAGAACGTCTTTAAGCGGGTAGTACGAGTATGTTCATTTAAATAAGAGCATTTCTCAGCTACTCTGTTGATAATTTTTACACACATGCATCTGTGTAATAAACGGTGTATTATAATCAGAAAATACTTTGTTAGAAAGAGGAAGAGAGTGGATATTTGTAATAAAGAAAACAAAATACAATATAATGCATTTGGAGGCGCTGAAACTTATGATTGCACGTTGCATTCTACATATGTTAATTATATGTATTTCTCAGACTGTAAGAATTTCAGAAGTGTATATACAGCAAAGATTTAAATGGGAAATTTATGCAGAATATGTATTGTTATTGCACAAATTTTAAAATGTTCAAGTTTGCCCAAAGCTTGTTTTAAATCGAAGTTGATCTGTTCTGAAGTTATATTGCCGAAATAATATTAGGGGTAGTGCTAAGTTTAAAGAACAAATTATTTAACGAATAGTGTGAGAATATTATGTTTATTTCAATATTAGATTTTCAACATTCTTTTTCCTTTCCCTGCAATACATGGTAATGTTTAGGAAAAGTACCAAAAATCGAACCTCGAGTTTTCGAAGGATCTACACGTTTAGGAACATCTAGAACATGAAAAAACCAATTTTAGCGGGATGCATGTGTACGTGTGTCTGCATGTGTCTGTGTGCGTATCTGTGTGTGTGCCTGTCTGTTTGTCTGTGCAGATTTTGTATCCGCTCTAACTGAGAAACTAATCGACCAAATGTCATAAAATTTGATATACATGTCCCTTGTGGATGACCCTAGTGCTGATTAGATTTTAGAACGATTCGGGATTAAAAAACCAGCTTTTTATTACGAATTGTCCCCTAACAAGTGCTTGTATTCACTCCAGCTGAAAAAATCATAAACAATATAAAACAAATATCACAAAATTCGATACATAAATCTCTTGAAAGTTGACTTGGTGATAGTTAGAATTTGGCACAGTTCAGAAAAACCCCTGCCTTTTTTTGCGAAATAGACGCAAAAATCGTTAAATCTAAAAAAAAAATACTAAGTATGCTCCCATAGATCATTTAAATGCTTATTTCATTTCTAATTTTTGACGATAAAAATAATAAGGCTAACTTCATTACTCTATTGCTAGCCGTTCTCGAGACATTTTATTTATTATTTCTTTTTTCATTTTCACTTACGTCACCTTTGAAAATAAGCCCAGTTTCCAAAGTGAAAACGAAAATTGAATTAAAAGTGCAAATTCAATGTAAATTTAAATGATGATGGTTAATATTTTGTGTAATTAAACTCAATTCTTAGAATAATTGAAGACATAAAGGGAACGTGGATATGAGTCTATAGAAAAAGTCATGTGCTGCCTACATCAGCTTTTTTATTTCACAGGCGTAAATCTTGAACCAATTCATATTACCCAAAATAATTTCGTTCCCATATTTAATAATTTAGGATATCCTCATAAATTAACCTCATTTTCAAAAGAACTATTTCCGTCGAAAAGGACTGCATAAATAAAATCTACGAACATTTTTTCTTCCTTTCAGATAAGAGAACAATTTTTTTATGCCATGTATCATTACTATCTCATATCTGATATCTCAGAAATTGATAATATTGAGCTACAAAGACATGTTTATTTGTTTTTGTACATGCGGATAGGAAACTGTGGGAAAATAGCTATACAAACCATAGATGCATGTTACGGATATAAATATATCGAAGGTGTTTAACTACTTTTTCCACAGGGTCAAAACTTAAGGCTTTTCATTAAAGAACCGTTACCAATGAATGGTTTTTTGGTGTATACGGAAGTATACTAAATTTTACTGTTTCAAATTTTCTATAACTTATATCCTACCGGAAAAAAATACCCGTCGATGTTTAAGTACACGAAAATGGATAAAATGTGACATATATTTCAGACTGAAATCTGATTTAATTCTGAGAGCAACGTCTGACTTTCTCTACAGACTCAAATTAATTTTCTCTTAATTTAATTAATGATTCATTAAATTGAGTTTAATTGCACTAAATAAAACGCATAGGTATTTGAAATGACACCGAATTTGCACTTTTATATCAATATATGTGTTCATTTTGCGAGATCAGGCAGTGGTAATGTACAAAGATATATGATATCTACCAAGCCAGATAAAAGTGCAGACTCGTTGGCACCAGTTTACGACAGTCATACAGACTCGGAAGGTCATGAAAGCAATAAATAAAGGCACTTAAAATACAGGTGTAGCTGGGTCAGAAAGACAGATAGACAGGCAGAATGCACAAGGCATAAACACTTTACAATTATTTTGAAAAATGTTAAAAATCCATTTCAATCCGAACACCTACAGATGCGAAATCCTTATTAGAATCTCAAACGCCGTCACGTACACAAAAGTCAACCATTGTGAGCCAAATTTTACATCGCCAGCACTAAATTTTTCACAATATATGAAATTCAGATCCACGGCTCTTCAACGCCTCAGTAGTACGCATGCGCTCCACCAGCAGAAACATAATATTTTGTTTGGAGCAATGTTTAATATTTTCTTAATACACTATTAAAATCGAGTCCTTCGAGTCCTTAAAGCACGAAAATTATATATTTTTAATTTGGTGTTAAATTATTAATATCGGTTTGCGGATAGTTATTTTATGTCGCAATCTTAATATCGAGAACGTCTGAAAATTTATCTATTAATCTTATGGTTGCCCCAAATCGCGCAATAGATGGCAGCAAGTTCAAAGTTTGTAAGTTTATTTGATAGTGTTTTTTTAAATCTTTGCGATGATGTTAAGATCGAAATTGTATGATATTGCTTTCGATTTCTATTTGTTAGAAAGATAAATTGAACAATTCTGCCTTTCAGTATTACCTGCTTTCGGATCGAAAATTGAACAATCCTAACTGATAAAATTTCTAAACTCGGAAACATTGTTTTTTAATTCTGAGTCAATGTTTCTATATCTGAATTTCGTAACAAAAAAAACTGATGTTAACGACACAGTTTTATACTTAGAAACGCTGAAATTGATGGCGCACCAAGAGCAGCAACAGTCCAAGAGTTGGCAGCCCGTGAATTCGACTTCAAATAGCTAAAAAAATAAAATTTAAAAATATCTTTCTGAGTCGTATTTTCGCTGATCCTTTAGAACCTATGTACAAAATTACATGACCGTTCGACGCTTAGATGATCCGCTACAGATTGCATAGACAGAAAAAACAAACACATATATATGTATCATCCTTTATTATTATACATTAATGAATATGACATCAAATCGGCTATATCCATAATGTGTTGAATCAATATCTAGTAAAAACCGATGTAGTTTCGAATCCTACACATTACACAGTGCTCTATAACTTTGTAATTGAAATTTTTATTATATTTCCGTTTGTAGTCTAGTTCGTGCATCTAACTTCTTCAATTCTCCGCTAACGGCCATGCACTAATGATTCGATGGCGAATATGCACTTCACAATCAAACGTGTTGTTGTTGTTGTTGAGACCCCGAATGTCCGACCTACCAGAAAGGTGTAAGGTAACTGTTTGGACGGCTGGAAAGACACACACACAATTTTGACCGAAAACCAGTGGGGGACGAATCTACAGGGACCATACCCTCCTTCCCCTACAACCAACCTCTCGGAAGGACTTACGGATCCACATGTTTAACGTAATCGTACTCCGACTGAACACAACGGCAGTTTTGGCAGCGGAGGGAATCGAACCCGGGTCTACCAAGTACAATTCCCGCGCGCGGTAACCACTGGGCTACCACGCCCATAATCAAAACGTGTGTACTTATGAACATTTGATTCTAAAGTTACTTTGGTTCATAAGGACTTTTCGGGGAAAATTGTATACATTCCATTTTCATGATGTTAAAACGAACTTTTAAAATAATAGTTCTGCTCTATGAAGTTCTCAATCTAAAAATAATTCTTTTAATTCCATACCGTGTATAACAACGGTTAATAATACTTTACTTTCATCCTACTGTGCCAAATATATCATGTTTTTTTATGAAAAATACTTTATAAGAAGTAAATATTTTTTTATCCTTTTATCCAGTTTGAGTTTTCAAAGTATTGTAAATCGATAGATCTTTGTATTGTGAAACTTTGTCAGCGCAACAAATGCTCTCACAATTTACGGATTACTTTTAGAGTTAGTAACATCAATATAGGTTAGTTTCATAACTTTATTTTTTCTATATTTATGTCGAATTCTGGTTAAAAATGATAAAAATATTAATATTTTGTAACTTTTACTCCTTCAAATAATTAAAGATTTAAATCTCTGGCTTGTAAATTTATTGTTTTCATAAGAAAAATATACTGAATATAGATGGATGCAATATAGATATTGAATATAGATAGCATATAGATTTAGTAAATAAAATATTGCATAGCATGCATATGCACAATAAAGTATATAAATATGACTCCATACTTTTCTATTACTCATTTGTTGTAGTTTGTTTAATTTCATCTAATTTACGTTTTGATATTAATTATCAATTTGATTTTTTGATTTTGGACAATTATGAAGGAATTTAAACATACTTAATAAAGATGTGTTATTAATCATATGAATATTAATTTAGACACAACTACGGTTAATTATTAAATTGTTTCTCTAAGCTCTGTTATCCGTTCTCTTACAGACTTATTTCCTTTTCTTTCATTCTTTATTTTATATTAGTCCTTCTTTCCCCCGTTTTACTTAGTTCATTTGTTGTACCTGCCTTCCGTTCATCCTGCCTCTTGGATTTTATCTCTATCATTTCTCTTAGCGTTGATCTACCTTCGAGCAAGTGTTCTAATTTAACTATTTAACTAATTTCTCAGTGTTTGAAGAACTGAGGTATAGCTTCCTTGTTTGTCCTAAACACAATGACTGCTGTCTCTTCTAAAAAATGGGGTGCCTTCTAAAATTTAATGTCTGGTATATTTTGACAAAATCATTTATTACTAGCTTTTACTAAGACACTTTTGAACGATTTTTTTTTGTTTCAGCAAGTTGTAATTATAATTTTACTCAAAAGTTTCTGTTACACAAATCTGATCTCCAGTAACGTCATTTAAAAATTTGAGTTATCTATTCAAAAATATCTTCCTCAATCTGTCTGTTTCCCCCTTTAGTTGGCCATTAGAATTTTATTTGAAAGCAATACCTTTGACATTTCATTCTGAACATTGTCATCCCAGTGTAATTCGTAAAAGTTAATGTACTGTAATTGATGTATACAGAAATTGAAGAGGATACATGTGACTTTATCTCCATGTTCTTTTTTTATGAGGATCTTTATATTTTATATATTTTTAATATTTTAAAATATTTTGGAATTATGTAACTTAAATAATTGGCAGTTTTATAAATGACGTGTGTAATGTAATTTATATGTAACAAAAATGGTTTAGGCAGCATACTTTCACATGAAAGCAAAATTTGTGGAAATAATGTCTGCATTGATTTCTCCTAATTTATATCTCAGAAATCTGAACAGTCTGAATAAATTCTGAAGCCATTTTCAGCAATTTTAAAAAACATCTTTAGGTCAAATTTATTCCGAATTAAATACAAATATTTTGGACGCTTGAAAAATGTTCAAACAATTTAAATGATATCAAATTTTCTGATGCACTTTTTTTCCGATGAAAAGAGAAATTATTATTAATAATTATTTCTTATAGTTCACCAAAAAATTTAATTTTTCCTCTATGTACTAAAAGAAATGTGGTTTTAAAGTAAAAAAAATAACAGATGCAGTAGAAGTTCGAATTGTATTTGATCACTGAAAAACACTACTGATAATACCTTTAGAAAATCCGAATTTTTGATTTATAATGTTCCTTTTTTCGTTTTATAATGCTGGATTAAAATGTAATAAACAGGTCAAATAAATCTGTTGGCAGAAAATAATATTTTGAACTTATGATTAATTCTCAAAGGAAAACAGTTATTCATATTTTTCTTACGTCCATTGCTCTTTAGGAACGGTATTTGTATAAAGAATAAGCGTCTCGTGATTCCCTTTAGAAATGTAAAGTCTCTTGTGAAATCATTTTCAAATGTTACCTCATTTCTTTGAAGATAAAGGTGGAAATTAATTTTTGGGTGAATTATTAAGGTTAATGTGGCAAATAATGATAATTACTTTTCTTGAAGAAATAAATGTTTTAATTGTGCATTCTGTTTAAGAAAAATTCTTATTTGAGTGTTTTAATATTTCGTTAAAAATTATTATTTGATAGTGTCAAGTATTCAATACATGAGGCATCTACAGTCATTTTAAACTTAGATAAATGCATATACTTATTTTGCATATCTTTACAGCTACTTTTCGTTATTAATCAAATATTGCATCGTGTGGCAAAAATAACAATGAAGTGGGCAAGCGTGGATAATTGCTAACAGGATTATTTATTGGCGGTGATGATATATAAGTATTTTAACACATCTTACGATCCGGTTATTGTACCGTATATCGACGGTCGGTGTAACCAGATTTGGATCAGATGTGTCCTTAATTGTATAGAAAAGGCAGACGAAGTCGCATGGCCTTTAAAAATACGACTTTAAAGGAACTTATGCCAATAAAACTCTCTTCAATGACTTGGTGACTAGCACACAATACAGTGACTAGCAGACAATGCAGTGACTAGCAGACAATGTGGTGACTAGAAGACAATGCAGTGACTAGCAGACAATGCAGTGACTAGCAGGCAATGCAGTGACTAGCTGACAATGTGGTGACTACAAGACAATGCAGTGACTAGCAGAAATGACTCACCAACGATTACATATGGTGCTGATATATAAACATAAACCGGATGATGCCTGAAAAATTGCAAAATATAATGCAACATGATAATTAATTTTAATGAGAACTATATTCCACTAATTAATTATTTATTACAACTTTCTATATCCAATCATCAAGGCTAAATATAAGGGATATATATCAATGGAGATATTTCGAATATTGAAAATCAGAAAATAAACAAACATTAAAGTCAAACACGTGGAAAAACACTAGGCCAAAAAACTAATTCATTTTGAACGGATTCGTCTTCAGGCTCAAGTATTTATTCAATATGTACAAATAAAAAGTTTGTTTCTGAAGACGGTATTAGAAAATCTGTCTACTTGGGGCCTACAAGCTAAAATATTGAAAAATAAAATATGAATATAAAATTATTATATCTGAGAAAATTATTGATAATTAGTTGATAAAAAATTATTGATAAAAAGTTGATTATTATATCTGCACATATCTCATCATAAAGCAATAAATACCAAGGCTATTGTTACCATTCGCAAGAGATAAAAGTGGAGATCAACTGTTGCCAATCGTAAGATATAAGTATCAGTATTGTTAAAAGAATATATAATATTGTTACATACAGTGTTTTAAACATTTTATAAGCGCTTACTTGAGGATCAAAGTGAAAACCGTTTGATTTCATTGCTCATTTAAATTATTTCACATTGCATTTTGAAAAGAAAATCATTTGAAAAGTATAGTTTATTTATTAAGACACTAAATTTTAGAGACTTATTTTGTATTAAAACGTAACATAAAATAAAATACATTAACTTCATTAATTTGTTAAAAAATTGTAATCCCAAATGTTTTAAAATGAAGGATTGAAACAATAACTCAAAATTTACATCCATTGTTTCTTTACGGCAGCATTTCCAGTAAAAAAAACTAATTTTCTCGGAATATTATTTGCAAACTTTAAAAATCTTATTGTGAGATCATTTTGAAATTGCATACCAATCCTGGACATGTGAAGGAATAAAGGAGAAATTAATTGTTTAGGCGTAACAATTGGGGTTACCGAAGCGTGTAATAATTGCTTTTTCTCGAAGGCATCGGGTGAAATAGCAAAGTTTCGGGAGAAACTCTAATTTAGATGAACAGTCATTTTAATGTTTTAATAAAAATGTATAAGCTAATTTATTTAGAATACAAAGATTTATAAGTTCTGAAAAGTGCAATTGTACTCTAAAAATTTCTTTGTTGAAAGGAAATATTGTTTTCATGTCGAACACACACGAAATTGAAAATTAATATGCTGCGTTTATTAAGAAAAAATACAGTTTATCCTTTGATCTATCTGTCGGGCAATAGGCCAGGCATGACAGGCCGATCGGCCTGTCAGGCTGTGCAAAATTATTGAAACTATTTTTTCTCTTAAACAACGCCACCAATTGGAACTAACTTTAAAACGGTAATTTAATGTTACATCATGATAAAGAAATCCTAACTATTTTTTTCTAACTCTCTAATATTTTCAAACGCAGCAATATTACGATATCTTAGAAACTACTGAACCAACTGAAACAAAAATTTTTACAATGTATTTTACATGATTTTTTAGCTTGTTATATGCAAACTAAAATTAATTTTAAATATTTTCAATAGTGTGTGCATTGAGCACTAAGAAATCATTTAATCGATTTTTCCTCGAAATTACACAACTCATTAATCCCAAATTTTGCATAAAAGTAGGTTACTGTATGTCTGTCAAAATATTGCGAATTTTATCATATTTTACTGGATCGAGTGTGGCACACGCATGCGCTTTTTGCACTTTATAGTAATATATATTCCACTTAGGTGCATGGTGTCATAACGGTTTACCGTTGACACGGCCGACCGGAGAAATCTAACTTTCTCCAAATTTTACAACCCAGGTTCGAAACTTCTCTCGTCTGCAAGTAAAACTTACAGATGACCTGCCGCAAATACAAAGCGTAATAATAATAAACCCTTACCTTGAGTGGATGATTCTTCAGCTAAAGCATGGATATAGAAAACACAGAATATTGAAAATAATCACTAATATCCAAACTCAATGATCACACAGTAATTAACTAATCCAATCTTTATTAAATACGTAATTAATAAGTTATATTATGGAGTTACACCTATTCCTAAATTATATCTACGCACTGGACACCGGCAGGATATTATAACACAATTTGCCAGCAAATGATAAATATAATACCAAGAATTTAATACGTTACGTGGCACACACATTTCATATAGAACCACAATTGAATAAAATAAGGTATGGTCTAAAGTATGGTAATAGGCAGACAAGGGCAGAGCACAGGAGAGAATTATAATCACAAATAATAATACTATTTAGAATTGCTGATTCTAGGAGTTAACACAAGGATCTGTAAATATGATAGTTCTCCGTTCTTGGAGATATCTGTTAGAACTTAAGGAATTTCGGAGAAAGTCTAATGGCTCCGCCAATGCATGTAAAGGAGCTTACCTTCGTACACAGGATAGTGTGAATAGGAGAGAATTACGTCATTGATTGCTCACAGTACAGGTCATCTCAGTTCCCGGTCCGGCAGGGACGAAAAGGCATCGCAGAAGATCTAAGTCGGCGTATCAGATGAATTCTCGGACAGATGTTCGGGCATGAGAATTTTTCGGCAATGTCCGGCAATGCTACCTCGGACCCCTTCTTCTCCGTGGCGGCGGTGGCGACATTCCCAACTCGCGAACCCCGGATTCCGCAGTGAGAGTCGGATCCCGGAGCTCTGGGCGAGCATCGAAAGTAAATTGAACTACCACATCTCCGTGTAGTATTCAGGATGGGAATGCGCGACGAACTTTTGCGTTCCAAGCTTATATAACCTTCCGAGACTCATAGGACTCAGAACCAAACAAGAAAACATACATGCCGAGAAATAAGTTCTCACCATCAGCCGCAGGCTTGCCCCGACACTCAGTCTAGACTTTCAGTACGTTGGACCGCTTGCATAAACATAGAACAATCGAAACCCTTACATTACTTCCGATTTCAACTGCCGAAGAACATGTACATATGAAATCTTACTAGGCTTTTCATCATCCGAATGCAGACCTTGAACTTATAACGGAAAATAATTCTCTCTCTCACAGTGAGCGTTAAAAGAATTAAAATGGCTGAATATTCCTTTGAAACTGATAGATACATGTAGAATATAAATTGTATATATATAAGACGAGAGGGATATAATAACAGGATTGAATATTAAAGGATGCATAAAAATATAGATATAAAAATATAATATAGATTTCCATGATTTTGACATATTTTTACACAGGTGTCGAGAGATTAAGAAATCTCGTCACAACACTCCTCCCCTCCTCGAGGCAAAAAAAATCTGACTAACAGGAGGATTTTTTTCATCACAGGATGTAGGCGCAAGTAGTTATTAGGTCCTTGAAGTCGATCGCACCTTCAAGTGGAATTTCAGTAAAAATTTTGAGAGATGCAGTCGGCCAAAACTACATCAGAGTTCTCGGCACGAACACCATCCCACATGGGCGCATGTCGAAGAACCAGATCCAAAAGGAACCTAAAAATGACTGCAAATCAGTCGAAAACCCTAATAGCTACAAGCCCTTTACAGAAGTTCACAATATGTGAATTACCAATTATAAATTAAATATAAATTCCAAAAATTAGTTTAAATATGTACATAGTATTCCTGAAGTCAACCAGTTAATAAAATTTTTAAATTTCCATAAATAAAATTTTTCAAATCAAACCTACAAATCAAATTTCAAAGTATAAAAATATTTTCCAATTTTCATCAATTAAATTTCAATCCATAAAATATTTCATATTTCTTACGTATTCAAATTATTTAAATATTAAAATGTAAACATGTGGTCAGCAGCAAATATCAGTTCAGTATATCAAGTGTTATTTATTTTTAAATTCTTGTAAATTAACATTTTATGACCACTGCAAATCATTAACTTCTCGAATAATCAAAGTGTAAACAATAACCTTCTGCAGTTCATAATTCCGAAACTGTCTAAGTAGACACAGCAGCAATTACAATACATATCTTTAAACATTAATATAATATAAATATAAATACAGATTTATATTAGGAAAGACCATACCAAAAACAATAACTTTCAACCTACCTTGTCCAGTGGTTCACAATAAATCAGAATTCTTATTAAGTGTCTATTTGACATGACAATTTTTAATCAATATGAAACAATAAATATCTTCTTGACCATCAGCAATCAGTCAGCTGTAATGTAGATGACAACAAAAAGCAAATAATAGCAATATTTTATATCAACAGTGACACAACACCAATTCTTAACTTTTTCAAATTTCACATAATTTCATCATTTCAAAATTATCAACATATTTTATTCAATATTTCTATTATATTTTGAAAATATCATTTCAAAAATATCACATTATATGTTCCATTCTTGTATAGTAAATTATTTTTTTTTTTAAATCAATTGTTTCTTTTAAACAATATTACTCATTTATACATAAACATCAAACATCATTCTATACCAAGTATTTATTAACCTTGTGGCAGAAACGAGGGGAACTCAGTGGTCGAAAACAATTTCAACTCAATTTAGAATTAAAACATTGAAATTAAATCATTTTTCTCTTTTCCACTATATCAAGTAAAAACAGGTGGCACAAAAATAAAGAATGACCGGATGACAGAGACAGAAATCAGTTTCGAAATTATTCCTTGATATTATTCAAATATTAATTCTCAAAGTCTGTGACCCGCAATAAAATTATGTAGACAAAATGTCATACAGTAATTCAGTAAATATAATCTCTATATATGTGTGTGTGTAAACAGTAATTATATCCTCAAGAAATTTCCATTTCCTAATTTTGCAAGTAATACGTAATAAAAACTTGTTAAGAAATTCTCTATTCTTAACAAACACAAAGTAAACAAATGATATATACGATGCAACACCAATGTGGCAGTAAGGGATTATTTTTTCTTTTTTTTTTTTTTTACTCCACAAACACCGAAGAACTTACAAATTAAATTGAACATCCTGAAACAAGTGCAGAAAAACCAAATGTCCTGGCACACTGGTATTCGCAATTTTGATGAAATTTTGGAGAAAGGTAGTGTGTTTGCAACCACACCACCACACTACAAGATCAGAGTGCGGCCAACACTCAACACTTGCAGGGCAAAAGTTCCGACTAAGGCCAAAAGAAAGGATGTCAAAATTCCACACTTCATATACTACCCATTTGAACTCACTCTTTAAGAACCGAAACTGTCACAGAGAATTTAAACCACAATATAATTTCTGTCACCACCGCGTCAATGTAGTAAATCAAGTTTTATTGTAAATAAATTGTGCCGCGAATTAAATGTGTGCTCGCTTGACACAGGCACAAAATTTCAAAGTGCTCACTGGCACAGAGGACTCTGAAGTCTCTTTTCTCGTGATTAAATATGTCATATATAATTATTTTACCATTTCTAATGGAGTTAGTTCTCACTAAACATTGCCACCAAAATTAATTCAAATTTTGAAGAAAATTTTCACCACTCCCCAATCAAATTTTACCAATGCCACACAATGTAGTTCAAGTTCTTTAAATCAAACTAAATTTCAACATGTTACCAAAATTTTCAAACATTTGTAAATAAGTAGGTGTCACCTCATAAATTGATAAATTTTCTTTAAATCAAATAAATTTCTTTAAGATTATGTTGCCTTCCAATGTAATAATACAGCTGATGTCAAAGATAAATTTAAATTGAGTTTAATAAATTCTATTATTCCATTTTATTTCATTTGCACAAATTCTCAAACTCGTAATTAAATTAATAAGTGCAAAAATTTTAGGTAGTAACTCCAGAACTTACTTTGAAATCCAAATATATCCATTTGTGTAACTAACCTTCAAGTTTCAAAATAAAATTCTTAAATTCAAATAAAAATTTTCAAAAAAAACAAATGGATTTCGGAAGTAAATAAGTAAAGTAAAATTTCAAAAATATTATAAGGTAAATTAACTTGTGGAATCCAATTCCTTTTTTTTTTTTTTAAATTCTACATATTTCGCTCGTAAATAAACTAGAGTTCATCGGCTCTTTCAGGATTTCCACGTCATATGCAAGTAAACAATGAAATTGAATGTACGTAAATAAATTTTCAGAATATTTTAATTCGAAATACAACACTTGTGGATTCGGTTTATAGATTCAATTCTATTTTCGTAATTGAAGAGTTCACTGACTCGAATTCGAAATCCATAATGTAAGATCAATATCAAGACTCCAATTATATTTCTTAAATGTCATGTATCGCAAGTAACTAGGAGTCACGAAAAATATTCCAAGTTTCAAAAAAAAATTCAATTTCAAAATGATTTCATATTTCAAATTTCATATCTTAAATTCAAATTCTATATTTCACTTTTATTTCAAGTTTCATTTCTCAACTTTTAATTCGCAGTCAAAAGTATAGAATTAATATTCACGGCTTAATCCAAGTTCTCATGTCACAGTCAAGCATTTATGCATAAAAAAAACAAGTCACAATCAAAGATAAATGTTCATGCATCAAAACCACAAGTTGAAGCAAAACGATCATGAAAAAAGAAATGTGGTGTCAGCAGAACGAAATGCCAGCATTGCTTCGCGCCATCACGGATTGCAGTCTCGCATATCCGGAACAGAAGCAGCAGATTCACGATTTAGACTTTATAAACAAATGAAAAGGAAGAACGATCAAGGTCAAGATTTTTCAAACTCTTTTTCGTAATTATCGTTATTAAACATTCAATTTATCTAAATGGGATTAAAAAAGGAAAGGGATACCGAGGCGAAAATCAAAATATACTTGTAATTAAATACAATGCCATAACGTAAATAAGTATTTGTATAATTCAATGGCAAACGTAAATAAATCATTCTCAAACGTAATAAGTCATTTTCAGATTCTTTTCTGAAATTATTCAATATTTTCGTTTCTATATTTCAACATCTTTCTCCACAATTTTATATTAACATTTTTAACTTTTATGTTTTCAAATATCAATATTTCAACTTTGTCATAAAACATATTCAATCGTTTTTTAAAATTTTTCACTTGCCAAGTAAAAAGCAACCCATCCTCAAACCATTTTTCACAACTTATTAACGTTGAAAAATCATCTGAAAGTAAGATTTTGAGCAAGAAATTTTTTTTTTCATTGCTACCGAAATAACGTAGGCATGGGTGCAAACGGGGATTAAGAGGACATCATTCTACTCATTAATTTACCCTCGAGAATAGCAACTGATGAGGTATTAGCCTTCCCATCGAATTACGCTAGTTCGATGTTATATTAACGTACATTCCAAACAAAATAAAGTAAATTTCAATCCTAAGCACATCAGCTTTCCTCAAAATTGTTTGTGAGGCAATTCCACGAAAGGAAACTTAGGAAGGTCAAGTGCACGATATTACAATAAAAATGTTTGGATGCGACAAAACAAGGCAAGGAAACAGAAAACATATATTCAAGTGGAGAATCATATAGTCATCCTGAGGCATTCAAAAATAATTTACATTCATTCTCAGGGAAAAAATACGCACTCGGTCCCATTTATACATCACTTTTTCAAAATTTCAAATTTATTTTCAATAAAGTGTGAAAACAAAACTCCTCTTATTTTCAATTTTCTATCTTTCGTATTAACAGTTCCACAAAATTCAAAATATTTAGTATAATCAACCCCTTTTCAAAATTTTCCTGCTCTTCCCCTCATTTCATGAAATGACACCGCATTTTAAATTTTGTCACATATTATTCTATATTCATATTTTATATGAAATTTCTTTTTCATAGAGATATTAATGTTCTATATCAGTTTTTCAATGTCATTAAAATATACACAAATAGATTATTCACATTTTTCATTGAAATAATATCATCAACTATATATTAATCATGTTTTGCAAATATTTCACTTACTTTGTTAATATATTCACAAACACAAGACTTTTTACCTTCTTCTCGGTAGGTACATTTCATTTGCAATTAACTCACATTATAAATTATTCACTTTCAACTTTGGTGAAATCAAAACATTTTATTTTATTTTTATTATATTTCCACTTCTTGGGAAATCAAAACAATTTATTTATTTTTTTTTTTTTTACTTCACACTTCTTTCTATCCACCAACACGAATTTGTTTTCTACAGAATTCAAAAAATGTGTGCTTTTTAGCCACACAACATAATAAAACTTTTTTAAAACGTGAATTTATATTTTCAAAACTCGGTTACTTATTATTCTAGATTTCTTAAAATTATACCTATTTTCACATATATTTATATATTGTCACATCGGGTACTAAATTCTCAAATTTTCCAAGTCAAAGTCAGTTATGTTTTTAATCAGGGTGCATTTTCAAATAAAATTTTCAAATCTAACATACAAGTATTTTAATGTTTAAGCATTTGTATTTATATCAATATTTATAATTAGATTTAAATATTTGCAACTAAAATTTTGAGCAAAATTCTAGGAAACAACTCCCATTTCCGATCAAAAAATTCCATTTCTATTAAAACTATTCTACATTCCTGAGATTCAGATTCCGCCAACCCAAATTTTTCTTTTCCTTTTTTTTTTCTTGGGAAAGGGCTCAAAGAGCAGTCGAAGATAAATTACAGCGGGAATCCTCTCCAAACATTAATTACATCAAACAAGAATTTTCAACCCGAAACCAAAAGAAATTTCCGAAAACTTCAAAAACGAAAATTTTTCAAATAAGCTGTTATTTTTACCTTTTACAATAGTTAAATTCAACTTTTAAAATAATTATAATCAAATTTTTAAATAATCAACCAATTCTTAATAATTTTTCTTTTATAAATTCCAAAATACTTTTCAAAATATGTCACACCTGTTTACATGATTGTTATAATAAATATGAAATTCTTTAAATTTGTGCACTTTTTGCACGGTATTTTCAATTCTGGTCATGTGCCACTTTTGCACATGCCAACAGTGAATCATTTTTTCAAATGCAAAACAACCTTCACACAATTTGTCACAGATATTGATATTAAATATTTTAAGTGTGCAACTTTGCACCATTAAATCCGACTACGTGCCACTGCAAACTTTTGTAAATACATTTTCTTTTCAAACCCTGTATTTACTTGTAAGAAATTTGTCGATAAATGACATTTTATACACAAATCAATATTTTCTTTTCCAAATATTATAACAGAAAATTTCCTTTAAAAATATATATATCATAATTTCAAGTGCTCTCCCAGAATTTAATAAATTTTAAAAGATTCCATACAAATTCAAAACACGCAGTGTCCAGTGCAACACCAAAATTTCAAATTTTTGGCAAGCTAAATTTCAAGCAAATTTAAATTTTAAAAACTCCATTTTATAAAATTTCGTAAAGGACAGGTACTCGAGAGGCAAGGTCACAGGCACCAATTGTCATAACGGTTTCCCGTTGACACGGCCGACCGGAGAAATCTAACTTTCTCCAAATTTTACAACCCAGGTTCGAAACTTCTCTCGTCTGCAAGTAAAACTTACAGATGACCTGCCGCAAATACAAAGCGTAATAATAATAAACCCTTACCTTGAGTGGATGATTCTTCAGCTAAAGCATGGATATAGAAAACACAGAATATTGAAAATAATCACTAATATCCAAACTCAATGATCACACAGTAATTAACTAATCCAATCTTTATTAAATACGTAATTAATAAGTTATATTATGGAGTTACACCTATTCCTAAATTATATCTACGCACTGGACACCGGCAGGATATTATAACACAATTTGCCAGCAAATGATAAATATAATACCAAGAATTTAATACGTTACGTGGCACACACATTTCATATAGAACCACAATTGAATAAAATAAGGTATGGTCTAAAGTATGGTAATAGGCAGACAAGGGCAGAGCACGGGAGAGAATTATAATCACAAATAATAATACTATTTAGAATTGCTGATTCTAGGAGTTAACACAAGGATCTGTAAATATGATAGTTCTCCGTTCTTGGAGATATCTGTTAGAACTTAAGGAATTTCGGAGAAAGTCTAATGGCTCCGCCAATGCATGTAAAGGAGCTTACCTTCGTACACAGGATAGTGTGAATAGGAGAGAATTACGTCATTGATTGCTCACAGTACAGGTCATCTCAGTTCCCGGTCCGGCAGGGACGAAAAGGCATCGCAGAAGATCTAAGTCGGCGTATCAGATGAATTCTCGGACAGATGTTCGGGCATGAGAATTTTTCGGCAATGTCCGGCAATGCTACCTCGGACCCCTTCTTCTCCGTGGCGGCGGTGGCGACATTCCCAACTCGCGAACCCCGGATTCCGCAGTGAGAGTCGGATCCCGGAGCTCTGGGCGAGCATCGAAAGTAAATTGAACTACCACATCTCCGTGTAGTATTCAGGATGGGAATGCGCGACGAACTTTTGCGTTCCAAGCTTATATAACCTTCCGAGACTCATAGGACTCAGAACCAAACAAGAAAACATACATGCCGAGAAATAAGTTCTCACCATCAGCCGCAGGCTTGCCCCGACACTCAGTCTAGACTTTCAGTACGTTGGACCGCTTGCATAAACATAGAACAATCGAAACCCTTACATTACTTCCGATTTTAACTGCCGAAGAACATGTACATATGAAATCTTACTAGGCTTTTCATCATCCGAATGCAGACCTTGAACTTATAACGGAAAATAATTCTCTCTCTCACAGTGAGCGTTAAAAGAATTAAAATGGCTGAATATTCCTTTGAAACTGATAGATACATGTAGAATATAAATTGTATATATATAAGACGAGAGGGATATAATAACAGGATTGAATATTAAAGGATGCATAAAAATATAGATATAAAAATATAATATAGATTTCCACGATTTTGACATATTTTTACACAGGTGTCGAGAGATTAAGAAATCTCGTCACAACAATGGTACGAAAAATACGCCTAATTATTGTTTGCTTAATGGCAACGAGTTTAGTCTAAATTTCCTTGTGTAAAATACGAAGGTAAAGGGAATCTCTTACTCCATAACATAAAATCTTCATCAAAAGTAACCATTGGGTTAGATGTCCCCTTTATCTCCATGTTTTTAATTTAAGTACTTATTATTTTGTTCAGGCTTTTGATCAGTATTGAAATTATATATTAATGTATTTGAAATTAATATCATTTAAACTATAGCCACCTTTATCTAAATTTCCCCCGGAAGTCAATCGTCAGGAGAAATGCATTAAAGTAGATTCAAGCAGACGATAGAACATATTATTTAAAGCAGAGACTTTGCAGAGAAAGTTTATATACGTGTATCATTTCGGCACAAATTAAACTGTCAACATACCTAGGTTGAAATGTGAATATTTTAAATATATCTTGTTTTTAATAATTAAGAAGTTGTTGACTTTTCAAAGAAATTTGTATACTTGTTTAATTTAGGTACAATTTAAACTACTATTAAACTCTATTATAACAATTCATCAAAAGAAAACAATCACTGCTAGTTGACGCAATCAAACATGGCAACCATTGTTGGTTCAATCCCAGAGACCGGTATGGTCGTATTTTTTTTATCGCGCTAAATCGGCGATAAACAGAATGCTTACACCTTGGAGACTCTTTAGTAACTGTTGCTACCCTCTTTTGGGAAACTTGTGCAGAACATTTCTTGATTCATTTCAGCAATGCATTTCTTGATTCCGCTTTCATTCTCGGTCGTTTAGGACGTTTTTTGATTAATCAACCACATTGATTTTGGATTTCTGGATACAACCAAGTGGTGATTTTGAAATTTGATAGATTGGATCTAAGTTTAGAGATATTTTTTCATCGTTTCTCAAGTCTCTTTGATTTGTGTTGTATGTGCTAAATGGCTGGGAAGAGTGAGATATTTCGAATTGTTTTTTTTTTATGGTTTGAATGATAGTTGTAAAATGAGTGTGATTGAGTGTTGTGTAAATCAATGGCTGATTGCAAGTGGGTAAGAATGTTCTAAGTTGCTCTTTTTCACCGCATTTCTTCTAAGTATCGTTTTTTATGAAATTTCTTTTAAGTATCGTTATTTATCAAATTTCGTTACATTCGGTTAACGGGGCGACAGTCGGATTTACTTACAATGCGGCAAGAGTTGGTTCGTAGCAATTCGAACAGGGACCTGCTACCGCTCCGCGGTCTTACCGACGGTCCAGCCTCGCTGGCTGTTGGAGCTCGTACATAGCAAAAGCTGTTTGTGCAACAGGTGTTCTATGGCTCATAGAGCACATGCTTACCTCCACACAGCGAATGTAATATGAAAATCCCACGATGAGCCACTGAATACTTGTTGCACAAATAGCTGTTGCTACGTGCGACCTCCAACAGCCAGCGAGACCGGATTCTGTTATGTATTTTAGTGGGCGTAGTTCCATGTTCGAATTGTTACATCACTCTCATGAGCCATGGAGCACCTGTTGCACAAAGAGCTGTTGCTACATGTGACCTCCGACAGTCACTGTAGCCGGATTCTGTGATGTTTTAGCAGGTGTAGATCCATGTTCGAATTGCTACATCATTCTATAAACCACGGAACACCCGTTGCTACATGCGACCTCCGACAGGCAGCGTAGCCGGATTCTGTGATGTTCTTTTTAGCGAGAAATCCTAGCGAGGTAAGCACGTGAAGCGGGCGTAGATACATGTTCGAATTTCTACATCACTCTATGAGTCAAGTAACACCTGTTGCAAAACAGCTGTTGCTATGTGCGACCTTCGACAGCCAGCGAGGCCGGATTCTGTGATATTTCTTAGCGGGCGTAAATCCATGTGGGAATTGCTACACCACTCTATGAGCCACGAAACATCTGTTGCACAAAAGCTGTTGCTACGTGCAACCTCCGACAGCCAGCGAGATCAGATTCTGTGATGTTTTTTAGAGGGTGAAGTAAGCATGCGAAGCGGGCGTAGAACCATGTTCGAATTACTACGGATCAACTATTGCACAAACGGTGGTTTTCACATAGTAATCTTCGACAGAAACCGACTGGCTGAAAAGTCCCCAATCTTTATAAATTTCTTCTAAGTTTCATTTTTATCAAATTTCATCCAAGTACAGTTTTTAATTAAATTTAATCTCAGCATCAATTGAAAAAAAATTTTGATGTGGGCAACACATGAATTTCCATATATAATGCAATGAATTTATTGCTTTTACTGTTAAAAAAATGTTATTCTTATAGTATATACTTATATTCTTTCCAAGATATTGAATTTCCTTCAATTAGTCATCATTTTCATTAACTTAGCGCCATTTTTATCCATTTGACGAGATTTTCGTTAATTTGGCAACATTTAAAAATGTCGCCAAGTTGGCGACATTCCGTTAAATTCGTCGCCAAAATCTCGCCAAGCGTAATGGACGGAGAAATAAGTTATTCTTACAGCAGATAAATGACTATTGGCGTTCAAATACACAAATACAAAAGTATTACTCAAAGTATATTTCCTCGTGGATGGAACGAGTAAGATCCATGATAATGATGTCACCAAATTTATTGCATGATATTACATATGAAAAGTAAACATGTTTCTCAACAGTTAATATATTTTTTTTTATGGGATTTTTTTGATAAATTTATTTAAAAAATGTGTAATATCTCGAGAACTGTTCATGCTAACGTTCTAAAGTTTGTGTCAATCGTTTTCTAAGGAAAAATTACATAAAAATTGTCTATTTGCGTAACTTTATTAAAGATTTTCATTTTTTGATGATTTTTTCAAAATTTCATTCGAAAATTTAGGGGGGTGCCGAACATTCGATTGTGTTTTAAAACAATAGGCTTCCAGTATTCATGGATTGTGATTTTTGTACCAAGTTTCAATCGAATCGCTCCATTCGTTCGTGAGATATCGTCTCCAAAGTCTCACTGACACACACACACACAGATACTTTCACACACACACACATACTTTCACACACACACACACACACACATTACCTAAGAAATGTTCGATTCGTGATCAGGATTGCTGGAAACGTGCTTTCCCGTCGAAAACTCGAATTCGAATTTTCGACCCTCGTCACAATACTTTCCTTCTACATTATATATATACATAAAGTAATAAGTTACGCGTTTTAAATCGTTAGAATATTGTGCAATTTGCAAAAAAATTACACGAAATTACTACATTACATTTCTTTAAGCTAAAATTAAGCTTTTCTTTAAGCTTACATTTCTTTAAGCTCCAAAAAAGTCGTTAAATTCTGGACCGTTCCGGTCTCTGGGGAAATGCCAATTTTAGCTGTGGTTTATATACTTTGTATGTAGCAGTTTAAATTTAAAATTTTCGTAAATTTTCATAAAAAATTTACTGTGATATATATTTAAAAATAATTTATGTGTGTTTGCATCTTATTGTACGCAAATTCAAATCAAATATAATTCAAATCAAATATAATACAATACAAATCAAATATAATACAATTCAAATCAAATATAATATTGGAATTTCTATCTAGCAATGTATAAATGTCAAAATATCATAATCACATGGTCTACAAATCTTCATCTTATTCAAGTTGTCACCACTAGATGTCGACACATAACATATTTTGTGGGTGTATCCATTTTTTTTTAACTTTCCTTATATACATAATGTATAAGGAAGTATTGTGACGGGGTTGAAAATTCGAATTCGAGTTTCCGACGGGAGATCCCGTTTCAAGCATCCCTGAACTCGAATCAGACGTTTTTAGAGTTGATGTGAGTGTGTGTGTGAAAAGTATGTGTGTGTGTGTGTCAGTGAGTCAGTGCAGACGATTACTCACGAACGAATTGAGCAATTCAAATGAAATTTGGTACAAAAATCACAATCCGTGAATACTGGAATCCTATTCTTTTAAAACATAATCGAAGGTTCAGAACCCCCCTAAATTTTCGAGTGAAATTCTGAAAAAATCATCAAAAAAAACAAAACCTTTAATAAAGTTACGCAAATAGACATTTCTTATGTAATTTTTCCTTAGAAAACGATTGACATAAACTTTAGAACGCCAGCATTAACCGTTCTCGAGACATTGGACATTTTTCAAATAAATTTATCAAAAAATCCCATAAATTAAAAATAATATTAACTGTTAAGAAACATGTTCCCTTTTAATATGTAATATCATGCGATAAATTTGGTGACATCATTCTCGTGGATCTAGCTCGTTCCATTCATGAGAAAAGATATTTTGAGTAATACTCTTGTATTTGAACGCCAATAGTCATTTATCTGCTATAAGAATAACTTACTTCTCCATCCATAACGTTTGGCGAGATTATGGCGACGAATTTGGCGGAATGTCGCCAACTTGGCGAATTTTTGAAATGTTACCAAATTAACGAAAATCTCGCCATATGGATAAAAATGACGCAGAATCAATGAAAATGACGACTAATTGTCAAAAATTCAATATCTTGGAAAGAATATAAGTATCTACTATAAGAAAAACCTATTTTTTTCTGTAAAAGTAGTAAATTCATTGCATTATATAAGGAAAGTCATGTGTTGCCCACATCAGATTTTTTCTTATGTAACGAAAAAATATTATTATCGATTGTTTCATATAGTTAGTTTCCCGAACATTTTTATTTATTCTCCATGTACTGAAAGAAATACGGTTTTTAAGTAAAAACAAATCACAGAAGTAGAAGAATTTCGGAATCAGGTTGATTCCCGAAAAGTACTACATATGTTACATTTAGAATATCCGAAGTCTTTTATGTATAATGTTAGATTAAACTGCTATAAACGGGTCAAATAAATTTGCTAGCAGAGAGTAATAATTTGAATTCTTGATTAATTTTAAAAGGAAAACAATTATTCAAATTTTCTTATCTCCCTTGCTTTTAAAGCACAATATTTAGATAAAGAAAAAGTCTCTCGTGATTTTCTTCATAAGTTCAAAGTCTTTTGTGAGATAATTTTTAAATGTTACCTCATTTCTGTACACATGAAGGAGAACATTAATTTTTATTTGTGAATTACTGAGGTTAATGAGGCGTATAATAATAATTGCTTTTCTCGAATATATGGATTGGAATTAAAACATTTTAATTGTGCTTTCTATTTCAGAGGAACACTCATTTGAGGGTTTTAATTATTTTTTTGTAAATTATCATTTGATGGAGACAAATGCTTAATATGTAAGGTATCTACAGTCATTTCAGATGAATGCATATACTTATTTTGCATATCGTGCCGACGCGGTGGTCGAGCGATCAAGTAGAGCATTTCCAAGCGATCGTTCGACCGCCGGGTTGGGGGTTCGAGTCCCACGTAAGGCATGGATGTTGTGTTGTTGGGCGCAGTGTGTTCCGCCCCCCTCTGGTGCGCCTGGGGCAACGGCCTAGGATGGCTAAATGGTTCACGTTCTTGGCTGATGTATAGGCAAATGATGGAAGTCAAGTGCCTGGCCATTTGATAAAAAGAAAAAGAAAACAGAAAACATATCGTTACAGTCACTTGTCGTTATTTATCAGACATCGCGTCGTGTTACAATACTAATAAAATGCAAAAATCGCAATGAAATTGGCAGATTATCGCAATAGTAGATAATTGCTTATTGGATTATTTATGAAGGTGCTGATATATAAACATTTTGACGCAATTTCCGGTCCGGTTAGTGACATTGTGTAAATCGCCGATCGGTCCAACTAGATTTGTATCATAGGTGTCCCTTTTTGTCCAGAACAGCAGGAGAAGCTGTGGCCTTCAAAAACGCAACCCCAACGGTATTTACGGCAAGAATACTCAATTCAATGACTTGGTGTCTAGCAGCTTCAAACTGTCTTTCAATGGATTGCATATTTACCGGATAGTGCATGGGTTATTGCACAATGCAACGCGATATGATTAATTAAACTTAGTGATAACTATACCCTACTAATTAATTATTTATTACAACTTTATTTCTAAAATGTATATTTTAGCGAAATGACACCTTCGAGAAAATGTTTTAAGCAGCATTGTTGGAGCTACGAAAGAAAATGGAATGACTTGAAGAAGATTTAATTCAAAATTATGCAGACTGTATACAAATGAAGTTAGATATAAACGCAATTAAATTAACATACAATTATTTGCAGAGCATGTACAACAAATTTAGGACGATCGAACCCCCACGAGGTCCATACCTGTCGTAAAGAGGCCAAAAAAGACCTAAGAGTACATGTATTGACTGTGCGAAGAATTACTTTGGTCTTTGAGAATAAAATGGATATGGCTGACAATGATTTACCCGAAATTAAGAAAACGTTTAGTGCATAGTGCAAACGAGGATCACGCTGAAATTTTCGAGATACGGCTAAGTGGTGCAAGTTAAACTTACCAATTCTTAGGAGTGTTCAAAGTACTCCCCATTAACATCAATGCACTTTTGTACGCGAATTTTCCAAATATTAAATGCTTCAAGCCATCCATTTCTTGGAATCGATGAAAAATATGCTTTTATAGCCTCATCTATCTCATGTTCGGAATGAAAACGAAGCCCACGTAATTTTTTTAGATTAAAAATAGTCAAAAGTCACACATAGCAAGTTCAGGAGAATTGAGTGGATGTTCTATCATTTTAATGGTTTTTTGTTCACGAAATTCGATTATCATTCTTGCTGAATGAGACGATGTATTGTCACGGTGAAGCATGAGTCCCCTAACATTCACTTTCTGAAGAATTGCTGGAAAATACTTAGTGGTGTAGTAGTTAGCTGTAACTGCATTCTGTCCATCTAGCTTTATGTCTTTGACCAGACCTATACTTCTGAAGAACACGGAATACATAATTTTTTTCACTGCTCGTTGGTATTTTACCATTGCCGGTTTGGGGTCATTTTCAAAGACCCATACTTTACCCACGTAAAATCATAGAAAATCATAGCTTGATAATGTTCTCGCGTAAACTTCATTTTCTCTTCTTTCAAAATTTATTCTAATAGCTTAATTGTAATTGTTGCCACAAATCATCGTCTGCGGACATAAAATAGTTCAAATTTAAATATCTGACCAATAATTTTTTTCTAGCGCATATTGTCTAGCCCTGTCTCAAAAATTTCAGTCTGACCCTCGTATATATAGTTCACATATTGGTCAAATAAATTATAATTTCCTTAAGCATATAATGTTGTTTACTGTATATTTTAATATCAGTTTCATACAGTTTTTTTAAACTTCTGATAAGCTTACATGAGGATCAAAATGAAAATCATTTGATTTAATTGCCCATTTAAATGATTCCAAATAATTGTATATAAATAAAAACCCTTGCTTATTTATTAAAATACTAAATTGTTCAGATTTATTTTGTATTAAAACTTAGCATAAAGTAAAATGCATTAACTTCATTAATTTGATAAAAAATTTTAATTCAAACGTTTTAAAATAAAAGAGTGAAACAGTATATCAAATTTTATTTAAATCCATTGTTTCTTTACGGCACGATTTTCTGAAGAATAACTTGTTTCCTTGGAATATTCTAAGCAAACTTTGAAAATCTTACTGTGAGATCAGTTTGAAATTGTATACCAACCCTGTACATGTGAAGGACGAAAGGTAAAATTAATTGTTTTGGCGCAGGAATTGAGGTTACTGAAGCATGTAATAATTGTTTTCTTTCAAAGATCAGGTGAAATAACGAAGTTTCAGAAAGTAATTATCATTTAGTTGAACAGCCATTTTATTATTTGAATTAGAATGTATAAGTTATTTGGAACATAAAGTGTATTTTTAGGTTCAGAAAAGTACAATTACATTCTAAAAATTCCCTTGCTAAAAGAAAATGTTGTTTTCATATCTAACACACCCTATTAACCAATAAATCTTTTCATTAACCATTCTTTTTTTATTAACAATTTCATTTTCTTCTATGACCATGCTTTCTCCGAAGCTATGCCACCAATTGACACTAAATTTAGAAGGGTAATTTAATGTTTAAAGATAAAGGTTAACCAACTATCTATCTATTAGTTTGCAATATATGCAAATGTGGCAATATTGCAATAACTCAGAAACTGCCGAACCAACTGAAACAACAATGTTTGCCACGTACTTTATATGTTTTTTTTTGCTTGTTATGTGCAAAATTAATTTTAAATATTTTCAATATTGTGCAGAATGTGCACTAAGAAATTATTTAACCGCTATATCCTCGACATTATACAACAAACTGAAGTCAAATTTTATATAAAATTAGGTTACTCCATGTCTGTGAAATCATTGCGAATTTTATGATATGTTACTGTATCGAGTGTAAAACAAGCATGCGCCTTTTGCATTTTATTATTATATATATTCCATTTAGGTGCGTAGTACAAAAACTGGGGTTAATTACTGTTTGCTATGTCAACGAGTTTAGTCTAAATTACCTTGCATGGAAATAAAAGTAAGGAGTTAAAACTTCATATCAAGAGAATACTAATATCGTTTGAGACAATAATTCAGGTGAGGCTGGGGTAAGGTAAGTATTCTTGAATTTTATACATTTCTATGGCGTAAGGCCTAAAATCATTATTTAAACTGTCAATTTTTGTAAAAATAACTTATTAGCGCAATACAAAAGAAACCTGATGCAATATAAATATAGAACATTCCTACGTAATCAAAATGAGTTTTCCTTTCGATTTATTTTTATCTCCATTAATTCTGTACTCTATCCTACTGCTATAAAAAGTACTGGATAATTATACTCATAATTAGTGAATCCTCAATTTAAAAATAATCAAATATACATATATTGATACTGAGTCTTTCTGTTGTATCAACTAACTTTACTAACACTAGCCACACCTAGATATAATTCTACAAACATTGTGACGTTTTCAAGCGATTCATCCATAAGAGCTTTATCTCCTTCTTTCCAATTCCATATTACTTTGTTGTTGTTGTTGAGATCCAGACCGTCCGACCTACCAGAAAGATGTAAGGTAACTGTTTGGACGGCCGGGAAGTATCACCCAATTTAGACCGGAACCCAGTGGGGGAGGCATCCACAGGGACGGTACCCTCCTTCCCCTACCACCAACCTCTCGGAAGGACTTACGGACCCACATGTTTAACGTGATTGTACTCCGCATGAACACGGCGGCAGTTGTGGCAGCGTGCAAATCCAGCGCGCAAACCACCGGGCGCCGCGCCTGAAATGTGCCAATAGCACGCGGTGATCCCAGGTGGTCACCCACCCAAGTACTAACCGCGCCCGATGCTGCCTGACTTCGGTGATCTAACGAGAGCCGGTGTTTTTAGCACGGTAGAGCCGTTTGCCTCCATATTACTTTGGGTAAAACACGAAGATAATGGGAAACGCTGGCTCAATGATATAAAAACTTTATCAAAAGTATCCATGGAATCACTTTACCTCCATGGTTATATCTCAAATACTGATTAATTTCTCCAGACTATTAATCAATAATGAATTTATATATTATTTGATCAGTAATTAAGAGAGCCAACGGCCTACCATGCTGAAAACACCGGTTCTCGTTAGATCACCGAAGTTAAGCAGCATCGGGCGCGGTTAGTATTTGATTGGGTGACCACCTGGAAACACCGCGTACTGTTGGCTCATTTCAGTCGACGTGGTAGCCGAACGGTCAAGGCGAGCGTCTCCAGCGATTGATCGGCCGCCACGTTGTGGGTTCGAGTTCCACGTAAGACATGGATGTTTGCGTTGTTGGGCGCAACATGTCCCCACCCCCACTGGTGCGCTGGGGCAACGTCATTTGACGGCTAAGAGGTTCACTGTTCTGGCCGATGTATAGGCGAAGATGAAAGAGTCAATGCCTGGCCGATGGGGAAAAAATGATCAGTAATTAATGTTATTTAAACTAACAAAAAAGCCGGGCTTTAGATGGAGTATGCGAGCTGTGAAAGATTTAAAATTAAAACTTAATAAGTAATTATGAAATTAGAAGTATGAGAAATTAATATCAATAATTGGCAATCCTAATACAAAGGAGAATAAAAGTTATTAGAATTTGAATATTACATTAAACAAATTTGAATACATGAAAACAAAATCAAAGTAGGATTTAATTCGCACAAAATTCTCCAATATGCAGGAGCACATGTAATCACAATGCTTGAAATGCACATGCTTTCATTAACTGTTTGAAAGTTGTTTACTTGGTATTTGTATGAATCGCAGTGAGCATGCGCAGTTGGGGTTCCGCCCTGTTACATTTGTTTACTTTTGTTTTCTTACGACTTTGGATGTTAATTTATTTTTGTTTATTTTAAGTAATTCAAAAGTCTAACTTCTTGAATATCGTTTTTCTAATTTCGCGAATTAAAATAATTTTTTGTTTTAAATGAGACTAAAATATCGCATATTAAAGGAGATTATGTAGGATGTATTATGATCGATTTTTAATTGGCATGGTTGCATGTGATAAAAAATGCGCGGAAATGTCAAAACAGGCGATTTGGAAATTGAGTTGTGTTGTATCTATTAGTATCAGCAGTTCGCGTTTATTTAAGACCTGGGCATTGCTGGTAAATTCGTCCTACAATTACGTATTTTTCACAAAACAGTCCAAACTACCTAATATCGATTTCATCGCTCTATGCTTATATAATATAAATTATCAAATGATTGTTGCATGTGGTCCTACATTTATTCAATATGTAAATTACATTGAAATGTGCAGCCTTGTTAGTTAAAAGTATTTAAGAAAACGTTAAAAGTATTTAAGAAAAGATTTGAGAACATATATTTAGAATTTATGAGATACAGATTATTGTTTTTTATTTTTTATAATCCCAAGCATTCGAGACGGATTTTATATTAAATCTCAATAAAACTCGTCTTTTTTTTTCAAGATATAAACTAATAGTGTAAAAATTTAAATAAATTATGAATTGAAGAAATTGTTCATTTTTTTCCTTATTTTAACATCCATCGTTAATGAATCAATAATTTACAAAATTAAATAACTTTCTTTAGACTGACATTTTGAAATCCTTTGTGAGATCAGTTTCCAAACTTTTCACCATTTCCTTATTTATGAAGAGATGGGAAATTAATTATTTTATAAGAATTGAGTTTAATGAGGCACATAATAATTGCTTTTTACTAAAGCAACGAGGGAAATTAAGACAGCAGTTTATTACCAGTAGTTTTATTATAATTTTTATTTATCGAGTCTTTTGGCGATAACAAAAGATTGAATTATGAGTTTCGCACTTTCATTTCGGTAAACTGCTTGTATTTTTATATATCTGGATTGTTTTACATGGGTACATTTAGAAGATTCTGTTGCCAAGTGAATATTGAAATTTTAATGTAATTTAAGTCATGTTATTATTTCCCTTGTAACAGTAAACCACTGATATGTCGGTTGATTTAGCTGCCGTCCATTGTTTTGTAGATTCAAGGATTAATTAGCTCAACGAAACTAGAACCTTTGGATTAAAATGTGTGGAAGAGTTCTTGTGTATTTTCGAATATGCTTTGTTATTTTATATAGAACGTCGTTGCACATTATTTAAAATGTATTTAAATTTTTAAAGAATCCATATTGTTTTAAAAATTTCTATTTAAATATATAAGTAAATTCTCTTATAATATTGAAAAATCTGATGTGGACAGCTCAAGACTTCGCTACAGACTTAAATTCATTTTCTCTTTATTTCTTTAATTATTGATTATATTGAGTTTTATTACCCAAAATAACATGCCTACTTATTTGAAATTACACTGAATTTGCACTTTTAATTCAATTTTCGTTTTCATTTTGTAACTATCTCGAGAATGAGTAATATATCTTAAGAATGAGTAATTATGGAGTAATAGGGTTGGTCGTGTTATTTTTTATCGTCAAAGATGTAAACACACATTTAATTAATACGTTTAAGCATGCCTAGTCTTTTGTTTTATATTATAAGGACAAATTAGATTTTGATTAAAACTGGATATATGTAATGTTTGCAGACCATTTCGAAAAAAATTCAAGTTCTTTTATTTCGAATCATACCAAAATCTAATCAGCACCAGGATCATCCATGAGTAACTCTATCTACCAAATTTTTTGAAAATAGGTCGAATAGATTTTCTGTGGATACGTACATTGGACAGACAGACATAGACACAGACGTCACGCTAAAAATAGTTTTTCGTGTTCTTGAGGTCAGAAAACCCGACTTGCGATTTTCGACTTAATTGCAGGTAAAGTAAAAAGTATAAGAATATATGTGATCGCTACACAAAATTATCTGCGCAATAAAATATAATACATAAAACATATCTTAGTGCCATTTGCAAACGCATTTTAGAAAAGTACAAAAATTTTCAATATCCGCCAAAATGAAGTCCCTGAAATTATAAAAACATGTCAAGTTGCAAGAGTTGATTAAAGAAAATAGGCTATGCACGAGTTGAAATATTTTTGCCAAAATAAAACAGATGACAAGAAATTGAAAATACTTATGTCTCCCGTAATTTCATATTCTCAGATCGTAACTAATATAATGCAATCGAATATATAATGCAGATCTTTTAAAAAAATATATATATATATATATATATCATTTGTTTTATTATTCAAATCGGATGAATGGAATTGAAATCGTCTACCCTGCGAACAGACTTGATACAAGTCCGTTTCTAAGCAACAGGATAAATGTTCTTCAAATGAAGTATCAGATAAAAATCGTCTGCAAAACACCATTTCTATGCAAGCATTCTTTTCACTTTCCTTATATACATAACGTATAAGGGAAGTATTGTGACGGGGTCGAAAATTCGGATTCGAGTTTTCGACGGGAGAGCACGTTTCAAGTATCCCTGATCACGAATCAAACATTTTAAGGCGATGTCTGTGTGTGTGTGTGTGTGTGTGTCAGTGAGTCTGTGGAGACCATATCTCACGAACGAATGGAGCGATTCGAATGAAATTTGGAACAAAAATCACAATCCGTGAATACTGGAAGCTTATAGTTTTTAAACGTAATCGAATGTTCAGAACCCCCCTAAATTTTCGAGTGACATTTTGAAAAAATCATCAAAAAATCAAAACATTTATTAAAGTTACGCAAATAGACATTTCTTATGTAATTTTTCCTTAGAAAACGATTCATATAAACTTTAGAATGCTAGTATGAACCGTTCTTGAGATATTGTACATTTTTCAAATAAATTTATCAAAAAATCCCATAAATTAAAAAAAAATATATTAACTGTTGAGAAACCTGTTCACTTTTCATATGTAATATCATGCGATAAATTGGGTGACATCATTCTTGTGAATCTAGCTCATTCAATTCATGAGAATAGATACTTTGAGTAATACTTTTGCATTTGAACGCAAATAGTCATTTATCTGCTATAAGAATAACTTATTTCTTCGTCCGTAATTCTTGGCGAGATTTTGGCGGAATGCCGCCAACTTGGCGACTTTTTTAAATGTTGCCAAATTATCGAAAATCTCGCCAAATAGATAAATATTACCCTAAATCAATGAAAATGACGACTAATTGTCGAAAATTCAATATCTTGGAAAGAATATAAGTAACTCCTATAAGAAAAGCCTATTTTTTTTACTGTACAATTAGTAAATTCATTGCATTATATAAGGAAAGTCATGTGTTGCCCATATTAGATTTTTTATCCATATCTAGATAAGTTCTGGGCCTAGAAACTCGAATGACACAGATAGTTTGTCAATTAGTCATTTGAATATTGTAGATGGAGTACTATTGTAGCTCTCCAACAGACACCTGTTGCTTCTCCTTACTACCACTGTACTTGTTTTTAAACTCTGAGTTTTTATTCATTAATACTTTGATAATCCTGTTATGATAATTATGCAGTACGTAACCAGACAATTATTACAGCTTCGTAACCAGACAATTATTTTTATACACATCTTTGAGTTAGCTCCAATAGCATCCAAAATCGGCTGTTTTTCTTTCAATTAATAATATCATTCCTAATTTCAGTCACATCCACTGATATTTTTGAGTAGTCTAACCGATTGATATTTTTAGTTGATGAAGGTAGCTCATATAACTTCCGAAACTGGCCATCCCTTCTTTCTGTGTTATAATTTTTCTTTAACTTTGTCTCAACCACCATTAATTTTACAGTAGTTTGATTGATGACATTAACTTTCAAAACCAGTTACTCCTTTTTGCTTCTTTCTTCTTAATTTCTGCTATATTCCCAAATAACTTTTTTATTTTTCTTTCTTTGCAAAGGTTTGACTACATTTCTACCATCAATACTTTTTAATTTTTTTTTTGCCAATAATTCAATGGTTCATATTTTTTTTCTCTGTTTGATGTTAAATCTTCTACGATTAATATGTCAATTACAGAACTTGCTACCCCCGTCTTCTTTTGCAGAAGAAAGATCCTCTATCGACACTTGATGATGTTCTTGCTCTATTATCTAGCGTTTGTTTCGTAGCAGTCTTTCTTGACAGTATACAAATGTGCACAAGGTCCTACCTGTTCATTTGTCCTGAAGCAGGGACTTTATAATGCACTCAAAGCATTTGTCACCACCTTACTGACATGTGAAGTTTAAAACGAAATACATCAAAATATGTTCTTTGATTACAGATCAGGTAGACATACAAATGTTCAATTTATATATATATATATCGATTAAACTGTCTACCGTCAACTGTAATGATACAGTTCAATGCATTGGGCTGAGACGGTTATATCTTCCTCTATTTGAAAAAAGAAAACCTACATTAATTATCTTTCGATCGTATGACCACCTATTATAGTTTTGAAATAAAAATCTCTTTTTACCACGATTTAAAAATAGAAACATGTATTATTGCAGTTTCAAATTAAATTTTAACTTTGCAATTTATAACTGAATCAGTACTTAAACACTATTTATATACCTAAAATTATGTGAATATAATACCTAATACTCATATCATAGTATGTACTCCCGTTTCCAATATAAACTTTCTTGAAATATATCCCTAAAAATAAACACAATATCGATCATATCCAAAACTTCTGATATTTACATACCTGGAGTCTTGCGTAAACAGGTAAAACTATTTCGAATGTTAAAAGTTTTGTTCGGAATAAAACTTTACTCCCCTTCGAAGAAACTTCAAACATAGAAGTAAAACTATATAAAATAATATATAAATAACTATATAAATGTAAATATATAAAACCATATAAAACAGTAAAGATAAATTTATTTTCTCATACCGCAGGAGAAAATATTTATAGGGTATTTATACGTATGGATAAAACGTTTAAACGTAATTCTTATGTGTTTATGGAGTAAAGAACTATTTGGGTCGCCCAGGCGGTGAAGTGGATAGCGTCTTCGGCTGCTGTCTTATGGGCTCGGGTTCGAATCCCGAATAAGGTATGGATGTTTCTTGAGGATAAAGTCAGTCTTCTGCCTTCAGGGTCCTCATCAAAATGTTAAGCTGCACCCCCTCCAACCTTCGCCAGCGATGCTTTCTTGTAATAAACTTTGTTCTCTCGTCTTGCGTCTTTCTTCGTTCTTTCCAGAGTCACTGGTCCTGAATTGGCTCCGCCGAAACAGGAGATCATTAGTCAGAAAAAGAACTATTAGGAGGGGTTTACAAAAAAGTGCTGTAAATAACTACTTATAATTAATTGCAATAATTAATTAGTCGTACAATCATGATGTACCTGATGTAACCTCTATAACCCACCAGTGTGTGTTGCCCGGTTTTTAACTGAAAGTAAATTAATATACACTCATTGAAATACTTGACTCTGGAAAATGAAGAGACAACTTTTGCTCCAATGTAAATTTTATTATAATTATTATCTGTGTTGTAGATATTCTAATTATAAAAATTTACATTAATATTTGACATGTACTTATCATGGATGTTTATAGTTATTAACAAAGACGTGTTACACTAAGTAACTGCCAGTTATTTAGTGTAATACAAGAGCTATTTTCGAGTGTTAATAAGCAGGTTTACCTTAAAACAGGTCACCCTTTCGAGTGACAATAAACAGGTTTACCTTATTATTATCTATTACCCTAGATGATAATAAACAGGTTTACCTTGACTCTATTCAAGCTCCTCAGTAGGCGTTAATTCACAGGGATCTACGTCCTTTTCTTGACCTGTTGTTTACTTTTAACATTTTCAGCACTCATACGTTTTATTTCACAAGCATTTTCTTACACGTTTGCACTATCTGCATTTTCTTACACGTCTTTTTACTACGTTTAAACTCGCCACATTTAAAATATGTCTCCACTGCATGTTGTTAACGTCTTACAAAAAACTTCTCACCAACTTTTCACAGAATTAAAACTTTTCTCATCTTAACAATCCATTTCTGGCACACGATTTTTGCAAACTCCGCTCTGGTTGCCCAATGTATAGCAGAAATCTGATGAGCCTGGTCCAGGTTTCTATTTAACATTTATTATTGCCTGCTGAGTCAACTCCTTATTGGCAGGCCACCTTCATCACCTCCTGATCAACAATATCATGTGGCTTGATATCATAAACTATTGTCCGCCCATAAAATCATGTCTGGAGCCTTTTTGTCGCATTGGCATTTATTAACAAACACAATCTCATTTTAAAAACTATTTCACAGTTTTGACATGCAGTCGCTTTTAAGTAATAAGTTTTCTAAAAATATATCCCTAAAAATACACCCTTTATCGATCCAACCTCAAAGGCTTTTTCATACAATAACTTTAAAATAAACAGGTGAAATATCATCGAATGTTAGAAGTTTGTTTAGCGAACATTTTGACCACCCTTTAAAGAAACAGCAAGCCTAGTCACAGTTATCGAACCTTTATTATATACATCCTAATAAACACCATACGAATAAATTTATTTTCTCATACTAGAGTTAGAATTATTGAGATTGTATTTATACGTATGGAGAAAGTATTTCTACGCACTTTACATATTTTAATATATACTCCCGTTTCCATAATAAATTTTCTAAAAGTATATTCCTAAAATTACATACGTTATCGATCCTACCCCAAAGGCTTTTCCATACCATGACTTTAGAATAAACAGATGGAATATCATTGAATGTTAGAAGTTTGATTTGCTGCAATTTTGACTCTCCTTTAAAGACATTGCAAGCATAGCAAATCAAAAGGAATTTTTATTAGGTACATCCTTATAAAAACCATAATAACTTTATTTTCTTATACTAGAAGAGAACGTATTTAGAATGTATTTATACGTATGGTGAAAGCATTTCCCCAAACTTGATATGTTTTAATATGCCCTAGCGTTTCCGTAATATATTTTCCAAAAATATATTTCTAAAAATATAGACGTTATCTATCCTACCACAAAGGCTTTTCTATACCATGACTTCAGAATGAACAGGCGAAATACCATTGAGTATTAGAAGTTTGTTTAGTAGAAATTTTGACTTTCCTTTAAAGATATAGCAATAATAGCAAGTCTAATGGAATCTTTATTAGTTATATACTTACAAACACCATAAAAATAATTTATTTTCCCATACTGGAGGAAGAATTAGTTAGAATATATTTATAGATATAGTGAAAGCATTTCCACGAACTTGACATGCTTTAATATACACTAGCGTTTCAATAATATTTTTTCCAAAAATATATTTCTAAAAATATACACGTTATCTATCCTACCCCAAGGGCTTTTCCATACCATGACTTCAGAATGAACAGGCGAAACACCATTGAATATTAGAAGTTTGTTTAGTAGAAATTTTGACTTTCCTTTAAAGACATTGCAATCATAGCAAGTCTAATGGAATTTTTATTAAATACATACTTATAAATACCATAAAAATAATTTATTTTCCCGTACTGGAGGAAGAATTAGTTAGAATATATTTATAGGTATAGTGAAAGCATTTCCATGAACTTGACATGTTCTAATATGCACTAGCGTTTCCATAATACATTTTCTAAAAATGTATTGCTAAAAATACACATGTTATCGATCCAACCCCAAAGGCTTTTACATGCCATGACTTCAGAATAAACATGTGAAATATCGTTGAATGCTAGAAGTTTAATAGAAGTTTTGAATTTCCTTTAAAGACATTGCAAGCATAGCAAATGTAATGGAATCTTTATTAGATACATACTTATAAATACCATAAAAATAGATTTATTTTCCCATACTAGAGGAAGTATTAATTAGAATATATTTATACGTATCGTGAAAGCATTTCCAAGAACTTGACAGGTTCTAATATGCACTGGCGTTTCCATAATACATTTTCTAAAAATACATTCTTAAAAACACACACGTTATCGATCCTGTCCCAAAGGCTTTTCCATACCTCGATTTAAGAATAAACATCTGAGATAACATTGAATGTTAGAAGTTTGTTTAGCATAAATTTTGACTTTCCTTTAAAGAAATTGCAAGCATAGAAAATCTAATGGAATCTATTACATGCATCCTTATAATCCATAATAAATTTTCTAAAAATATATTCCTAAAATGCAAATGCTATCGATCCTACCCCGAAGACATTTGATCTTTCCATGCCAGAACCCTTGGGAAAAAATATGAAATATATATACTCCGACTTTTGGAAGTTTGCTTCGCAGGATATCTGACTCCTTTGGTAAGAAACTTCAAGCATAGCAAATCTAATAATATCATTATTATGAATGTTCCTGTAACAACCAGTACAAATATAAAATTTATATGTTTAATTTATTTATTTCACCCTATTGTCCAGAGCAGTGATTTCCAACCATATTTGTTCCAAGGAAGCCTGAAAGTATTTCGAAAAATCTGACAGTACACCTGCAACTTTCTCATATTATATAATACAGTGTAGAGAATGTATTGTTTTCATGAAAATTTTCGAATTCGAGATTTTGATGCCAGTACATGTTTTAGGACATCCGGACCATATTTTTACTGTTCATGGAGTAATGTCTGTTTACCTGCCTGTCTTAAGTGCCATTCTATCCGCCTGTAGTGGTTTTTGTATACACGATAGATGACGCAAATGTTATTGAATTTTCACAGAACGTTAAATATCCAGCTTTTGTTATCGAAAAATCTAGAACTAGATATATTTTGTTAAATCCGAACGAAAGATTTGAAGTGTATTCAAATTTTTATATTTTTAATAGCAAGGCAGCAAAGGAAAAAAATTGAAAAAATCATACATAAAGGGGGTTATTTCTGGCTCAATGATCAGACTTAATAGTTTCAATCATTGTTGTGAAAAATAGTTATTTAATTCTTGTGCTCTAGGCATCATTAACCTCCCCTCGGAGGGATTTTCCCCCCGGTGTATATTTTCAAGTAAAATATCAATCGAAATATTTTTAAGGCCTTTAAAATGAAGGGTTACATGCTGCAATTGAAATCATTTGGACCAAACCTACCGATTTTTTACAAATTTACTAATAAAATTGAAAAAGAAACACGCTACTTAAAAATGGACTCTGGTATAAGATAGTCGTGTTAAGCCACGCTCTAGTTAATTTTTATTGGCTTTTTCCACTTTTGAGAATGTTAACATTTTCCTCCATTTTATATCAATTTTAACATTATTTTATGTAAAAGCATCACTCATAAATATCATAACTCATAAATACCTCTATAATGTACCTCTGGGCTTCACGGAACCCTGACCGGGAGTCACAAGTATGGAGAAATATATGTTTCAATGTCTATGAATCATTGGTGGCTCTTGACTTCAGGAATGGGTGAAGCAGAACCTCTCTCCTCGACAAAGAACATCAACAAAACACAATCTAGCACAAGTGTTGTCACATATTACCTACATATACAGGAGCGTACCAAAAAGATTGAAACGCGCTTTAATTCTTTACCTGTTGGAGATAATTGGACAATATAAATTGCAAAAATATTGAAAGTAAGGTAGGAAATAAAACTAATGCTAAAATATCGGAAAATGCTAAAATATCGAAATCATAACCATTACACTACGAAAATTAAAAGTTCTATCTGAGATTAAATTATATACACTTGCAGGGCTTTCAAAAAGATACAATTTTTTTCTAGTTTTTGCCCCGATTTTATCTGGGTACTTCTACCACAGGCTTCAACAAATTATCAAATTATTTTACTAATATGCTTGATGGTATATAAATTAAACTTATACATGGTGTCTCAAAAAGATTGAAACGCGCTTTAATTCTTTAACGCTTGGAGATAAGTGGGCAATGTAAATTGAAAAAATGTTGAAAGTAAGACAGGAAATAAGACTACGTTAATGAAATAGTCCTCCCATTATTTTTTAAAAAGTTACACATTTTAAATTTTTATACGACCCCCTTATACAAATTTGGTCAATCAGAAAATTTTTTGTTGTAATGCAACGAGATCATTAAGAAACCCGCATATCTGTATCTTTAAAATCAACTGAATTATGATAAAGGAAAAAATCTGAATTATGCCACTTTCCATACCATGTGAAAGGTTGTTTCATGAGTGAAAATAGGTTCATAAACAAATTAAAGATGGAAATTGTTTAGATCAAAAATACGTTAATATCTGTCAACATTTTTTATCACAAATGCATCTAAATAAAGCATTACATAGACAGAGATCATATAAAGTAGTGGTACTCACTACGCGGTTGGGAATCCTGTGTATTATCATGCATTTTTATCTTTTTGTGATATGTCACAAATTTACATTTCTAATTTGATATATGGTCCCCATCCACAATGTTCAGTTTTCAATTAAATATAACTCGCTCAATTTTTAAGATACAGATATGCGGTTTTTTTAATGATCTTGTTGCATTAAAAATAAAAAAAAAATTTGCTTGGCCAAATTTGTCTAAGGGGGCGTATAAAAATTTAAAAGTATAAATTTTTGAAAATGAATGGGAGGGCTATTTCATTAACGTAGTCTTATTTCCTACCTCACTTTCAACATTTTTGCAATTTACATTGCACACTTATCTCCAACAGGTAAAGAATTAAAGCGCGTTTCAATCATTTTGGGTCACCCTGTATAGAATAGCCATATTACATATATAGAATATAATTACGAGTCGAAAAATTCGCCAAATAATAATAATAATAACCCATTCAGCCGACACCTTTAGGTAAAGCTGCACTTATCCTGCGTCACCTTCTCTACCTCACAAGCTGCCACAGTTATGAATTCCTAATTGAGCACGGTTGTCAACATCTGGATAAGTCTTCTGACTAGAATATCATAGTAAAACTTAACTATATTTTCTAGATATACAGCTTAGGGGGAAACGCCCCACCTGTTGTTATTCGAGCATTGTTCATTGTGGAAAAATTTAGAAATACCATTTGATTAGGAATAACATCCTCTACCGTTTCCATATATAAATGACACAAGTTTCGAAATTTCCAACGGCAATAGCAATTCAACGAAATTCCCAAGGTTGACGTTATATTTCGAATTTGTAGCAAAAATGAATCTCCAATATCAAGTTTCAAGTCATTTAGAAGATGAGTTTCGGAATTATAAGTATGTATAGTTTCCAGCTCCTAATATTATTTTAGTTTTGCCCTAATATTAATTTATTCATATATTCTGTAATAATAATCTCTTCAGGTTGATATTTTGTATTACATTACTAACTACTAAGCAATCCATACATAATTAAGTGATATTTAATTTTGTTAAATATTTTTTTGTATGGAATATGAATAATGAATTTAATTTTTCAGATGAATATATAGATAAGTTTCCAAAATTGTGGAAACCTTTTGGAAAAAATGTATTTTTGATGTTTTATGGCCCATAACACCACTTTTTGTACCAATAACATAAAATTGTATATCAATGGAAAGATAATTTAATCAAGATTATACTGTAATAACAATTGTTGAATTGTCTGCATTCTATCAAAGGTTATAACCAAATAATCAGAAAACAGAAGACCGACTTGATTAGGTTTATATAAAGTAGTTTTCCATAATTTCAATGTAGCCAATGACCATGAGTGTTCAGAGAGCCAATCAGGTACCATCTTGTTTTGGCAATGATCCAACAGGTCACAGGACATTTATCGGTGTGTTATGCGATTGCTATCAAGTTAGTTCTTTTTTTGTGTTCTTTGATTTAGTGAGCTTGTAAAACGTAATGAAATTAAAGAAATGGCGCAAAAAGTTGACTGATCATCCAAAAGCAATGTCAAATAGTACCATTAAGTGAACAAGGCTACAGCTATGAAGAAATTAGAAGAAAAATTAGAGAAACTTAACCAAAGGTGGCATTTCTAAATTTATAAAAAGGTATAAGGAGACTCAGTCACTACAAAACCAGACTGGTAAAGGCAGTAAAAGGTGCACAACAGTAAGTGATGATAGAAGAATTAAGAGGCTGTGCTTGGGTGACAAAAGAAAACCATCTCGGTGTATATAAGGTGAAATGGCGCAATGCAATGTGAAGTTCAGTGCAAGGACTGTTCGGCGCAAACTGCATGAATTTAGTTTAAATGCTAGTATTCCACGAAAAAAGCCATTTTTACCCTTCAAACAAAGGTTGAATAGATTTAACTGGGCTAAAACCTATGTTAACTGGACAACAGAAAAATGGGACAGTGTAATTTGGAGTGATGAGACCAAAATCTTCCTGTTTGGTAATGTTGGTGTAAAATAAGTAAGGAGAAGAATCGGAGAAGATTTGCATTCTGATTGTTTTACACCTACCGTAAAACATCCAGTCTGTGTTATTATTTGGAGTTGTATGACTTTAAGAGGTATGTACAGAATTTGCAGAATATAAATGCCCAAAGATACATAAATGAAGTACTTGAGTCCAAACTGCAGCCTTCTGCACGTGATATTTTCCAAGATAATGAAGCATTCATATTTCAACAGGGTTCAGCTCCATGTCATTTTGCTCGTGTGTGCAAAAAGTGGCTTCAAGATTATCCTGCTCAACTGCTGGAATGGCCTGAGTATAGCACGGCCCTTAACCCCATTGGACATCTATGGAGCAGACTAAAGAAACTTGTTAATCAGAAGCAACCCAGCTATAAAACCCAATTAACAGAGACAATAATTTAATCTTGGTTTCACGTTATAGCAACTTCACAGCATCAAAACTTGGTTCACTCCATGGGAAAACGCTGTAAGGCCATAATTAAGTTTACCCAACTAAGTATTAACTAACATTGTGAGAATTTTTGCATATCTCATTTTTTATGTATTTCACTTTTCTTCATTATAAATGCTGTTTTATTAAAAAATAATCCATAAATGTTTTTGCATTATAATCATGATTAAATTATCTTTTCATTGATATATACGTTTATAGTATTGGTGCAAAAAAATGTAGTTTATGAGCCATCATACTTCAAAAATACACATTTTTCAAAAGGTTTCCACAATTTTGAACACTACTGTATAAGAACTTAGACATACTTTCGTGGAAATAGATTCACAGACTCTTTACATAAGTATATCAAAATGTATGTTGCTTCCTCCCTTTAATTCTTCCAACATGTTTAATTATCCATCATCACGGGATCGTATATTAGTTGAAAAAAAACTAATTTAAAAAGTTATTTAAAAAGTTTTATTTAAAAGTTGTATAAAAAGTGTAGTATAAAAAAAAAATGCAACCTAACCAACGTAATTCTGGAACTGTATCAAAGGGTAAAGGGAGAGGTGGAGGTTTCAAACGTGTATTGTTATAAATGGGACTTTATAAACCATCTAATGATGTATTAATAGATTACTCTACGATTAATAGTACTTGAGTTAATGCGAGTTGAAACCGGTTACAAAATTATGTGTTAATGATAATAAATTATTTATTTATATATATATATATATATATATATATATATATATATATATATATATTGCAAATAACAAAGTACTAAACGTACCCGATTGTAAACTAATAGAAATTGCCAAGTCATATAGGCGCAATGCTGCTCTATTAATGTCTTGTATACGCAAGGAAATTAATGCATTTGATAGTGATATTGGCAACACCTATTTTATATAATATAATGGCAACGCATCGAATGGCTCGGCACTTTATATTTGAATTGATGAATGATCTGTCATTCGGGTTAACTTCTTATTTCAACCTGTCTCAATCCAAAATATTTTTTCTCCACTCTGTCCATGCATTCACTTCTGGCATACGTCTTTTGCTTTGACGTTCCACGGAAATATGGCCACAGGCACGTAACGGTTCCGTGAGTGCTTCCTCAGGAGTAATAGCTGGATATAAACGGGAACAAGGGGTCACAATCCCCCTTGGCTATTTGTTATTTCCCTGTTGGCACTTATATCACCTCTCGATCTTTTTTGATTTTCTTATATATATATATATATATATATATATATATATATATATATATATATATGCCGGGTGGTCAGAATTAAAACACCCCTACTCTGAGCTCTCTATACATCGAACCACTCAGTGTAAAGGCTCCAAAATTGTTGAACCTACTATTCAAGACATGGGGAAAGGGATTACGCGAAAAAAAATAGTTCCAGAAACGCCGATAGATGGCGATGTTGCCAACGCTATTGTTGAACAATCAATGGATAACGTTATAGGCTGTAGTAGTGCACGTGGAGTGTCACGACACTTGGGTGTTCCCTACAGCACAGTGCGGAACGTACTGAGAAACATAGTGCATTTTTTCCCGTACAAAATTAGTCACAATCACCACTTGCGGACCATCGACAGGGAGAAGCGACTGACCTTTGTATTGACATTTTTGGCTAGAGTTGAAGTGGATGCATCGTGGCCATGGCAGATTCTATGGAGCGATGAAGCGCATTTCCATCTAAGTGGAACAGTCAGCACCCATGACAGTCGCATTTGGGACACGAAAAACCCTCGTACCTTCCAAGAGATTTCAATTTACTCATCGAAAGTTACAGTCTGGTGTGGATTCACAGCCACATTCATTCTTGGACCTTTCTTTTTCGAAGAGGCTACTCCCAATGGCCCTGTGACACGCACCGTGACGGCCAGGAGGTACAAAAACATGCTCGAAAATTTAGTTGTACCCCAACTGCAACAGCACCAATGATTCAATTACTTTTATGCAAGATGGAGCGCCTCCACACATTGGACTCTGTGTACAACAGTTTATTCGGCAACATTTTACTAATGGTAGAGTAATTAGTCGTGCCTTTCCGACAACCTGGCCATCTCGTTCTCCAGATCTTAATCACTGTGATTTTTGGCTGTGGGGATACTTAAAAAGTCTTGTTTATCGAGGACATTTGGTAACCTTGGCAGATTTGAAAGACAGTATCACTCTGCATGTGAGAAGCATCTCAATCGACCAATTACGATCCGCAATTGAGCAAGCTGTCCACAGACTGCAGATTTTACATCTTGAAAAAGGGAACCATATTGAGCAGCATTCCCTGCATCGATAAGGTCCTTGTGATATGAATGTTTGGTACGTTCGAATGAAATGTGTTACAAATGTGTATTTTGTGTCTTTTCATTATATTTTCTGTTGTGAAGCGCCACCTTTCGGTGTTTCTGAAACTAATTTTTTTCACGTAATCCTTTTTCCCATATCTTGAATAGTATGTTCAATTTTGGAGCCTTTACACTTAGTAGTTCGATCTATAGGGACCTCAGAGTAGGGGTGTTTTCATTCTGACCACCCGGTATATATATGAAACTTCATATTAAAAATAAAATAAAAAATAAAATTATGTGTTGCTAATTACCATAAGAAGTAGCTTTACATCAAAAGACTAATTTGCATATTCGTGTTTCAGTTTGATAGTTAGAGTTATTACAACAACATAAGGACCGTTAGACATCGTTAAAAGGTCTATTCGACGAACTAATTTGAGGACTTTAACATATTCGAATGTTATTACTATGTAATGATTTTAACATTCGCGTAGTTCGCCCATTAATTCGGCCACTATTAAATCACCACTAACTATTAATCTACCACCATTAATCCACCTCAACGTCCATTAATTCCACCACTTTATGTTCTCAAACATAAGATGAGACATCATAATAAACCAGTCATGGCTTTCGGTAAAATAGCAATTGTCCAAATTACGATGTTTGTGTGCATTTAAATATAAAGATGGTTCCTTATGTAAATTTAAAATTCTAAGTTTATAAAGGTATATAATATTCTAAGTCGTTATTCATAATATAATTGTGCCTTTAAATTTGCTCTATGATGAACGATGTTGCGATAACAAGAGGTGGTGTAGTTTTAAATTTCCCTACAATACATGGTAATATATAGGGGAATTATTGGAATCGTATCGAAAATCGCAACTTGAGTTTGGGCGAATTTACATGTTTCAAGACCTCTAGATACGAAAAAACTATTTTTAGCGTGACGTCAGTGTATGTGTTTATATGTGTGTCTATCTGTGAGTGTGTGTCTATCTGTCTGCCATTGCAATATATGTATCCACTCTATCTCAAAAACTACATGACCAAATTGCATAAAATTTTATAGGTAAGTTACTTGTTGGATATCCAAGTGCTAATTTGATTTTGATCTGATTCGAGATAAAAAAACCTGCCTTTTATGCCAAATGGCCCGCAAAAGTCGCATGTATACACTTTAGTAAAAATATTAATTGACCAAATTTTACAAAACTTTGCAGATAAGTGACTCAAAGGTTACCCTGGTGATGGTTAGATTTTGATATCATTCATGCAAAGAGAACCTGCATTTTTTGTGAAATAGCCCTCACAAATCGTCAAAATCTAAAATAAAAGATTACATGTGCTCAAATGCGTCGACCAAATGCTCGTTTTCTACGTGATTTTTAACGATGAAAATAATAAAACGAACCCCATTTCTCCGGCATTGACCATTGTCGAGATATTTTAGTTCTTTGGCATTTTTACTACTCAGCATTTAAAAATACGTTCAGTTATCAAATAGAAACCTTAAACTGAATTAAAAGTGTGAATTCAGAGTCATTTCATATAATTATGCGTGAATTAAACTCGGAACAAAACGATGACGGATGTTTAAACTTTCTGGACCTGAATATTAGTAAAAATTCAGAAAGTAAAGCGTTTCATCGCTTGTTCGATAAAATACTCTTATTTAGTTTCATCATTAATTATTTAACACCATGGAATTCTGCTTTACACAAAAATGTTTATCGAAACATCATTATCAAACAATTAAAACGAAGTAAAAGGTTAAACAGTGGATTTGAAGATCGATTTGTTTGTGATAGGGACTTTTGAAACAAAGAGGCCGAACAGGGATATCCTAAGGGTTTTTTGTGTCGAATTGTCTGTAGTTCATACGACATAACCGTGACGGCTGCTTACAAAAGGTACTTAAACACAACACAGCGCATTATCTGATTAGTTACATGTTGATTCACTGCCATGTTGCGCAAGGTACGAACAGGTTAATCCTGGGTATGGATATTAATTTTAGCTCAGTTTTTTACTCATATTACTTCTGATATTAGTTTAGTATTTTGTGATTTATGAATTGATACTTTTTACGTGTTCTTTAGGAATCCTTGAAAGTTCTGCTTTGACTTCTCATCTTCTGGGAACGTTATGGTGGTGTGCTTTTGCTTTCCTTCCTTTCCTTATGTGGGCATTATTGCGGTTTTTCTACTGTTGATACTTATGTATTTACTTGTATGGAATGCTACCGGTCTCCGGGAGTGTGGTTACGACACAATGCTAGCTTAACCTGGGAGTGGATGTCATCACACTCCCACGACCAATCTTGTGGTACCTTTCTTTCTTTATGTGTATATATATATATATATATATATATATATATATATATATATACATATATATATATATATATATATATATATATATATATATATATATATATATATATATATATATATATATATATATATATATATATATATATATATATATATATATATATATATATATATATATATACATTTATATGCATATATTTATATATGTATATAAATAAAATATATAAATAATGTATATAAATAAATGTACATATACTTATATATATAAATATATATATATATTTATTTATATATATATATATTTATATATATATATATATAAATATATATATATATTTATTTATATATATATATATTTATATATATATATATATATTTATATATATATATATATATATATATATATATATATATATATATAAATATATATATATATATATATATCTTTATATATATATATATATTTATATATATATATATATATATATATATATACATATATATATATATATATATACACTATCATACGTACATACACACACATACTAACATTCAGTGACATGCATGCACGCACAAATATATCATCTCGAAAACTTTCGATTCGTGTTCAGAGCTGCTTCAAACGTGCTCTTCCGTCGAAAACTCGAACTCGAATATTCGACCCCGTTATAAAATATTTTCCTATATATCTAAGGGAAGAAATAAAATAGAATCCCACATGATCCGAACAGAAAAACTATTTGAGCACTAAAATTATTATGCTCGCTTTAAATACATTTTACAACTTCCCATTCTAAAAATATATATTCTAATGCAAATTCAATAGATTTTCCCTTAAAAACCTTCTTTTTTTGACCACACAATATCAAATATGTCTTACCCCTCTAGCGAAGACCCTCGTCGAATTTTAAGTTCCATACGCATTCTCAGAACATCCTAATAAATTGGAGAATACTTTGGACGCACAAAAATAAATTTGATGACGGGGAGATTGTTTCAGGAAGCCCCAGGGTAAAAGAAAGTTTCGATTCCCGTAATAGAATATTCTAACAAAACCACTAGAACATTTGTGTTTCGTCTTTCTTATTGTAAGGCCACTAAAAAAAGCTTCCATACTGGTAGTATTTTTGCTTGGGTTTAGTTTACGAGAATCACGTCTCATCATGTTTCTTATTTTTAGAGCTCAACAGGAATTTAATAGCAAGCCACTCTTGAGATATGGCGATTTGTTAATTATTTTATTAGTAAATTCTTTTAGTAAATCATTTTTGTAAAACACATAGTAGCGTAAATTGGCGGAGATGGGTTTCACATATTTGCACATTTTGAGCAGGCTTGAAACATAATAAATAAGTACATGTGTTTAAAAATTGTGATACCGTAGATTCGCTGTATTTCGATACCACGATATTACGAATCTTTCGCTATAACGACATCCAATGAAAGTTCGGAAGATATTTTAAGAAGAATGTTATTTTTTAATCATTATATAGATCGTTACAACGCTATTTTTTGCTATGTTGCAGAGTCTGCTTCGATAATAAGAGCTTGCAATTCCGTCCTAGTAGCTCAACGGTAGAGCCGCAGCTGGCAAGTTTGGAGATCCAGGGTTTGATTCCTGGTTGGGGCAGCAAGATTCTTTACAACGGCGCCCGAACGAATCAACCCTGTGGATTAGTGCAAGGATGTCAGAGGTCTGAATGTCACCCTAGTACGACTAGTACAGATTCCGTAGTCTCTGGAAGTTTGGGCGACGATTTTAAATTGAGAGGATAACGACCACGCATGATACTAACCTGAGTAAAAATAGTAGTAGCAGGAGGATAACCTGAGGTAAAAACAGTTGCCCGTCAATCTACCATTAGAGGGAGAAGAATACAGAGGCCACTTCAACAATAAGAACTTGCAATTTCGTTCCAGCAGATCAACGGTAGAACGTTGACTGGTCAATTCGTAGATCCAGGGTTCGATTCCCGATTGGGGCAGCAATGCTCTTTACAAGGTATAATAAAGAGTAGAACTACTTTATTTTTATAAAATGTATATCGCAAAGCATAAAATTCAATCGAGTTAAATCATGCTTTTGACGTATATATTTCCAACTTCCTTAAGCTTATTGTAAATTTAACTGTGTGCCTTCTCGACCATATTTCACTTACCACAATATTTATATTTTGCTTGTAGTTAAGAGGTACTCGTTACTTAACACGTTTATGGTATTGTGAGTTCCACGTGCATTTTCTGAACGTACATACATACATACATTTATACTTTAAAATTATAATAAAGAGTGTAACTACTTTATTTTTGCAAAATGTATATCGCATAACATAAATTTTATTAGGATTAAATCATGCTCTGAAAATATACCTTTTCATTTTCCACAAATCATATACTATTGTAAATTCAATTGTGTACCTTGCTGACCACAATATTTATCCATTGCCTGTAGATAAGATATACTCTTTAACACGTTTGTGGTATTGTGAGTTCCAAACTACTTTATTTTTATAAAATATACATCGCAAAACATAAAATAATTCGGGTTAAATCATGCTTTAGAAATATATATTTCCATTTTTCCCAAGCCATACACTATTGTAAATTCAAGTATATGTCTTCTCGTCCATCTTTTGCTGACCACAATATTTATCTTCTGGCTATAGATGGGTTACTCGTTAAATTGTTTGTGGTATTGTGAGTTTCATACTCATTCTGAGAACGACCTGATAAATTACCGAATTCTTCGAAAGAACAAAATAATACTGACGACGGGAAGATTGGTTCAAATTGCCTTGGGGTCAAAGAAAGTTTCGATAATTTTTTCTTGAAAAAACAAGACGGTGGAATATTTTTATTTTCTCCTACTTTTTTAAGGTTTTAAAATCAAAATGCCCATTCAATGTCGCACCAGAAAAAAATGATGTTACGGTAGTTGGTAATAATTTTGTAAAATAGACTTAATATGAAATTGAATTTTTGAGAATCAAAGTAGTTATTTCCCCTAATTACTTATTACCGTTTCTAATAGCTTACTTCTGACACATCTGATTTTTCAAAGATATATAGGCTCTTATTTTGTAATTATATTCGTTGGAATGAGTTTTGCCACATATTAAAAAATAATCCTGTATTTAGTCAGAAAACCTCAGAAATTGTTCCAAAACTCGCAGCAAATTCGCAAAAACCAAAGATAGTTTTAAAAATACACTCGCTAACAACTCAAATTTTAAAAGAAAATCCCGTTGCTTGGCACACTCACAGCTACATTTTAAAAATATTTCTAAACCCCAATAGATATCTTGCTTTAGCTCTCGACCACGTATAAAATGCACTCAGCTTTGCTCATGATTTAAATCTAGGATTAACTACGCATTCTATGAAATTTTCAAAAGGTGTTGTTGCCCGGTGCATGAGCATACGCGTGGCTGCGCCTTTCAAATTAGCACCGCAGCTCGTCATAGCCAGCTGCCCAGGTGCATAATAAGACGTAGGCCCGGTGCTAGGTACAAAATTGACACGTCTTCCCGGTCGCCCAAATAGTTGCTCTAGTCGTCTGGATGAGTCGGACGGCCTGGGGTTTCCACACTCTATATACGCCCCCGGCCATCCATCTTGCTGCTCTAAGTTTTCGGACGAGTCGGTTGGCCTGGGCTTTCGATACTCTATATACGCCGTCCGTCCTATATGTGAGTGTAATATGCCGTAAATAAACTCTTTTGAAACGCCTTAAATGAACCCTTTTGTTACGCCATAAATACGCATTTTGCACACTGCTCAGTGGTATTAAGCCGAAATAAAGTTCTTTTGATACGTCTTGAATAAGGTCCTTTTATATGCCCAAGCGAGGGGGCAGCCTGTAAACGGGATTTTAATTAAAATATAGACTATATTCTCTAAATGAAAATACTTGCTTAAAACAATTCCTGGGGACTTACTTTCTGCATTTTGCATCCAGTATGTGCTGTTGCTAGTTTAAGACTCCCAAATATATAGGCTGACGTAACCGCCATTTTGACTCCAACTGATCCATTCAGCTATAGTTTGTGATATTCTAATTGCGCGCGCGTTCCGTGGATGATGTTTGAGGCGCAAGTTAGCTGTAAATTGCCTGTAATTCTGCTTTTAAAAAAAATTCACTAATTATTCATGCACGTAATCCGTGTAGAATGGTTTGATTTCCTCAAGATCCCGAAAAAAGAAAAAGAAAATAACCCTCTTTTTCCCATGTACAACTATCGCTTCAACTGGGAGTCAAGATGGCTGATGTTGCACCAGCCTGTATACATAGGAGCCTTAGTCTAGTTACGATAATGAGAGTGACGTCACGTTATAGCAATCACAAACCCCGTCTTCATCATATGCTCAAACGCCTAAAGGGGAGATTCGTCAACCTAACGCTTACACGAAATACTAAAATTGGCATACACGAATGCATTATAAAAATCATAATTTATGAACAGACGACTCTAGAGACAATTTTTATTTTGTTGCTGTGTATTATATTCAAATTATATGCTCTTAAATTATGAAGTTCGTATTATCAGTAGATTTTTCGGTATCGGGAATTTCAAATCAATAACGTCTTCAAAATACAAAAAGTATATATATATTTAAAAATTTGCCAAAATTCTATTAATCGCAGCACTCATTTTATTTAAAGCCTTTCACAATTATATGATATATCTTCTGATATATCTGGTGGTGGTAATATTTAACACTGCTAAACTGTTTTAGATATCTATGGAACTAATTTGTACAAAATTTGCACGAAATTTTGGTATTCAACATAAACTGAATACAAAACTATTTAGAATTTATAAAAAAAGTCGCTCAGAGGTTTTTCCTCTCAAGAACCAAGATACCCCTGTACAAACATTCATGGATGTACCTAACATAGATTTTTCGCTACCAAGGACACAAACAAACACGCAAATAAACGTACATATATATTGATTTATCATTATAGGTATAGAGCGAATTTGCTTCTAAAATCAATAAACATAAACCAGCATGTCCGATATGGTTGTTTTGTTATAATTATAACATATTCGAAGGAAGTTTAAAAATTAGATTGACATTTAGGCTATCATATTGTGATAGATATAAACGGTCAGACTGAACAGTAATTGCAACATTTTTTAATGATATCTGGTTGACTGCAGAAATTCTGCATGTAAGAAAACCAGATACAATTTTGATATGTATTTGCATCAGAGCGGAAGAAACAATATTGAATATTCTCGATCAATGTTTTTTGAATGTAATAAAATATTTTTATGTGCAGAAAAAGCTTATTAAAATATTATTTCTAAATGATTTATATTAAAATAAATGAAAAAATCATCTGATATCTATCTCCAATTCCTCCAAATAAAAGCATCACAAATGTAACTGAAAATAATTTAATGATCAACATTTAACTAAAATTCCATTCCGGTGTTTTATCATTTCCATTTTATTTAAGATAGTGTTATACATAATTGATTGGAACAAGACATAATATACTTCTTTCCTTCATAAATATTAAGCAAGTAATTAATTTACTGAAACGAACTACATATTTTAAGTGTATCAGAGATAATTTGGTCTCTCATTTAGAAAGTAAGAGTAATCGAGTCAATTTATGCATCGAACTGATATTTATAAATATGCATAAACGAATCTATGTAATCGTCTAAAATATCAACTTGGTAAACGTTTTTGAACTCCCAGAGAATATGAAGTCGTATGACGTAGAAATTCATTCTTGATGTTTATCGAAAGAACATAATTTGCCAATGCCTAAATGAAATTCTAGGAATGCAAAGAAAATTCTCAAGAAAGGATTTGTGTGAGGGAAAAGCACATTTTTTCTTTAAATATACATCCATTATTTAACTACACATACTGATAATTGATAAAATTGTGTACTTGAAATTAAGCTGGTTGTGCCAGAACTGCTAGTGAATGCCAGAGTTCGTGCGTTATAATTACTATAAAGACATTAATTTGCAGTTGTGCTAATTTGAAAAATAGATTGACAGATGAAGTGAAATAATTTGGAGGAAGAAAAATATTCCTGAAGTGAGAGAGAAGAGAAAGTGCTGGTACATAATTTTATATTTATCAAGCTGAACATAGTTTGCTACCCATTTCATGAAAATCAAATATATTGTCTGGCAGTTGATTTTAAAATTGAAATGCTGGGTCATTAAAAGTTGGTTTTTACAGAAATATACTCGTCTTTTTATAAGCCTGGTTTGGGAAATGTTTCTTTTACTGATATTGATACAAAAATACGATAAGCAATTTAATTGGCGAGCTCTTGATCGGAGATTTGTAAGGAAAAGATCCGAATATTTCTCTGTTTTCCACATATTTTTCGTATTTTCAATTAGTTTTCATGAAAACTACCAGATTGCGCCATACACTAAAGCCTTTACGATGATAGAGAATGAGCTTGTAGAGGCTAGTTGGATTCAAGTTACGTAGATGACACTATTATCAGTTTAGTGAAATTTTCACAAGACATTTTTCAGTGGAAGTAATATTTCGTATCATTATATCTTCTTAATATATAGTCTGACGTAAAACTGGGTATTGTGACGCTGTTAAGATAAAATTAGTGTTTTTATCTATGTTGTATTCATTTCTGCGAAAACAAAGAAAGTCAAAAGTGAACAATAAGGTCGGGTTCCTGTTCCATCAACATCAAAAGCTGTCACTAACAAAAAATGATCAAGGCTCATTCAGGATGGGAAATCTGACATTATTAACGCTTCGATTTATTAAAATTGTGATTGTTCATATTGCATCAACTTTACAATTAGTAATTATTTAAGTTAAACATTTTTTGGGAATTTACTTTTCTTATAATCTGATCTTTCAAGTAATGTGTGCTTTAGTTAGAGTAATAATAATGTATTTTGTAGTTTCTTATTACTTCTTCTAGTTTTTTTGCAATTTTTCCAAATGTACAAATGGGCCATAATAGAAGCACCCTGCTCCCACATATCACTTTTCATATTTAAACTTGATATATTTTTAAGTGACACATAAACAAGATGTTTTTACTTAGTTGACCATATAACCGCTTTAGCCAACATCTTATTCCTCAAAATATTTTATAATCAGTATTCCCTGCTGTCAAAATGTTATATAAGTGATATGCATGAAATATTCACTGTTTTTACGCAGAGAGCTAGACGATTTATATTTCCATGACGTCATTTGAATAAAGTTTGAATGAAGTTTTAAACATGGAGTTAGAAAATACTTTCACCTCCATGGTTTTACTTTTCCAAGAAAAATAAATTATTGCAGTGCTGTGATAATTAAAAAAATATCGTCGCTCAATGTATAGTATTTTAAAGATGTTTAAGTAAAATTACAGTTGGAAAGTGTTTTATAATCAATGCTTTGAGCATGATTGGTCTTTCTTATATTTTCTTTAGACTAGTTCCTGTGCTGTGCAACTTATGGGTATTGTGGGTAAGTTACTCAGCCACACAACATCTAGCAATATAGTGTGTCACAAATATTTACAGTATTTCACTATTGAATTTTGTAAAACAAATTCCATGTGGCATCGTTTTCAATAGATTTTTAGAAATTTAAACATCATACACTAAAACATGCTTAGTTTAATTCTGCTTTACAATCGTCCAAATACCTCAGAATTTCTTCTAATTAGAAATTCTTACTGTCTCCGCGGAACATGAAATTGCTGGCTTTTAAGACGCAATATGTTTGGTTTTACAACTAGTACAAGCAGCTGAACGAATAAGTAACACAAACACTTTTATTTTACGACATTTTCTCAAACAACACAGAAGACATAAATTCTCTATCATTGACAGATGAAAGAAAAAGAAAACACTCTTTACAGTTTCAGTGCGTGACATACTAATGCGTTTGATATTTAAGTGGGTGATGATTTACAACTAGTATTCATATTATTTTATTACTATAATTAAGTCTTCATATAATTAAAATATTAAACGAAACTACTTATTAAATAAATAAATACATTTAAAGTGAAAATTGGAGAACGTTAATATAAAATTACAATTTAGCTTGTACTGCTGATACATATTCTGATAGTTTATTTGACTTATAATTGTTTGTTAGCATATTTGATTGATAATTTATTTGTTTTTGTCACTTTAAGACGTATTTATGATATTTTGAAAACGTGACATAACATTTGCGAGCTTAATCGGGTATATCATTAAACATTCATTAAAATGAGCGGATGAGATATTTTACAGGAAATAATCTGACCACTTAAAAGTCCAGTTATAGATTTTTAAATTAATAATTTAATTAGCAACTTTTATCCAAACTATTTAAACATTTTTCATATTTTATGTTAATATTGCTACAATTGGTTGTCAGTCAACATCTTTATATTTAATAACCAGAAGTGATTCAATTTTTCTTTATAACCCAATAAGAAGTGAATGAGTATAGGAGTCATTGCTTAAAGATAAGATAGCTAATAATTTTAAAGGCATACATTGCATTTCACACTGTAATTACTCATACAGTGAAAAAAGGTATTGTTAAAGGTATTGTTAGACTATTATCAAATCATTTCATATTGTCAATGATAGACAATATGCAAGTTTTGTATAGTACAACCCTGACAAAGGGGTACTCAAATTGTTTCTTCAAAACACAGTTTGTAAATTTAAAGCATTTTTTCAAGAGTTCTTACCATGGACATAAACAACTTTAAAAGGCCTTTTCCCGGTCGGTATACTATATAGCATTGGCATAGTTTTTGCATTCAGCTATTAAACATCCACAAATTTTCTATCCTTCAGTCAGATCTTTTGCATGGAAAACCAGAAGTATTGAAAGGGCTTGAAAGAATGCCAAATAATTATAATTTAGGTTTTCAGTAAAGCATGCTTGAAACACTAACGGATCCTGAGAGGCTGGGGGAATTCGTTACCTCCCCAAACAATGAAATTGTCTGAACTAGATAAAATCACGTCTTTAACTATATTGTTCCAATATACGTATACTGTACCTATGTACGAGACTAAAATAAAATTCAGCCCCCTCCCTCAAACCATATCCTGGACCCGCCTGAGACACATGCCGTACTGGTGACGCATTGGTTCTCTCTATGAGACATAACAAAGTGCTGATGTGGTGAAGAATTTATTATAGTGCTAGTTTTCCGTAGGGGAAATGAATATAGTGCTAAACGTTCCTAGATATATTTAACGATGCCGTTTAACTGAATTTCATATATTGCGACGGATGTTCACTAGAAGAGTTTAATGCGATACAGTGATAATGAAATGCATTACAGGTTCTGCAATCACGCAAAGACCACTCATACATGAAAACGCCAGTTTTTATAATGGGGCGAAAGATCATTTGCGGCCAAGAAATTTAATGATGATACTTCATAGAACCTGAGTTTTGTGGACTCAAGCAAGGCAGCACGGGCAAAAAAGACTCGCCAATAGAAAGTAGGTACAACCTCTCACAGCCCTGTGAGCCAACAGGTAAACAGATCAAGAAGAGCCAATGAGAACAAGATATATTCCACAGAGTACCGCCGTACAGCACAATTGAAAAAATTCCTTTCTATCATATTATATTTCAAAAATAATATTCCTAAGACTTCGCGTGCAAAGTTACGTGATGCTCTGGTGTCATCACTTATTATAATAATGTAAAATAGCCTTGATGCTATCTTGAAAAATTTAACATAATTTTGGGCTTCCTTAGAAACAGTTCATATAGTGCTAATGCTCTATTACAAAAGAATGTAATATAGTGATAGCGCTCTCCAACATGTTCAACATAGTACTGATGCTTCATTGACGAATTTATACAGGCTGCTATACCCTAGTAAAATTTATCGCATAGTATTAATGCTCCGTAAATCCTTTAAAACAGCGATGGCGATTCGAGTTAAAAGGTTACAAGCAACAGATATTGCATTTACTCAGATATGCATTTACAGTTTGCTTGACCTTTCAAACCGCTTTCACACTTTTCATATTTATTAAGTTAAATAAGTTCCAGTCTTCTTCTCTTAAATGACACATGTAACGTAGTAAATCGACAAAATTCCGTCGAAAGTTTTTGTTCATGAAAAATCCAAGTTTAAATGGATATGTGAAAACTTCGATTTCCTATTACTCTTCGTTCTTAGCAGAAAGTTCATTCTCAGCTTCTGTTCTGAAATGGAATCATTATCGCATCCACTTTTCGATCAAGTTTTAAAGCCAAGGCACGGAAACAAAAAGACATCAATTTATATATTTTCAGAAACTGAGTCTATTTTAAGTTTATTTCGACACACTTGTTATAAAAGTCAAATGACGCATCGGAAATATGAAGTTGCGAAAAATTACATTATGAATATTATTCCTTTCTCGTATTAGAGTGATGTAGTAAAAATAGTGTTTTTCTGAATTTGATATATTTATCAAATGACACATTTTTAAACATATACGTACACTTTCGATCATATGTTAGTTTGTGTGTACTTTAGTTTGTATGTGTATTTAGATACGGATACGATAACTCAGATATTATTGCATGTACTATTTATTATCATATGTAAATACTCTATGTAAGAATTCTATTATTTATCATTTTATCTATATCTATATTTTCCTGATTTCTCTTTATGTGATAAACTTCTCAGCTTCCATTTCAAAGAAGCGTGTAAGGTCTATATAAGTTTTTATTGCGTTTTACATAGTCATTTTTTACTTAGTCATGTTTCACTTTACTTAGTTATGTTTTACTTTACTCAGATATGTTTTACTTTACTTGTTTTGCTTTACTCCAGTCAGTTTTGTTGTATATTAGTTCATTTAGTTATGTTTTGCTTTACTTGTTTTACTTTACTTCACTTAGTTTACGTTCTTATGTATGTTTTACCGATGTGAGAGTGCATATTCGTTGGTTCTACAAAGTTGGTCCAAGCGATAGTAGTGATGAATATAGTGATGATCGGAACATCTAATACTCGATAAGAGTTCTTGGGCATACCTAGATGTCCGTTGATGCAGTTTTGCAACCATTGATCATTACTTCGTTTTGTGTAAAGACATTTCTATCGCCAAGCCCTGGGATGAATTATATAATAAGATTTAAGTTACGATATGGGAAATTGCAATCTGTCTGTTATAAATATATACAGTCAACCTTCATATAGCATGATTAATTCGTACCGTGTTATATGGAAACCATGTTATCAGAAACTTAGATTAGTGGAAATCAGTTTAATTCGGACCTTCTTATATGGAAACCGCATTCCGTATTGTATGGAAACAGCGTTATAAGGAACTCAGAATATACAAAACAGAACAATTCGTACCGCGTTATAAGAAACTCAAATTAGTGCAAAATCAGATTAATTCGTACCGTGCTATGTGGAAACCGCATACCGTGTTGTATGAAAACCGCGTTATAAGAAACTCAGAATTAGTATAAATGAGAGCAAACAATGCGTCCGCGTTATATTGAAACCACATTAAGTAAAATTCAGAGCATATAAATTAGGCTGATTCGTTCTAAGTTATATAAAACAGTATTTTTATAGCACCATGTTATGATGAATGCGGTTATAGAATATAAGTTTATAGATACAAAAGGCAATATATATATATGTTTAGAGTTTTCGAGTTATTTGTAGAATTTAAGACTTCATATAAAAAACACACACAATATGAAACATTAACTTAATAACTTTTCTCCAACAATAATCCTATTAACATTTATCATCGCTGTCAAATATTAGTGACCTAATTCTTTTACTTTTAATATCCTCTTCATTTTGCATATCTTCATTTTCGTTTTCAAATGTAGTTTTATTTCGTAACTTTATCAAAATCATTGTATATAAATATTTTGCTATCTAAACAATTTTGTAATTATCTTTTAAGTTTTGCACTTAGGACAGTTGAAGGAACATTTTCAATAAAGTAATTATCTGATTGCTTACCCAAATCCAGTCCCTTTTACACATCATTTAACGTGAAATTTGCAACCCATTCTTCACTAATATGTCCGTCTCCCAATGCATTTGAGTTAAGTGTATTCATTTTTACTTTCCTTATATACATAATGTATAAGGAAAGTATTGTGACAGGGTCGAAAACTCGAATTCGAGTTTACGGCGGGAGAGCACGTTTCAAGCATCCCTGATCACAAATCAAACATTTTTGTAGTGATGTCTGTGTGTGTGTGTCAGTGAAACTGTGGAGACGATGACTGACGAACGAATGGATAGATTCGAACAAAATTTGGTACAAAAATCACGATCCGTAACCACTAGAAGCCTATTGTTTTTATGCGCAATCGAATGTTCAGAACCCCCCTAAATTTTAGAATGAAATTTTGAAAAAATCGTCAAAAAATCAAAACCACTAATAAAGTTACGCAAGTAGACATTTCTTATGTAATTTTTCATAAAGAAACGATTGACATAAATCTTAGAACGTTAACATGAACCGTTCTCGAGGTATTTCAAATTTTTCAAAAAATTATTAAAAAGTCATATAAAATAAAAAAAAAATATTTCCTATTGAGAAACATGTTCACTTTTCATATGTAATACCATGCGATAAATTGAGTGACATCATTCTCGTGGATCTAGCTCGCTCCATTCATGAAAAAGATACTTTGAATAATACTTTTGTATTTGAACGCCAATAGTCATTTATCTGCTGTAAGAATAACTTATTTCTTAGTGCATAACGCTTGGCGAGATTTTGGCGACGAATTTGACAGAATGTCGCCAACTTGGCGATTTTTTTAAATGTTGCCAAATTAACGAAAATCTCGCCAAATGGATAAAAATGACGCTAAATCAATGAAAATGACGACTAATTGTCGAAAATTCAATATCTTTGAAAGAATATTAGTATCTACTATAAGAAAAACCTATTTTTTTACTGTAAATGTAGTAAATTATTGCATTATATAAGGAAAGTCAAGTGTTGCCCACATCAGATTTTTTAACAGGCGATTTCCCTGGTAACTGAAATTGAAAAATGCTGATGTACGTAGATGAAAAAACAAAGAAATTCCCCGTTAATTTCAGCCGTAAAAGTGTAATAGAAAAAATCATGCTATAGGGAGCTGCACAAGCTAATTGAGTAGAATTATAGAGAAACCGCGTTATAAGACTACCGCATAAGTATCGTGTTATGAGAGGGCTATCACAATTTTTGCACCGCCTTATATGAAAATCGCATTATGAGAGTACCGCGTTATAGGAGAGTTGACTGCGTATCTTCAGTTATAAAGCTAGCTGCTGCATCCATTAATGTGTTCATAATAGTTTCAAATTGAATCCCTAGTTTTTTGCATTGACTGTAAGAAAACTGGGTGATTTAATATAAACGTTTACAGTTATGTCTGATTGATTTAAATAGTCGATAATACTCCCGCACATACTGCAATCTGACCATGGAAAAGCCAAGCCAAGACGCATAATCACGGGATGCCTGTACCTCATGGCACACAACCCCACATCTAATGTGTAGCAAAGTCCTTTAGTTGGAGCGTTCTTGTAGTCAAGTAATGCACTCAGCTCTGAAGAGGGTGCTCTTGGAAGTCACTTGCTGTAACATAGATGAGATGGAGACTGTCTTGGGAGGCTGATCCGACAAGTAGGTAGGAAAGGGAAAGGGGAAAGGACCATGGAAAAGAAATTAGACATTGCAAGCGCAATCACACAATTAGTCAGGTCTATAAATGGCAGATGTTTTAGAATTTTGGAATCAGTCTTACTATCCTACTGCATTCGGTTGGGTGTTTTGATCGAAAAAGATTTCAGTGCGTTGGTACGTAAATTATACCGCACTACGTATTTAAAGTCAGTTAAGTTGAGTTTCATTTTTTGTAAAAATCTGTTCATTTTAAGTTAAATATACAGCTTCGGTTTCTTGGCATACGTCAGGAATAGTACGCTTCAGTATTTGTGTGTGGATTGGTTTATCCCAAGTCGATATTGGATTGCAAGTTATTGCAAATAGATTGTATGTTTGTTTGTATGTTGTATTATGTATTGCTGTTTTATGTTTTCCAGATAAGTCAGCTGTGATTAAATTATTTTAATAGCCATAATTATTTCGTATATTCCCAGGCATTAGGAAAATACTGGGTTTCGTTTTAGGTTGAAACTATTATAAATTGATACTGATTTCAGATCACGATTTAGGAAAGGTGTAGTTTATGCTTCAGTTCAAGTTGATCCTGTAGAAGAGTGTAGAAGACCCAGACCGTCCGACTCGTCCAGGGGACTAAGAGCACCTATTTGGACGGCCGGGAAGTTGATCCTGTGTAGATGTGAAGAAAATATAGATTTATGTACTAATTATCACTAGTAAATCTTACAGACACCCAAACAGGCAGGGTCTTATATCATTGCAAGTAAAAATAATAAATATTTTGTAAATCGTATTATTAAAACATTAACACCAATTACTAAAATTTAATGTTGCTAATATTATTTACCAAGGAGAAACAATGATCATTTACACAATAATTGTGTTAGGATAAAAAGCTGAAAAGGATAGTTAAAGCATTGCTCTGGATACCAATATCTCTGTTTCGTGGTCTACCGGAGTTAGTGACAAATTTGGCGACAAATTAGTGAGCTTGGTGATACATTTGTAGAAATATCGTGCACCTAATTTTTTTTTCGAAATGAAGTCAATTTGAGGACAATTCAATGTGTGCTAAAACTAAAATTAATTTTAGATAATCCATGTTGCTTTGTAAAGATAAATATTTTAAAAGTCGACTTAAAACACAGACAGTTTAACTGCTTGAAGGATTCGTTTTGTAAGTTCGTTTTGTAAGACAAGTTTCCTGCAGGACAAGTTTGCCGTGTTGAATTTATGTTTTTGTTAGAATGTCTCAAAGTAATTGAAGAAATTGAAATCTATCTAGCATTCTGAATCATTAAAATCTATATCGATATTTTCTGTCTAGCACATTAATAGAACTGATGTATTTTCACTGTATTCCTGTGCGTTTAGAATTTTATCATGGTAGTGAGGTTGTAAACACCATCTACCGCTTCTGGATTCGAAGTTATATTTCAACCAGAAACATTCTAACAACCTTGCTTTACGCATTTCTGAGCTCACCGATAATCATATGTAATTTAAAAAGTTTAATATATATCATTTTTGATAGATTTAAACATAGGAGTTGATGTATGTTTTGGTATATTTTATTATGGGTAGATGCAAGAGAGTTAACTGCTATAATCGACCATTTTCTTTCAGTATCTGTGGTATCCTGCGTTTAAAAAGCAAGTTTTTATTTATTATCGTCGCATATCAAATTCCGTGGCGAGGAACAGTCAGGTTGTAAACCCAATGGTCAGCCCCTCGCTGACGGTGTTTGATTGATTGAGCTCACTAATCACACCATGCTGATGAGCAGCAATGACTGCAAAATTAGGGTCGACGGGAGGCGATTTATGAACAATTGAGCACTTAACATGTTTAGTGTTTTATTTTGTTTAGTGTTTAAACATATCACAAAATAATAAAAGTCCGATAAAGCAATTGATATCAATATATTTATAATTTATTAGGCTTCAATATGAAGTTATAATTGAACTATCACGTTTTTTGGTGTCATATTTTATATTTGCATCGTATGCCTTATTATTTTCCCTATATACATAGCATAATGTATAAGGTATAATGTAAGTATTGTGACATGAATTCGAATGGAGGACATGTTTCAAGCATCCCCGATCACGAATCGAACATTTTCGAGGTGATGTATGTGTCTGAGTGGGTGGGTGAGTGTCAACTAGACTGTGGAGACCATATCACACGAAAGAATGGAGCGATTCGAATGAAATTTGGTACAAAAATTACAATCCGTGAATACTGGAAGCTTATTGTTTTTAAACACAAGTGATTGTTTAGAAATCCTTAAATTTTCGAGGGAAATTTTGAAAAATCATCAAAAAATCAAAACCTTTAATAAAGTTACGCAAATAGATATTTCTTATGTAATTTAACATGTTTAATTCTTATGTAACGCTAGCATGAACCGTTCTCGAGATATTGCACATTTTTCAAATAAATTTATCAAAATATCCAATAAATTAAAAAATAATAGTAACTGTTGAGGAACTTGTTCACTCTTCATATGTAATGTAATACGATAAATATGGTGATATCATTCTCGTGAATCTAGCTCGTTCCATTCATGAGAAAAGATACTTTGAGTAATACTTTTGTATTTCAGCGTCAATAGTCATTTATCTGCTATAAGAATAACTTATTTCTCCTTCCATAACGCTTGGCGATATTTTGGCGACGAATTTAGCAGAATGTCGCCAACTTGGCGACAATATATATATATATATATAAATATATATATATATATATATATATATATATATATATATATACAGAGAGAGAGAGAGAGAGAGAGAGAGAGTGATAGAGAGAGAGAGACTATATATAGAATAACTAATAATATATATATAATAGCTAATAAAATAAGTCTATAAGAATAAATTATTTCTCCATTCATAACGCTTGGTGAGATTTTGACGATGAACTTGGCGACTTTTTTAAATGTTAACGTTAAATGTAAATTTTTTAAATAAATTAACGAAAGTCTCGCCAAATGGATAAAAATGACGTTAAATCAATGAAAATGTCAACTAATTGACGAAAATTCAATATCTTGGAAGGAATATACATCTACTATAAGAATAACCTTTTTTTTATTGTGAAAGTATTAAATTCATTGCATTATATAAGGAAAGTCATGTGCTGCCCACATCAGATTTTTTTTACGTATTATCTGTTTATCTAAATCCTGTGCCAACGAAATTACGATATTTTTTATTTTATATGATGAAATATTCATTGATTTTACAATAGAGGCAAACGATTTATATTACAATGGCGTTATTTGAATAAAGTCCATTTAGTGTAACTAGCATGGAATTCGAAAGAAGGAGATAAAACTCCTATGGAAGAAATGCTTAAAAATGCCATAATGTTTTGAAAATTATTTGTAGGTGTCGCTAATGCTAGTAAAGTGGCTGCTATTGCTAATTGACACAAAATAAATGCGTAGTATTTAGTATATGTATTTTTGATTAGTTTTAAATTAAGAGTTAACTAATTATGTGTATAATTAACCAGTAGTTTTCGTCGTAGTAGGATAGAGTATATGTGTGTGTGGACCTATGGAGATAAAAATACATTGAAAGTTCAAATAATTTTGAATGAGTAGGAATATTCGTTATTGCTTCAGTTCTAACTTTCATTGCGTTAATTATTTATTTTTACAATGCTGACAGTTTCAAAAATATTTTAGGTCTGAATATTTTAGGAAAGTCATGTGCTGTCCACATCACATTTATTTGTTAACATATCAGCGGACAACATTAAGTCCAAAAATAAACATAAAATGTTTTAATCTGTCAGAAGTCGCAAATTTTGTGTTGTTAAGAGAAAATTTTCATTTTGTTAATTTGAAATGTTAATTTCTAATCTATGTGTTTGAAAAACATCTTTCGTGCTCCATAAAATGCAGAAGCACCTACATAAATTTCTTTCACAGAGCTTGTGAAAAGTTATGTCGTAATTTGAGACAAAAAAATCTTTCTTCCTACTAAAATATTTCTTTTCTAGCAAATAAAATTGACATTAAACCAGCGATATACGAAAATGGCATGGAATTTGATATTTTACAACGGGAGTGATACCTCAACTTTAGATAACCATAAAAATTTACTTCCATCGAATATTTTCGTTTTTAGAAGGTAACAAATCTGATGTGGACAGCAAATGAGATTGTCTACAGAATCAAATTCAATTTTTTTTGCATAAAACATTTTAGCGGGCTGAGAACAGAGTAAATGATTAAAGGAATGTGACGGAGATGAAACGGAAATATGTAACGGAAGTGGCGTCATATTGTTTCGAAAGAAACCGCTGTTACAATTTAAGAGTCGCTCCACAGTGGGAATACATTCAGGAATTTGATGAAGAATTTGCCAAAATACCAACAATTTGGCGACTTTGGGCCAGTTCTAATATTTTCTTTAATTCTGTAGCTTGGCTGAGAACTTTACTAGTTACGTGCTTTTTCCAGAACTTTAAAAGGAAGAATTATAAGCCCACCATTGATCAGTCGAAGCTCACAATCTCAATAGAGAACTCAATATGTAATTTTCTTCATATACACTTTAAGCTGCATAGAATAAGTGCACAATACTTGTATGTACACACAGTCAAACTCAAACAGGCGTAACTAAAACATATTTGATGTTGTACAGTTTCGTTAAATATGTTAATTAATTGAAAATACAAATTCCAATGCATGTTTTTATCGTATTATTATCATTATTTTAAAACGTTACCTATATCATATAACATTGTAACAGTTAAGTTAGCCATGTAATTTTAGAATATTGTTTTTAAGATGAATATTTAAATGCACAGTATACTATATTATATTAGTATGTACCCAGCTACTTACTTTTTAGTATAATATTACCAAACGAACATTTAGAGAAAAGTTTTCTTACAAAATAAAACATATCCACATAGGTCGATGACTTGCACATTTGGGGTTAATCTGGATAAGGCCAGTATTTACTCTATCTTCAGTTCTTATTTTCAGTAATACATATTTTAACATATAAATAGCAGAACTGTGAGATGTAAATAACCTTTCGTTTATTATTTCCCACAGTTTCATTATAATTTGCGTTTACTTAAACTAACAGTTCTAACTGGTTCGGTTGTTAGACCAATTTCCGGGCTAATCAGTATTTTCTGTTTTCCTAGGGTAGAATAGGAATAAGTGTCGGATCGTGAGAGTTTCAGTGGATTCTTGGAATGAAAGAAGGGTTCTTGCGTAGATGATGAAGGATTCGAGTAGTAAGTGGAAGGACACCATATTCGATACAACGATGACTAGAAAGAGTTTTGTATTCAGGATGTAGCCGAAATACGGGACGAAGTAACAGGATGCCGGTGTAAGCATATATGCTCTGTAAATGCGTATCAATGTAAGCATTATCATCAGCCTAGTATATTCTAGTAGCTTGTACATTTGTTATTTATTCTGGGAGTGTGCAATAACCATTAGTATATATGTTGTCCGTTGCTTTAAATAGCAAGCTGCTGTAAATTCTGTGAAGTTCCCAATAAACTGAGTTATATTTTAAACAGTGCCGTCCTATATTATTGCCCTTAGATCGAAAGGCCGAAATATCAAGTACTCTAAGTTTGATTTAAGTAACTTTTAACAGATTAAGTGAAAATCCTCTGCAAAGGCATCTAAAGAGGATAAAGAGACAATTAGGTCGTTACAATACTAAGGAAATAATCAGGACCAACTATTTTTGCCCAGGATATGCATATGCAAAACTCACCGCTTCTACGCAGGTTACGTATGCGTTCGGATCATAATTCCAGGGCGCGAACCGAGCGGTAACAGGTAGGCTTTGCAGCTTGTGGTAAATTCACAACGCGTGGAATGTCAACTACCTTATTGTTCAACGGAAATGTTCAACAACGTAATAAATCCCTTTTCCATAACACACAAAATTTTTGTTTCAATCATCTACATCAGTTCTATATTTCAAACTGATTGTGTTGTTCTTCATTCTGCTTCTGTTTGGCTCGCACAGGTGGACTTTTAACCCATGTTTTGGGTATATATAACCCTCTGTTTTTCCAATTGTTCCCATTTTGTCTTTTGACTTCGAGTTTGTAGTTCTATCTGCATTGAAAAAAACTGATTCAACGTATTTTCGAACAGCTGTATACCACATGGTTTTATTGATTTAGGTTTAAGTATATTGTTTTAAGTTATTAATTAACTTTTGCATAAAGTGTTTCTACATATTACTTTATTTATTGATTGTCTTATTTCTTGTTTCAAAATTGTTTATACATGAAACGTAAACTTATTTTATATTAGATAATGGAATTATACAAAGTGTTTTTCTTATTTATTTATTTATTTATTCTCTTATTTTTTCTTGTTTCGATATTTTTTCATTTACCTTATATGAAAAGTAAACTTCTTTTAAAATAGACGATGGAATGTTTTCACATCGAAGCATGTACACAGCGATAATTTTAACTCATTCACATACCCACTTTTAACGATTCAAAAATTAAATTAAATACAGAGTTTCATTTTTCTAAAAGGACATGTTTAAGTCAAAATAAAAACTTGGATCCTTTGTTCAAGAAATATCTAACTTTAAATTGATACGTAAAAAGTTCGATTTCCCATTACTCCTCATTCTTTGCCGAAAGTCAATTTCCAGCTTCGATACTGAAATGGAATCATTATCGCGTTCATTTTCCGGGACAAGTTTCAAAGTTGGGTCGGAAAAGAGAAGAAAACGCATCATTTTATATATTTCATGAAACTTAGAAACTTCAAATTGCTTTTTTGTAAACGTGAAATGAACATATTTGAAAGTATTGAATTTTGCAAAATTCCATTTCAAAATCATAGTGAAATTAGTTTTTTTATTAATAGTTTTAGTCAGTCTTTTTAGTTAATGGTGCTTTTTCTATTTTTGAGATCGCAATATTAAAAATGATGATGCGTGTTCGATATCACTTTCTACAGAATTTTTAGAACTTTTAATTATTACTTTCACTGCAATTCATGGCATTGTATAAAGTATTGAATTATGTCGAAAATCGCAACTCGAGGTTTCGACGAATCTACACATTTCTGGACCTCTAGAACACGAAAGCATATTTTTAGCGTGACGTCTGTGTGTCTGTTTCTGCGTGTGTGAGTCTGTGTGTGTGCGTGTATTTGTGAGTGTGTGTGTGTGTCTGTCTGTGCAATGTAAGTATCCACTCTAACGGATAAAATAATGGACCGTATTTAATAAAATTTAGTATGTAAGGCCCTCGTGTGTGACACTGGTTGTGATTAGATTTTGGTACGATTCGAGATAAAATAATCCACCTCTTTTTGCGAAAAGGCCTGCAAAAATCCCATGTATTCACCTAGCTGAAAAAACCAATCGACCAAATATCACAAAATGTAGTATATAAGTTACTTGTACCCTGGTGTTGATAAGATTTGGGTCCTGATTAGATAGGATTCGAAAAAGAAGAACCTGCTTTTCCTTTTTTACAAAATGGTCCGCTAAAATCGCCGAATTCCCAAATAAAATACTACGTACGCTTAAATGTATCAATAAAATGCTGATTTGATAGGTTATTTTTGATGTAGAAAATAATACGATCAACCTCATAACTCCAGTACTAACCGTTCTCGATATATTTTAGTTTTTTGCATTTTTGTTGCGTAGCCTTTCAGAAAAGGTCCTGTTACCAGATAAAAACAGACATTGAATTAAAATTGCAAATTCAGTATTATTTTACGAAATTAAACTCCGTTTAATGAATTATTAAGGAAATAAAGAGAACGTGAATATGCGTCTGGAGGAAAAATTCACGTGCTTGACCACATCATATTTTCACTTTCCTTATATACATAATGTATAAGGAAAGTATTGTGACGGGGTCAAAAATTCAAATTCGAGTTCTCAACAAGAGAGCACGTTTCAAGCATCCCTGATCACGAATCGAAATTTGGTACAAAAATCACAATCCATGAAATATGGAAACCTATTGCTTCTAGACACAATCGAATGTCCAGAACCCCCATAAATTTTCGAGTGAAATTTTGAAAAAATCTTCAAAAAATCAAAATCTATAATAAAGTTACACAAATAGACATTTCTAATGTAATTTTTCCATAGAAAACGATTGACGTAAACTTCAGAACGCTAGCATTAACCGTTCTCGAGATATTGCACATTTTTCAAATACATTTATCTAAAAATCAAGTAAAAAAAATAAATTAACTGAAAATGAGGCTAAATCAATGAAAATGAGGACTAATTGAAGAAAATTCAATATATTGGAAAGAATATAAGTCTCTTCTGTAAGAATAACATTTTTTTAACTGTAAAAGTAGTAAATTCATTGCATTATATAAGGAAAGTCATGTGCTGCCCACATCGGATTTTTTATTTCATGTTTATTTTGTTCATTATGTAATTGAACAAAATTTATTTATATCAAATTACATAAAATAAGTCGATATTAATTATTTTAAACCTATACATTACGTTCCAGGCTAGGCTAATGCATGTTTGTAGATTACTGTACCAGCAAGAAGCACATACTAAAATACAATGACAAAGTATTATTACATTCACTTATGTGCATTTAAAATGTGCAAATTCAAAATGAAATTTTTGTGAAAATTTCATATAAATAAAAGTTGGCATTAATGGGTTAAATATACATTGACTTAAACTACTGCAGGGTGTGTATGTGTGTAAGTATGTATGTGTGTATGTGTGTAAGTAAAGTGTATGTGTGTAAGTAAAATGTGTGTAAAAATGTGTGTGTGAATAAATATGTGTGTAAGTATGTGTTCGTGAATTTGTGGAAGTGATATCTCGCTAATGAATGGAGAGATTCGAACACATGTAATACACAAATGTAATACATAAATTACTAACAGTGGATAGTACTAGAAGGTCATTGATTGTAAACGCAACAGAATCCTCCAAAGAATTTAGAATGGAATTTTGAAGAAATCATCGAAGAATAAGAACGTTCATCAAAGTTACATAAATAATCATTTCTAATACAATCCATCATTAGAAAACTAATGACATAAACTTTAGAACGCTAGCATACACTGTTCTGGAGATATCGCACATTTTTTAAACAAATTTATAAAAAATCACATACAATTGTAAAAAGTATTAACCATTGAGAAATGTGTTCATAATATCATTCCAGTGAATCTAGTTAGTTCCATTCACGAGATAAGTTTGTCTGGGTAATAGTTTTGAAGCCAACAGTAATTTATTCACTATTAGAATAACCTACTACTCCATCCATAACTCTTTGGGAAATTTTGGTGACTAATTTAACGAAATATCTTAAACTTGACGCTATGCAGCTCCAAATTGACGAAAAAATCATCAAAATTGCAAAAATGAAGCAAACTTAACGAAAATGACGCCAAATTGATAAATTAATTGTTTAAATACTTTAATAGATGGGTTCTATTGATTATTGAGGATGTTATCAATATTGATAATTGTCAATGTAGAGTTCCGTATAATATAAGTTAATTAGGTACTTCGGAATAGTTTTATATTGTCAATTGGAAAGTCGCCAAATTTCCAATTCAACGTTAAAAATTATGTTTACAAATGCTGGTCGTTTGGAAGCTAGACCATTTGACAGTGAGCTTGCTCTCCAGTATTTCTCACTGATTGAAATAAAAGTCACTAGTGCATCTTCCAAATGTTTTACACACATAGCCTGTCCGAGGTCACATAAAATACAATCCGGGGAAGCAGCAAGTAAAATCCGACGGACAGGAACCCTGATACAGTCATGACCAGTCAGAAGGCTGATCCTGGCAACTGCTTCTCGCCGTGGAATCTCTGGAATGACATAAATGTTCTTGCTGAGGACGCTTCATGACTTTCCTTTAGTTGCCTCCAGATATTCTGCCTCAATTTATTTTTGTGTAGCATTTTAATATACAGTTGTGCTGAATGAAAAGTCATAGGCTTTGAGATTTGCTGCTCCACCATAGCACTTTTTTTGGTCAAAAAGTCCACTTTTCATGCCCTGGTACTCCGCAATGTGCAGGCACCCACTGTAAAGTGATTCTGTGTGTAAAGTCTTTTGAAACCGCCCTGGTCTCTTGAATCCGCGTGCTATTGTTTCTGTGGTTGCCGGAGTCCGAGAGTACCACCGCTATGTTGAATGAAGAAAGAAGTACGAGTTCTTGCAATGCCGCAAAAATTGCTTCAATCTCCCCCATCAAAGTGAGTTTTAGAAGTTCCAACAGGTAAGTAAAAATCAAACAGTATGCAAGAGACTCCACGTTCTGTCAAGTAAAGAGTCAGCGGTATAAACATGCAACCATTTGTCTTGTGGAAGTCGTAAGTCTATTTTTACTTTCCCTGCAATACATGGTAATGTATAGGGAAAGTATTGGAATCATGTCGAGAATCGCAACTCGAGTTTTCGACGGATCTACACGTTTCGAGACCTCTAGAAAACGAAAAAACCATTTTTAGCGTGACGTCTGTGTGTGTGTCTGTCTGTCTGTGTGTCTGCGTGTCTGTCTGTGCAGATTTTGTATCCACTCTAACTAAAAAACTAATGGACCGAATTTCACAAAATTTCGTAGGTAAGTCACTTGTGGCTGGGGCTGGTGCTGATTAGTTTTGTTTGGGTACGATTCGGAATAAAAGAACCCGCATTTTTGTGAAATGGCCCGCAGAAGCTTGTATCCACTGTAGCTGAAAAACTAATCGACCGAATTTCACAAAATTCGGTAGATGAGTCACGTGTAGGTCACCCTGGAGCTGATTAGATTTTGGTACGATTCAGAAAAAAATAACCTGCATTTTATTGCAGAATGGCCCGCAAAAATCGTCCAAATCTAAACTAAAAAACTAGGTATACTTGGATATATCTATTAAATGCCCGTTTAATACGTAATTTTTAATGACGAAAAGAATAAGACCAAACCCATTACACTAGGACTAGCCGTTCTCGAGATATTTTAGTTTTTCTTACTTTCCCTACGCCAACTTTGAAAATAAGCCCGGTTTCCGAATGAGAACAAAAATTGAATGAAAGTGAAATAAATTTAATTAAAATAAAAAGAACGTTAATATAAGTCTGCAGGGAAAGTCATGTGCTGCTCACATCAGATTTTTACTTCCCTGCAATACAAGGTAATGTATAGGGAAAGTATTGGAATCATGCCGAAAATCGCAACTCGAGTTTTCGACGGATCTACACGTTTCGAGACCTCTAGAATACGAAAAAACCATTTTTAGCGCGACGTCTGTGTGTGTGTCTGTCTGTCTGCCTGTGTGTCTGTGTGTCTGTCTGTGCAGATTTTGTATCCACTCTAACTAAAAAACTAATGGACCGAATTTCACAAAATTTTGTAGGTAAGTCACTTGTGGGCGGGGCTGGTGCTGATTAGTTTTGGGTACGATTCGGAATAAAAGAACCCGCCTTTTTTGTGAAATGGCCCGCAAAAGCTTGTATCCACTGTCGCTGAAAAACTAATGGACCGAATTTCAAAAAATTCGGCAGATGAGTCACGTACAGGTCACCCTGGTGTTGATTAGATTTTGGTACGATTCGGAAAAAAATAACCTCCTTTTTTTTGCAGAATGGCCCGCAAAAATCGACCAAATCTAAACTAAAGAACTACGTATGCTCAAATATATCTATTAAATGCTTGTTTAATACGTAATTTTTAGCGAAGAAAAGAATAAGACCAACCTCATTACATTAGGACTAGCCGTTCTCGAGATATTTTAGTTTTTCGTATTTTCTCTACGCCACCTTTGAAAATAAGTCCGGTTATCGAATGAGAATGAAAATTGAATTAAAAGTGAAATAAATTTAGTTAAAATAAAGAGAACGTTAATATAAGTCTGCAGGGAAAGTCATGTGCTGCCCACATCAGATTTTTACTTTCCCTGCAATACATGGTAATGTATAGGGAATGTATTGGAATCATGTCGAGAATCGCAACTCGAGTTTTCGACGGATTTACACGTTTCAAGATCTCTAGAATTCGAAAAAACCATTTTTAGCGTGACGTCTGTGTGTGTGTCTGTGTGTCTGTGTGTCTGTCTGTGTGTCTGTGTGTCTGTCTGTGCAGATGTTCTATCCATTCTAACTAAAAAACTAATTGACCGAATTTCATAAAATTTGGTAGGTAAGTCATTTGTGGGCGAATCTGGTGCTGAATAGTTTTGGGTACGATTCGGGATAAAACAACCCGCCTTTTTTTTGGAAATTGGCCCGCGAAAGCTTGTATCCACTCTAGCTGAAAATCTAATGAACCGAATTTCACAAAATTTGGTAGATAAGTCGCCTGTGGGTCTCCCTGGTGCTGATTAGATTTTGGTACGATTTGGAAAAAGTAACCTGCCTTTTTTTGCAAAAATCGACAAAATCTAAAATAAAATAACTATGTATGTTGTAAAATATCCATTAAATGCTTGTTATATACGTAATTTTTAACGAAGAAAATAATAGGACCAACCCCATCATACTAGGACTAGTCTTTCTCGAGATATTTTCGTTTTCTCGTTTTTTCTCTACGCCACCTTTGAAATTGAGTACAGTTACCAAATGAGAACGAAAATTGAATGAATAGTGAATTAAATTTAATTAAAATAAAGATAATGTGTATATAAGTCTGCAAGGAAAATCATGTGCTGCTCACATCAGATTTTTACTTTCCCTACAATACATGGTAATAATGTATAGGGAAAGTATTGGAATCTTGTGGAAAATCGCAACTCGAGTTTTCGACGGATCTACACGTTTCGAGACCTCTAGAATACGAAAAAACAATTTTTAGCGTGACGTCTGTGTGTGTGTCTGTGAGTCTGTGTGTGTGTCTGTGAGTCTGTGTGTCTGTCTGTATGTCTGTCTGTGCAGATTTTGTATCCACTCTAACTAAAGAACTAATTGACCGAATTTCATAAAATTTGGTGGATAAGTCATTTGTGGGCGTATATGGTGCTGATTAGTCTTGGGTAAGATTCGGGATAAAAGAACCTGCCTTTTTTTGTGAAATGGCCCGCGAAAGCTTGTATCCACTCTAGCTGAAAATCTAATGAATCGAATTTCACAAAATTTGGAAGATAAGTCGCCTGTGGGTCACTCTGGTGCTGATTAGAGTTTGGTGCGATTCGGAAAAAAGTAACCTGCCTTTTTTGCAAAATGACCCGCAAAAATCGACAAAATCTAAAATAAAAAACTATGTATGCTGAAATATATCCATTAAATTCTTGTTTAATGCGTAATTTTTAGCGAAGAAAAGAATAAGACTAACCCTATTACACTAGGACTAGCCGTTCTCGAGATATTTTAGTTTTTTCGTATTTTTTCTACACCACCTTTGAAAATAAGTCCAGTTACCAATCGAGAACGAAGATTGAATTAAAAGGGAATTAAATTTAATTAAAATAAAGCGATCATGGATATAAGTCTGCAGGAAAAGTCATGTTCTGCTCACATCAGATTTTTACTTTCCCTGCAATACATGGTAATGTATAGGGAAAGTATTGAAATCATGTCGAAAATCGCAACTCGAGTTTTCGACGGATCTACACGTTTCGAGGCCTCTAGAATACGAAAAAGCCATTTTTAGCGTGACGTCTGTGTGTGTGTCTGTGTGTCTCTCTGTCTGTGTGCCTGTGGGTCTGTGCAGATTTTGTATCCACTCTAACTAAAAAACTAATTGACCGAATTTCATAAAATTTGGTAGGTATATCACTTGTGGGCGGATCTGGTTCTGATTAGTTTTGGGTATGATTCGAGATAAAAGAACCCGCCTTTTTTTGCGAAATGGCCCGCAAAAGCTTGTATCCACTCTAGTTGAAAAACTAAAGGACCAAATTAAACAAAATTTGGTAGGTAGGTCACTTGTAGGACACCCTAGTGTTGATTAGATTTTGGTAAGATTCGGAAAAAAATAACCTGCCTTTTTTTGCAAAATAGCCCGCAAAAATCGACAAAATCTAAAATAAAAAACTACGTATGCTGAAATATATCCATTAAATACTTGTTTTATACGTAATTTTTAGCGAAAAAAAGAATAAGATCAATCCCATTAAACTAGGACTAGCTGTTCTCGAGATATTTTTGTTTTTGTTTTTTCTCTACGCCACCTTTAAAAATTAGTCAAGTTACCAAATGAGAACGAAAATTGAATTAATAGTGAATTAAATCTAATTAAAATAAGAGAATGTGTATATAAGTCTGCAGGGAAAGTTATGTGCTGCCCACATCAGATTTTTTCCAATGCAATAACCCGAATTTTTTCAGGAAGAATTTTCCTTTTGTTCACCTTCGTCTCAACATCCACTCGGACATCCATATTCAGGAATTCTAATGAATACACTGGTGACAGGAAAATGTCAACCTTAAAATAAATATTAGGATATTCTATTAACGGACTGCATGAAACCAGTTTGAGTTTTTGGATTTCTGGGAGGTTGCGTTAAAAATACAGTGACATAGATCACTAAAAAGACACCTTAAAAATACAGTGACGTGAATTTTATACATAATTTTTCACTGAGAAAGAAGTAAATCAAGTGCATTTAGTAAAGAAAGTCATGTACTGTCCTAATTAGATTTTTACTTTCCTTATATACATAATGTATAAGGAAAGTATTGTGACGGGGTCGAAAATTCGAATTCGTGTTTTCGACGAGAGAGCAAGTTTCAAGCATCCCTGAGCACGAATCAAACATTTTTGAAGTGATGTGTGCGTGTGTGTGTGTGTCTGTGTGTGTGGAGACGATAACTGACGAACTAATGAACCGATTTGAACGAAATTTGGTACACAAATCACAATCAACAAACACTGGTGGCCTATTGTTTTTATAAGCAATCGAATGTTAAGAACCCTCCAAAATTTACGAGTGAAATTTTGAAAAAATCTTCAAAAAATCAAAACCGCAAATAAAGTTACGCAAATAGACATTTCTTATGTAATTTTTCATTAGAAAACGATTGACATACATTTTAGAACGCTAACATGAACCGTTCTCTAGATATTGCACATTTAAAAAATATATGAAAAAGTTATATAAAATAAAAAATATATATTTCCTATTGAGAAACATGTTCACTTTTCATATATAATATCATGCGATAAATTTGGTGACATTATTCTCGTGGATCTAGCTCGTTCCATTTATGAGAAAAGATACAGTGAATAATACTTTTGTATTTGAAAGCCGATAGTCATTTATCTGCTGCAAGAATAACTTATTTCTCCGTCCATAACGCTTGACGAGATTTTGCCGACGAATTTGGCGGAATGTTGCCAACTTGGCGACATTTTTAATTGTTGCCAAATTAACAAAAATCTCGCCAACTTGATAAAAACGACGCTAAATCAATGAAAATGACGACTAATTGAAGAATATACGTATCTACCATAAGAACAGCATTCTTTTAACTGTAAAAGTAGTAATTTCATTGCATTATATAAGGAAAGTCATGTGTTGCCCACATCAGGTTTTTTATAATTGCTTCACCTATTTTAAAAGAAATGCTGAAATTAAAGCTGGTTTCCGCCGCAGTCTTTAATTTGCCCGAGTAATCATAAAAAGGAGATGTTAATGTGTGGTTATGAAAACCATTTTTGTACTTTTTTAACTAGACGCATCCTTTGATATACCTATTTATATTATAACCGTGTGAAATTTTGTAGGGAATTTTGACACAAACACTTTCTTTTAGTGGCTTCCAACAAATAAAATGAGCATTAAACCGTCGGTTTTAGAGACAGGTGTAGAATTTTATATTTTACAACCATGGCTAAGAGAGACATCAACTAAAAGTACCCATAAAATATTTTTATTTTGACATGTATGGAAGAAAGATAAAATAGATTCATACTTATAAAATATAGTAAAATATTCACATATTTTACCCAATTACGTGACTGTGAAATTGTGATTGATATTTTTTAAGATGAATTAGCCTTCTTATATATAAAAAAAAATATGCCTGTGTGTGTGATGAAACTCTCCTGTCTTCTATAACAGAAAGTTTGTCTTCTGTAGCAGAAATGATTTGAACAATCTTGAATTTCTATACACGGTTGGTTGATTTTCGCTGACAACATAATTTGTTGATTTTTTTTAATTCGAATTAGTTTCTTAGTTATTTTATGTTGAATCGCATCCTTAAGCAATGTTCTGAAGTTTTTCTTCAGCCGATCTGATATGAATAAGAGAGGTCAGACTTCTTGTGGGCATGAAGGAGAAGACTGAATTTAGTTTTGAAACCGGTTGACCAGATTTGTTTTGTATATATGCTGTAATTTATTATTTTTTATTTTATCCCGTTATTTTCATAACATATTTGAGTTGATATTTGAAATCTTTATTACTTTACCCTATTTTGTAGTGGATTATTAAGTGATGGATTACGAGAAAAGAATCCAGCAGTCGAACATTTTAAAAATTTAGTTTAGGTACTCATTTAGTTCAGTTTTTGAGTAGATATTTGAAATACTTATTACATTATCCTATTTTGTAGTGAATTATATGATGGATTACGAAAAAACGTTCCAGCAGTCGAACATTTTCAAAATTTAGTTTAGGTCCTCATGTAGTCCAGTTTTTGAGTAGATATTTGAAATATTTATTACTTTATCCTATTTTGTAGTGAATTATTATGTGATGGATTACGAAAAAGGTTCCAGCAGTCGAACATTTTCAAAATTTTATATAGGTCTTTATTTAGTTCAGTTTTTCAGCTTGAATCTAGAAAAAAAATTCATATGCATTTATGATAATTACAACTTACAAATTTTGCGTTATTAATCAAGCGAGATCTTAACAGAGAAATTCAGGTTACGAGTTTCTGGATTGGTAGAAAAAAATAATTTTTTAAAATTAGCAAAACGTAGAACATAGTGAAAATGTTACCCATGTGTGATAATCATGCGGATACATAAATCCACTGAGAACTGATAATCTTCAGTTCTCAGTATATTGGCGATTAATTACGTTATCTCAAAAGTGAAATGACCAATATCTCGGCCTTTTATTTATAAAAAATCGCATATGTTGATTACTGATTTTAATCAAAGAAGCATTTGTGGTGGGCCAAAAAAAAGTTGAAAGAATACAATTATTATTTAATATAATACTTTTGTTAAATTAAACTTAATATGCATGGTCGTAAATTGATCGTTTTTGTGGAACTCATTATTATTGTACATTGTGTTGTCTGCCGCTGATAACCCTCCAATTATTTATCTTTCGCGTGAGTTCTGTAAAATAATATTAATTATCATGATGCTAAATTGATTGCACCATTTTAACTTTAACAATAAATCATTTATTAACATCATAAAGTACTTAATTAGTTAATTACAACAATTCTTCTTCTTATTAATTATTCCGGCGGAGAGAGACAATGTGAGACCATTATTAAAATGCCTAAAATGTCTTGACGACCTGTGATATGATCAATGGGCACGCACCTTCACTTTCGGCTTTGGTCATAGACCACAATTCTTGCATCAGAAATCGTACTGGCCGTAACTCCGCGTATTTGGCTCCATCTCGTACTGCTGATTTCCTTGCAAATAGATCTAGCCATTTAAGTCCTTCTCTGCATCTCTAGTCACACTCGTGGTCGATACATCTTTCGAAGTTTCGTTCTCCTTAATTTCGAGCTGTTAAGTCTCCTTAATTTATGTCTCCTTAATTTCGAGCTGTTTATTAACCAAGTGTCATCGTTCTTCTCTTTTTTTAACGTCGTTCTTATGTCACAGGTTGTGGCTCTTTTGCCTCAGGACTGTCACTCCCCCTTTGCTCTCATTTGCGGCCTTCAGGGTTACGCAACACGCTTCTTCCCAATTGGTTAACCTTTTACCCAATGTCGTTACTTCACATTTCCTTAATTATTCGACTCCTCTGTCTCGACGCCCCTAAATTTATGATTTTGGTTGACCTTTGGGTCAGCGTGTCGTAAACACTGGCGTCACTGAGACTGGGAGTATTGTTTGACGTTTCAGACACAATAAATTACTGGCATAAAGCTGCCTCACCGTAATCAGTGCGAGATCTATTTCTGGTCTCACAGCATTAATATTTCTACAGTAACTCTTGAAATTTAGACTTGATAAGGGATTAAAGCTGTGACTGATTTGCTATTGTAAACAACATTTTTTTATATGAAAGAATATTTATTAAATGCACGCAGCTATGTATCAGAATGTATTTATTAAATGTATGCAGCTTAAATCTATGAAAGTCAAAAACGTACCGAATTTGGACTTTCTAGCTGCTCCGGTTATCAAGTTATTCCTCAAAAACTATTACATTCCTATGGAGGGCCCAAGATTGGATAGTCCGATAAGGTTCCATATAATCTAAGGAATTAAAATATGACAAAACACAACGACATGCTAAATTCGGACTTTTAAGCTGTTCTGGTTTTCGAGTTATTCCAAAAAAGGAGTACTTTATTATATCGGGCCTTGCTTGAATAGACTATCCCGCAAAGATTCCAAGTACAAAGAATTCGAAATACAACATACCACAAAAGACAACGAAATGTAAAATTTGGAATTCCTAGCTGCTCCAATTCATGTGTTATTCCCAAAAAATGAATATATTCCTATATCGGGTGCAAGATGGGCTAGCCCGATAAGCAAACACCAGATCAAGTTAAACAAAAGGTTGTAAAATAGAAGACTTATATTAAACATATTTGACCAATGGAAATTTTTTTTTATTCCATACATTATTTTGTGGCTTGTAGAATTAAAATATCTTAATTCAAAGAAAGAGATATCTGAAGAGAAACAAAATTATTTACGTTTTAGTGCATAATCTCCTGCATTCATTAAATCCGGATTTAACAAATGTGAGAATATTTTCAATCGTATTACACCAAGTGAAAATATTCTATTTAAATATACGTTCCAGTTATTTTGATTTCAAATTAAATTCACCGTTTCAAATATCTTCAAATAGTAATATTATTTATAAGGATGAAAACTAGTTTGAATTTCAACGATCAAAGCAGGTTTCGTATTACGTTCGTATATTTTATTTTATTTGACTTTCTGTCAGTTTATCGTATTCTACTCCTTATTTAACCATCGACTCAGTTTATTGCATTAAATATATTTCGAAACGTAAAGCTGCGAGGGAATTGGCATATCTACAAAACGTATCAGAAAATGTATACAGATGTTTATGTTTGAATTATATTTTTATATATATATATACTTATATTGTAAAAAAAAGAAAATCTTAAATTCATACGAAGCAAAAGTCATTTTTACTTTCTTATTTACTATGTAATATAGTAAAGAAAAAGTATTATTTTCAAGAAAATTTTTGAATTCCATATTTTGATGTCAATGTATGTTTTAAGACCTCTTGAACAAATTTTAACTATTTTCGGGGTGATGTCCGTCTGTCTGTTTGTGGTCGATATCTTGTGTACATAATAGCGGAAACAAATATTAATAGATTTTCACGATACTTTATATCCGACTTTGTTATAAAAAAATCTGATGTGGCCAACACATGACTTTCCTTATATAACGCAATAAATTTACTACTTTTACTGTAAAAAAATAGGTTTTTCTTATAGTAGATACTTATATTCTTTCCACGGCATTAAATTTTCGACAATTAGTCGTCATTTTCATTGATTTAGCGTCATTTTTATCCATTTGGCGAAATTTTCGTTTATTTGGCAACATTTTAAAAAGTCGCCAAGTTGGCGACATTCCGCCAAGTTCGTCGCCAAAATCTCGCCAAGCGTTATGGACGGAAAAATAAGTTATTCTTATAGCAGATAAATGACTATTGGCGTTCAAATACAAAAGTGTTACTCAAAGTGTGGCAACCGAAAAGAAAAGGAACTTAAAGTTGAACTTATTGAGTAACTATCATTAATCTATCATTTCTCTTAATATGGCCAAAAATTCGTACATAGTGGACTTATTATTTATTGTACATTGCATTGTTGTGCCGCTATATAAAACCCTCCAATTATTTAACTTTCGAGCGAGTTCCGTAAAGGAATTATTAATTAATATAGTACTAAATGGATCACACCATTTTAACTTTAATAATAAAACATTTCTTAACAACATAAAATATTTATTAAATTCATTACACAATTAATTATATTATTTCGGAGGTGGAAATGTGAGGCATGTGAGACCAGTATAAATAAAATTACTGAAAATGTGTCTACGACCTTTGATTATTGATGAACACAAACCTACGAATCTGTCTTGTACTTTGTCAACACCAGGTACTATGCCGATAATATTACTGGAATTTAACTCGAAGTATTGATTCACCACTCGTAATTTGACGATAGTATTGAACTGCTGGTCCGACACACGCAATTACGTCATTCTCGTGGTCGACACATCTTTCTAAGTCTCATGCTCCTTAATTTCGAGGTGTTAATCTCTTGCCAAGCCAAGTCATCGTATTCTGTCTCTGTGTCATAATGTCGCACACGTATCTGTATCTGAGCACAAGTCATCTCTGAGAACAAGTCATCGTTGTTATAATGTCGCCCGGGTATTAGAAAAAGTCTATATTTTCAAGTGTCGCTTTTAGGTCACATGTTGTGGCTCTTTTTCCTCGGGGTGTAACTCCCCTCTTTGCTTTCATTTGCAGCATTGAGAGTGGCGCAACAAGCAGCTTTTTCGATTGGCTTGCCTTTCCATCCAATGTCGTGTTACTTCACATTTTCTTAAGGGTTCGACCCCTCTTCTGTCTTGACGCCCCTAAATTTATAGTTTTCAGACCTTTGAGTTCATGTGTCGTAAACCTTGGCGTCATTCAGACTGGAGGTATTGTCCGAAGTTTCAGATCAATAAATAATTGACATAAAACTGTCTCACTAACACAAATATGTGAGATCTATTTCTGGTCTCACACAAAGTACATTTTCTCATGAATGGAACGAGCTAGATCCACGAGAATGATGTCACCCAATTTATCACATGATATTACATATGAAAAGTAAGTTCTCAACAGTTAATATATATTTTTTAATTTATGGGTGTTTTAGATAAATTTATTTGAAAAATGTGCAATATCTCGAGAACGGTTCATCCTAGCGTTCTAAAGTTTATATAAATCGTCGTTTTCTAAGGAAAAATTACATAAGACATGTCTATTTGCGTAACTTTATTAAAGGTTTTGATTTTTTGATGATTTTCTCCAAATTTCATTTGAAAATTTAGGGGGGTTCTGAACATTCGATTGTGTTTAAAAACAATAAGCTTCCAGTATTGCCATGATTTAGACCAATGATATCAAATAATCAAAATTTTACTTAAAAATTTTGAAAAAAAATCTGCTGTCTGCAGCATATGAGTGTCCTTATACTATAATACAGTGAATTTACTTCCTTTATAATAAAAAAATAATGTATAAGATCAACATTGAATTGTACATCAGACGATTTTCCAGATGATAACATGTAAAACCATTTCAAAACACCCAATCAATTTATTTCGCGCAACTTACATAAACAACTAGCAATTTTGACAGCATACTTAATAAGCGATGTAGTTCATATATATTAAAATATTTTAATAATTAATTCACCAATTAGGTGCCAGTTTCATTAATTTAGCGTCATTTTAACAATTTTGCCGATATTTTCCTCAATTTGGGTCGACATATCGGCAAGTTGGCGATACTGCGTTAGATTATTAGCCAAGTTTGCCAAATGCATCTGCAAGTATTATAGACAAATATAAAGGCGAGCATTTCTTATATACTAGAAGGTATGCCCCGTCATATGGACATAAATCAGAATTTGAAAATCATTACTTCCCGTTTGGCGTCATTTTTTTCAATTTTTCGATGTTTTTGTAACTTTGGCAACAATAAAGTCGCCAAGTTGCGTGACGTCCAGCAAAATTTTTCGCTAAGCGTTATGGAAAGACGGACTGAGAAATGGATTACTCTTATATTCTAGTTTTAAGTTCTTTCCAAGATATTGAAATTTCATTAATCAGTTGTCATTTCATTGATTTACATCAATTTCATCAATTTGGAGAATTTTTACCAATTGAGTGACATTTTTCGTCAATTTGGTAACATTTAAAAAGGCACCAAATTTGAAATATTCGGACACATTCGTCACAAAAATTTTACCAAATGTTACGGATGGAAAACTAGGTTATTCTTATAGTAAATTTATATACAAGGTGCGGCTATTAATTTCCAGGATTGATCTAATAACTCCAGAAAATATTATGTGAACTACATACTCATTTAATATTTTTCAAAGTAACTGCCACCTGTCGTAATGCACTTCTGTACTCGGCTGTATAAGTTTCAAAAACAACTTTTACTGTCCTCTTTCGGAATGCTCTTCAATTCTGACGTCACGGTTATCTTGACGTCTTCGAGATCCTCAAATCTTGTTCCTTTCAGCAAATTTTTCAGTTTCGGAAACATGAAAAAGTCTGCGGGTGCTGAGTCTGGAGAGTATGGAAGACGATTCATCTCCACGACCTCATGCTGAGCCAAAAACCGCTTCAGAGGCAATGCAATGTGGGGCCGGGCATTGTAGTGCAAGGGAGGCCAATTCCCATTCTGTCGAAAATAAGGTCTTAAAGGCCAGTCGAACAATGTTTGTTGACGGGGCCTGTCAAAAGGAGGACTCTCGTAAACGACCTTCTGTCGAATACGAGGTTTTCTTGTCGATGAGATCCCCACAGTCCATTCTGATTTGTTTATGTTCCTCCGGTGAACAGTGAGGAACGAATCTGACACAAACCTTGCCTTTCCCCAGCTCATCTACGACGCTTTCTCGCCCGTAACGAAAACGTCTAAACCATTCAAAAGTGCGGGAACGGGATAATGATTCATCACCATACTCTTGTTTCAACATTTTATGGGTTTCTTTCGCAGTTTTGCCCAATTTGAAGCAAAATTTGTTGTTAATCTTCTGCTCCATATCCGCACTTCGACAACAACAATTTAACAGCTATGTTTTAATGTGTGTTTCAGCAACAACCTCTTGCTTCAAAGTGACACGCACATCATGAGGCCCCAGCCACACATCTTGCTACCGTAAACCCTTGGGTTGGTCGTGTGGTCTGGGTCTTCAACACATCATGAGGCATGCGCAGATACACTACCTTCCAGATACAAGCTGTAATACGTTCTGCCGAGTTACAGTTCTCGAACAGTTACGTCAGTCCTGGAAATTAAGAGCCGCACCTTGTGTTATTTCCAGATACTTTATTTTCCTCAATTAGTCCTCATTTTTATTGATTCAGCGTCATTTTTATCAACTTGGAAACATTTTCGCTATTTTGGCAACATTTAAAAAAAGTCCTCATTTTGGCGACATTTGCAAAGGTGCGAATATATCAATATGTAAAAGTTTATGATACTGCATAGTGGTTCATAATAAGTTTATTTCGCAGTAACCCAGCGGTTCGCCTTCCCTGATAGTGAGCGCCAGGACCCATCAATGGCTGGCAACGAATTTAAGAAAATGGCAGAGGCATGTATACAAAATAATTACCATCACGATATAAAAAAATATTTAATTTATGTGTTAAGTTATATAAACATTCCAATCATCATAAAACAGCTATTACTTATAATATCACATTGTTTCAAATTATTCTTCAATTAATAATTAATTCACTTAAATGTATTACACAACATATTTTTCAGCATTATTTATATTTATTCATAGACACTTGACTCAGATCAGAAATTCTGTTAAAAATAGAAGAGTCTTTAGGACAAACTTGCAGAAATCATTAGTCAAATCATTTTTTTATATCGATAGGATTTCGGTTATGTATTGAGCCAAGTTTTATCAAATACTTTATTGCTGTCTTAGAATATTTTTAGAAATTAAATTTTTCTTACAAATGAACTTGGTTGACAGATGAACTAAACATGATGGACATTGAATAGCAGGAGATGGAAGTTTAAATAGTTTTTTTTACGTTTTTACATTATGTAAATTTTAGATAGGGCCTCATCTAGGTCCGTCACAGTTGCTTTCTTTGTTCCATCTCCTTGAACAAGCTAGCGTCCTTTTTCAACCGCTACTAATCTGACGTCACAGCAAACATCACGTCATTCGAAAACACCTCTATCTAAGGCGCTTGCTTCAAACTGGCGCGCCGAAAAAAGAATCAAACAAAATCTAATACATCTACATACAACGGACTCTCAAAGCGGAAGGCCACGCCGCAAGAATGAAAATACATGCAAAGGGCGGTTTTCTTCGCCGACGAACATTTAACACAGAATATTTGACACTTACATTCATCACGAAAACACATTTAAAACAGAAAAATTAAGAACTTATAATATACCGATGTAACACATTCCACCAAATACGTCGTCAAATTCTCGCCAAGCTTTATGGGCGGAGAAATGCGTTATTCTTATAGAAGATAAATGACTACTGGCGTCCAAATACAAAAGTTTTACCCAAAGTATATTTTCTCATTAATGGAATTAGCTAGATCCACGAGAATGATGTCACCAAATTTATCGCATGATATTACATATGAAAATCAACATATCTCACGATAGTTAATATTTTTTTTTATTTCATGTGATTTTTTGATAAATTTATTTGAAAAACGTACAATATCTCAAGAACGGTTCATGCTGGCTTTCTAAAGTTTGTGTCAATCGTTTTCTAATGAAAAGTTGCATAAACATGACTATTGGCATAATTTTATTAAATGTTATTACTTTTGATAAATTTTCAAAATTTCACTCGAAAATTCAGAGAGGTTCTGAATATTCGATTGCATAAAAAAACAATAGGCTTCCAGTATTTACGTATTCTAATTTTTGTACCAGATTTCGTTCGAATCGCTACATTCGTTCGTGGGATATCGTCTCCACGGGCTTCCTCACACACACACACACACACACACACACAAACACACACACAAACACACCACACACACATACACATCAACTGAAAAACGTCTAATTCGCGTCAGGGATGCTTGAAACGTGCTCTCCCGTCGAAAAATCGAATTAGAATTTTCGATCCCGTTACAATACTTTCCTTATACATTATACTATGCATATAAGGAGAGCAAAAACGGTTTTTGTATGAGAAAGTCGAGTTGATCCACACTTCAGTTAATCCGCGCGGTAGCCCAGATAGCGCAGTAGCCCGGGCGCGGTAGCCCAGTGTTTTGCGTGCTGGATTTGCACCCACAACTGCCGCCGTGTTCATGCGGAGTACGATCACATTAAATATATGGGTCCGTAAGTCCTTCCGAGAGGTTGGTGGTAGGGGAAGGAGGGTACGGCCCCTGTGGGCCGTATTGGTGGGTGGCAGTTGGGGGGCACTTCCCTGCCGTCCAAACAGTTACCGTCCACCTTTCTGGTAGGTCGGACGGTCTGGAACTCAACGATAATAATACTTCAGTTAATCCTGCCATCCAAACGGCTGCTCTTGTCTTAGAACAATTCCGACGGCCTGGGTTTTTGACACTCCAGTTAATGTATCATTTAATAATAACAAGTGCAAGGCTTCCTGATTCACAACAGATTTTCTAAAGTTGCAGACCCAGACATTCTGCAACATAAAAATGGATATAAGTAGCTGTTGAATAAGATGGAGAAATCCGGAAGCATTATAGGACTATTTTTTTTTTCTTGTTAGATGAAGAATTAAACTATATAGCAATCTGAAAGTACTCAACTGATCATCGCTAACAAGCTCTGGTGTACAATTTTGTTGTTTATGTCTTTCGTCAGTATGGGTAAGTTGCTTTACCACCGAGTCTTGGATAATAAAAGACTGCAATTTCGTCCACAGAGTCATTTTGACAATAAAAGACTAAAAGACTGCAATTTCGTCCACAGAGTCATTTTGACAATAAAAGACTAAAAGACTGCAATTTCGTCCACAGAGTCATTTTGACAATAAAAGACTAAAAGACTGCAATTTCGTCCAATTTCGCAACGGTGGTGCGTCTTCTGGCCAGTTGAGAGATCCAGGGTTCGATTCGCTTTTGGGGAAGCAAAGTTCTTTACAGCTGCGCCTGAATAAATCAAACCTGTACGTTAGTGCAAATGTGTCAGAAGTCTGAAAGTGAGTCAAGTGTGACTTGTACGGATTCGGTGGACATCCCTGGGATATTGAACGATTTAAATAAAAATGATTCAAATAAAAAAGAGAAACAAACACGCAGGAAGCTAACCTGCAGGATAAAAAAATCTGATGTGGGCAACACATGACTTTCCTTATATAATGCAATGAATTTACTACTTTTACAGTAAAAAAAATAGGTTTTTCTTATAGTAGATACTTATATTCTTTCCAAGATATTGAATTTTCGACAATTAGTCGTCATTTTCATTGATTTAGCGTCATTTTAATCCATTTGGCGAGATTTTCGTTAATTTGACAACATTTCAAAAAGTCGCCAAGTTGGCGACATTCATCCAAATTCGTCGCCAAAATCTCGCCAAGATTTACTGACGAAGAAATAAGTCATTCTTATAACAGATAAATGACTATTGACGTTCAAATACAAAAGTATTACTCGAAGTATCTTTTCTCATGAATGGAACGAGCTAGATCCACGAGAATGATGTCACCCAATTTATCGCATGGTATTACGTATGAAAATTGAACATGTTTCTCAATAGGAAATATATTTTTTTTTATTTTATATGACATTTTGATGAATTTTTTGAAAAATGTAAAATATATCGAGAACGGTTCATGTTAGCGTTCGAAATTTTATGTTAATCGTTTTCTAATGAAAAATTACATGAGAAATGTCTATTTGCGTAACTTTACTAGCGGTTTTGATTTTTTAACGATTTTTTCAAAATTTCACTTGAAAATTTTGGGGGGTTCTGAACATTCGATAACGTTTAAAAACAATAGGCTTCCAGTGTTTACGGATTGTGATTTTTGTACCAAATTTCGTTGGAATCGGTCCATTTGTTCGTCAGTTATCGTCTCCACAGACCCACTGACACACACACACACACACACATACTTTCACACACACACACACACACACACAGGCATCACTTCAAAAATGTTTGATTCGTGATCAGGGATGCTTGAAACGTGCTCTGCCGTCGAAAACTCGAATTCGAATTTTCGACCCCGTCACAATACTGTCCTTATACATTATGTATATAAGGAAAGTAATAACACAAGGAAGATAACTTGAGGTAAAAATAGGATGTGGTCAATCAGATTGTCAGTTGCAAGCCAATCTGACATTAGAGAGTGAAGAATGCAGAGTCCTGTGAAAATGTTGTGTACGTGTTTTAGGCCTAATTAGATAATCCTCTACATAAGGGGTTCTCAACCTTATCATTAATGCTTGCCACTGAAACCGAAATTCAAAAATTGTAGTACAACCAATCCTAATGTATAAATAGGAAATTAATCCTACAATCTTAATTAAGTTATGATCCCATATTATTTTCATTATATGTATAGTATAATGTATAAGAAAAGTAGTGTTACGGGGTCAAAAATTCCAATTCGAGTTTTCGACTGCAGAGCATATTTTAAGCATCCCTGATCACTAATCAAATATTGTTTAGGTGATGCCTCTGTGTGTGAAAGTGTCAGTGAGTCTGTGGAGACGATATATCACGAACGAAGGGAGCGATTCATATGAAATATGGTACAAAAATTACAATCCGTGAATACTGGAAGCCTATTCTTTTTAAACACAATCGAATGTTCAGAACCGACTAAACTTTCAAGTAAAATTTTGAAAAAATCATCAAAAATTAAAACCTTCACAAATAGATATTACGCAAATTGATATTAAGCAAATTGATATTACGCAATAGTTACGCAAATAGATATTCCTTATGTAATTTTTTCCTTAGAAAACGATTGACATAAACTTTAGAACGCTGGCATGAGCCGATCTCGAGATATTGCACATTTTGCAAATAAATTTATCTAAATAACCTATTAATTAAAAAAACATTTTAATTGTTGAGAAACATGTTCACTTTTTATATGTAATACCATGCGATAAATTGGGTGACATCATTCTCGTGGATCTAGCTCGTTCCATTCATGAGAAAAGATACTTTCAGCAATACTTTTGTATTTGAACGCCGTCATTTATCTGCTATAAGAATAACATATTTCTCCATTCCTAACACTTGGCGAGATTTTGGTGACGAATTTGGAAGAATGTCGCTAACATGGAGACTTTTTAAATGTTTGCCAAATTAACGAAAATCCAGCCAAATGGATAAAAATGCTAAATCAATGAAAATGACGACTAATTGAGGAAAATTTAAAATCTTGGAAAGAATATATGTAACTACTTATAAGAATAATCTATTTCTTTTACTGTAAAAATAGTAAATTCATTGCATTGTATATAAGGAAAAGCATGTACTGCCTACATCAGATTTTTTTTTGTTTCGTTTTCAATAAAAGTATTGAATAAATATAATATACTTTTACGAAAGTATATTCAGGAATCGTGGGTGTCCGTGCAAGATACAAAAATGAATCCAAGTTTCTGGATAACTAATGTTTATTCACAACCATATAGTAACAAGAAAGATCAATCATGCATAAACATTGAATATGAAACACTTTCCAACTGAAATGCAATTTCATTTAAAAATTTCTAAAATGTGATACATTCAGTGGTGATATCTTTTACATTATCACAGTATTACAGTAATTAATTATACTAAAATATTAAAAACTGTATCGAAATATAAATCATCCGATTCTCTATACAAAATCAAGGAATATTTCATCCATATAACTTGTATTCCAGACTCCAGAGCTAAATAATTTTGTGTGAAAAAAATTCAGCAATTCTTATGCAACTCACCTTAGAATCGCTTGAGATATTTGCATTCTGCATAAGCTAAAATTAGGCTTCGTTGAAGGAATAATAAAAGTTTAGGGATCATTTAAAGTCAGAACTATTGCAATTGCATAGGAACGGAATTTAGATACACAGATAATACACAGATACACAGATAATATATATGTGTGTGTGAGTGTGTATGTATTCAAAGTATTTGAATCGTGCCGAAGATCGGAACTCGAATTTTCGAAGGATCTATACGTTTTGGCACTTCTAGAACACGAAAAAACTATTTTTAGGAAGACGTCTGTGTGTGTAAGGGTGTATCTGTGTATATTTCTGTGCGTCTGTGAGGATATTACATCCACTCTAATTGAAAAACTAAAGGACCGAATTTCATAAAATTTGGTTGGTATGTTTTTTTGGGGAAATCCTAATGTTCATTAGATTATAGTACGGTTCGTAATAAAAGAATCTGCCTTCTTTGCGAAATTGCCTTTATCCACTCTAGCTAAAAACTAATGGAACAAATTTAACAAAATTTGGTGTATAATATTTCAATAACCTACAAGTGATACCAAATTTAACAAAATTTGTTTTATAAATCATTTGTAGGTTATTCTAGTACGATTCGGGAAAAAGAAACGGGCTATTTTTGCGAAAACTCCCGCAAAAATCGTTAAATATAAAAATAAGACTACATGTGCACAATTATATCAATTAAATTCCTATTTTATACGTGATTTTTGACAACAAAAAGAATAAGACTAACCCCATTACTCTAGGACTAGGCGTTCTTGGGATATTCCAGTTTTTTCGCGTTTTCGCTACGACACCTTTGACAATAAGTCTAGCTATCAAATGAGAACCAAGTTTAAGTTTAACGTGCAAGTTCAATGTCATTTGAAATACTTATGGCTGTTATTTTGTGCAGATAAACTCAAATTATTATTGAAGAAATAAAGAGAACATAAATATCAGTCTGCAGGGAAAGACATGTGCTGCAAACATCAGAATTTTTAACAATATTACAATAATGACTTCTAGGAGTGAACGAGAATTATTTGCAGGCCAATTCGAAAAAAAGGTATGATCCATATTTGTGGATCCACCAAATTTCTGTAGAATAAAATGTTCAACAAATTTCAGCTGTGTACCAAATTTAACTCTCTAGGACGTAGGAAAGTGCATTAAAAATGCCATCAAATAAGTATATCATGAAGAGTTATATAAAATTAAAAAAAAATTGAAAAGTTGTTATCTACCAAATTTATTTTAAATGTGAAGCCTCTCTCATATTCAAAATGATTAAACTCTTGGAAAGATATTTATTATATAATATATCTCTTTTTAACACTTCACATCAAAGTTGAAAAGTGTTTATGACTTTGTTCATTTCGTCTGTCTGTCTGTCTGTCCGTTAGCACGACAACTGCTGTAAAAATTACTTAATCAAAATGAAATTTTAGTATGTTGTTCAGACGGTCTGTAGAACCTATGGGAATATAAATGAATAATATTACCCAATTAGTTTTGGATTGAACCCGGGTCGAAAAAATGAAATACATCATTGAGCCCTATGGGACCTAATTTTTCAAACATTTTTTAAGCGGATTTAAAATTCACAAATTGCTTCGAAAATTTTAGGTAATATTCAAATTGTTCCATAAAATATATGAAACAAAATTCAGCGAAATATATTTAGTAGTTTTTAAATAAAAATTAAAATAATAATTACACCTCTTATATGAAACGATCACGTGACCATGATATGAAACGATCACATGACCCACTTCAAAATGATATATGGCATCCATCTTGTTTCAAAATCGTGATTTTTTTAAGTTATTTTTAATTCATATTGAGTGTTGTATCCGTCCTAAACCTACTTTATTTTTGCTTAAATTCTGTACATCTACATACTGAAACAACGCAATGACAATATATTTGAGTTTAAATGCTCATCTAAATTTGATTATTTCTACAACTAAGCCTATTTTTCACCTATGTAAAATATAAACAGCAAAATATATAGAATGAGTTGTATTAGAATTCCTGTATTTTTTTAACACAAAATAATTTAGTCCATGGAGACTGCATGGCTGATATGAATGAAATATTAAATGATTTCATAAAGAGAAGGACGATTTTTTTCGATGAAGTTTCAAGCATAGAGTTTAATTTTTTGTAGCTCCATGGTCTTAAACAAAATGTTTAAATAAAATAAATTATTACAGTATTGTGATGAATGAAATGAATGGAATAAAGTTATGAATGAAATCCTGTTTTTATAGAGAGATCCAGGCGTGTTATTTTTTCTATGACGTCATTTGAATTAACTTCAGTAGTTTTCGATGAAGTTTTCAAATATAATAAATTATCGTAGTATTCTGATAATTCTAAAACTATTATCGAGGAATGTATAACATTTTAGAGATTAGGCAATTTATATTTCAATGCCGTCACTTGAATGAAGTTCATTTTTTTCGATGAAGGTTTAAGTTTTCAAATATAATAAATCAATGTAGTATTGTGATAAGTTTTAAAATATTACCGAGGAATGTATTGCATTTCAGACTTGTTTAAATAAAATTGCATTGAAGTTGGAAAGTGTTTCATAATCAATGCTTTAAGCATGATTGATCTTTCTTGTTTCTTTCTGGACGATATCCCAAAAGTCAGAATTTAATTGAATTTGTTTTTTTCCCTATATTAAATAATTTTTAATTAAGAAACTACTTAATATATTTTACTGAAATTTTTTTTATATATTTTATGGCATAATATGAATATTTTCTAAAAATTTCGAAGCAATTTGTGAATTTTACATTTGCTTAAAAAATGTTTGAAAAATTAGGTCCCATAGGGTTCAATGTATTTCATTTTTTCAATCCGAGTTCAATAAAAAACTAATTGGGTGATATTATTTATTTATATTCCCATAGGTCCCACAGACCGTCTGAACAACATATTAAAATTTCATTTTGATGTCATTTTTTCGGCAGTTATCGTGCTAACGGACGGACATACAGACAGACACACAGACATAGAGACAGACAGGCAGACAGACAGACAAACAGACAGACAGACAGAACGAACAAAGTCATAAACACTTTTCAACTATGTTGTAAAGTGTTAAAAATGAACTATATACAATCAAACAACACTTAAATGCTCCATTAAGTCCACAATATAAGCGATATTATTCTCAAAACAATAGACAAAGTCACAGTTCACTGTTGCTCGTATCTTGTCAACTGAACTGTAATGGAGTGATGAGTCATTTTATGGTCCATCTAGAAACCTCTGCAAAACTTTACATCGCCTATCATTCTCTTGGATGTTCGAAAAGTCAGTAAATATCGCCAAATTGGTGATAAATCGCCAAATATGGCTACACTTCTTTGACTTGGAATCCAGGTCGAAAGAACTGCTGGAACCAAGGACCTTGTGCTGGAACCGTCTGATATGAAGAAAGATACGGAAGATTAAACAAGAAAGATCAATCATGCTTAAAGCATTGATTATGAAACACTTTCCAACTTCAATGCAATTTTATTTAAAAAAGTCGAAAATGCAATACATTCCTCGGTAATATTTTAAAACTTATCACAATACTATATTGAATTATTATATTTGAAAACTTAAACCTTCATTGAAAAAAATGAACTTCATTCAAATGACGGCATTGAAATATAAATTGCCTGGTTTAAATATCTCTAAAATGCAATACATTCCACGGTAATATTTTTAAAACTATCATATTACTACGATAATTTATTATATTTGAAAACTTCATCGAAAACAACTGAAATAAATTCAAATGACGTCATAGAAAAAATAACACGGCTGGATCTCCCTATAAAAGCAGGATTTCATTTATAACTTTCTCCATTTCATTCGTCACAATACTATAATAATTTATTTTATTTAAAAATTAAGACCATGGAGCTACAATTCATAAACTTCATGCTTAAAACTTCATCGAAAAAAATCGTCCTTCTGTTTATAAAATCAATTAATATTTCATTCATATCAGCCATGCAGACTCCATGGACTGAATTATTTTGTGTTAACGAAATACAGTAATTCTAATATACAACTTGTCATAGTGCTTTATGACATTATGAGTGCGAAACACGACATTTTTCATTTCGTTCCGAAAACATGCTCTTTCGGAAGCCATTTTTATTCCGAACTTTTAATTCTATATGAGTTTGCACTTTTCATACTGAAAGCGTGGGATCTCGCTCCTGCAGATGTTCCGAAGTAATTTCTTATTTCTTTAATTATTGTGCAGGGCATTGGTTTCGATTCTGCAGACAGTGACGCGACAATGCCGCGCGAAGCCGTTAGATGCTTCTGTTTATTTCGTGCATGAAGTTGAAGGTCGAAGTGGCCTGGATTTCACTTTTAACAGTATCGGGGCTCTCTTGGCCCTGAGTTTTCGTTGGAGAAGGAGCTTTCATTTCTCGCTCCTGGAAAATTCGGACACAAAGGAATTTACGACCCAACGGTCAATTTTGTGTTTTCGGATTATAACTTCGATTCGGAAGGAATCTTATAATCCGAGTGGGCCAAGACAATTATTTTAATTCAAAATTATTAATTTCGTCATTTATTTATTTCAGATCTGGATTTCGGAAAGTCCTGGAAATTGAGAAAAGGATTAGAACGCGATGACGTCCGGTAGGACAGGATTGTGGAACCATGCTAAGAAGTCGTTTGGTGACTCCATTTGAGTTTCGGCATTTTTTTGGACGTTCTACGGTCGAGATGTGCGTACAGCTAAAGTATTAGGATCATTGGATCATTTCCATAAATCCCAGAGTGAATTTACTCTGCAAGAATTCAACCAGTGCGTGTATGTGATAGACCCACGGTGGTGCTGAATTCAGATCTTCAGTGTTAGTCGCGCCGCTCTAAATGAGAGCATTTTGGTCTTGAAATGAATGAACCGATATCTGGTTCTGGTAACGTGAATGATTACTAAAAGTGAAATTTTCTTAATATCCAAATGAATGTGGTGTTCAAATTCCTTTGAGAAATGTCGTGTGTCAATTTATGTGAAAAAAATATATTATTACATCCTTGAGATCGTATCTATACATTTTCCAAAAAGGCCAAATGTTATATTTCAATATTTAGTTCAAAAGAATGGCCTGAAGGCTTAATGTTGAATGATGAATGACTTAATGTTTCTATATTATCATAATATATATATTTAGATATTTAAATAAAAAAGGTTAATATTGATATTATTTTTGACTCATGTTTTCCCAACTTGATGATGTTTCCTTCTTGTGTGCCTGTGCGTCCAGTTTACATTTTGTAGGCCTGGGCAGCCGGACCTGGAGTTATTGCATAAATCACAACGCAAAGCTAATCTGTAGTACTTAATATCCAATTTACTTCATTTGTGTGATCCTTTATTTCTCTGTCACACATTTACTTCCGTCACACATATTAATATTTGTGTATTGTGTGTGCGCCCTTTTCCCTCCGTGACATGTGATGCCATGTCCTTTTTCACTGTGACAAGTGGTGCCGTGTTGCTGCCTTGAGTGACCGCAGGCACATATAAAGTGTTAAGTATTATCAGATACATAAAACATAATAAATAATTCATTTTTTCCTTCATGTTGGGAAACATGAATATGAGTGTGCATATATATTTGCAGTGTTATATATGATATAAAAAAAAAAAAAAATCGAAGTAAGTAAATTATTTTATTGAAAATATTGGAATTAATAATGTGATATCAATTTTTATCAAAAATACTTTGACCAAAAATTTGCATATATATATGATTTTGATTCTGATTTGATATTATATAGTAATATAAAATTATATTTTTCTTAAAAAAAAAAAACACACATGCATTATATTTAAACTTGAAAAGTGTTGTTGTTTTATATGTGCTGACCCACTTATAAATATCTTGCATTTTATCCTTAAATGTGGGACTATATAAAAATAATACAGTAGTAAAAAAGAGTATCTCAATACTAAATGCTCAAATTCTTAGCAAATTTTGGTAAATAAATATTATATTTGCATCATAAAAACAATTTAAACTCAATACATTATCAGGGCACTTTTCCTATATCAATTTCCTTCTTCAAACTGACTCTTGTTAAAAAATATATATATATTCGAAAAAAGTGAAAATGCCTAGAATTACAAAATCAAATCGTGTGGGCAGGAGTACAGACTCTGCTCAATCCTCTGATGGTGCTAGAGTGGCTTCACCATCGCCTACACGAACTGCAGATCAAAATGCCAGATCCAGTTCAGTAATGACTAGCAACAAAAGAAATCGTGTCTTATCAACTCAGTTCATAGCCAATATTCAGGACTATTCCGGAGCACAAAATGAGTGCTTACAAACATTTCTGGACAAATTTCTGCTGATTGCAGAGCATGCTGCTTGGTCCGAAGCTGACAAAATTTTCATAATCAAACTCAAATTGAAAGGCCAGGCAGAAAAACTAATCAAAGGACTCCCGAGGTTAAACAATACTAACAATTTCAGTGAAATTGTTAACGCTCTTAAAGAAAATTTTCAAAGGAAAGAAGATGTTGCAAGCAAAGTTGCAAATCTGGTAAACATTAAGCAGAATGTAGGAGAGAGTGTTAGACAATTCGGTGTTCGTATTGAAGCTGCCTCTTTTAATGCATTTCCAGTAGAATGTAAGAGTGGAGAAGATTCGTTACGAGCTGCTATTCTCAAAAATGCATTTATTCGCGGCTTAAAATTAGATATTAGAAGATCAGTGATAAGGGGGAATCCTTTGACTTTCTCAGCTGCCAGAGAACTTGCAATCCTGGAAGAGGATTTTCAAACCGACAATGTAGAATTTCTAGAGGAAAACGTCGCAATGGTTGTGAGCAGGAAGAGTCAGGAGGACGAATTGAAAATAATGAAAGAGGAACTGAATAAAAAGAAAGAAGAGTTCGAGCAGTTAAAAAGAAGATTAGGTGAAGATAGCGAGAGGAGAAGAAAGAAAATCAAGGAAGTCAGAGAACAATTGGCAGATAACTCAAGAAGACTTGAAGAAAGTTTCAATTCTCCCTCAAGCAGTCAATATGAAAATTTGGATGAGTATGAAGAGGAAGTTCAGATGGAAACTCCAAGAAAGTTCTTAAGATATACTACACCCTACCAAAATAGAGGAAATAGAACTAAATTCCAAAAGTATGGAAGAAATCAGGCTGCTCCAGTAAGAGAAAAATGGACGAACAATTTCAGAGGCAGAGATCATTACAACTACAGAACAAGAGGTTCCCAAGCTTATAGAAGGCCGTACAGAAATTATAATGGAAATTATGGTCAAAATTTCAATCCAAGAAAAAGTTTTGCAAACTACAGACATCCTTGTGATTCATACAAAAGCAATTACCAATTCAATAATCAAAGACGAGAGTTCAGAAACAAAAACTTTTATAGTAATAAACCAACATATGCATTTAACTCAATGTTAGAGGATGGATTTGATGGCTCAGCCCTGTTTCCAATTCTTAAAGCATATATAGGAAATGTTTATTTATCTGCTCTTATGGATACCGGAAGCTCTGTTAATATAATCTATGAGAAAAGTTTGAGAAATATAGATCCAAAATTTTACAAAAGGCGTCGTATGAACACAATACTCAATGGAGTAAATGGTCAAGCTATAATGGTTAACTCAAAAATAGAAGTAGAAATTACCATAGGAAGTGATATCAGTACAGCTGAATTCTGGGTACTGGATTCTGATAATCCGAGGAATTATGAAATAATACTAGGTAATTCATTTATGAAAAACAGAAACATTATCATTAATTATGCATTAAGCAAGATAAATTTCAAATACTGCAGTATTCCATTCTTGAATCGAGAACCTTCACATTCTGTTGCTACACTTACAGAGAAAAGATATGTTCCTAATAATAGAGAAACTATTGCCAGAAACCTATCTCCAGAGTCAGATGATCTTGGTGGACAATATTTCAAAGATGTAGATTTCAGATTCGTATCTGATGATTTTTACTTGAAGCTCAACAATTGCAAACAGATTTTATATTCGGGTCCAGGAAGCTTTGCAAATTATGCAAATGAAGATCATGATTACAGAGACACGATATCACATGATCAAGAAAATGAAAATATATATTTTGAAAATCCTAGAGTTCAAGTAGATGAAATGCAAAGTGTAAACGGCTGTGCACAGAATAATGAAAATATTTTAGAATTTAATGAGAATGGCACTGATCAAGAGAACTTTACACAAAAAAATAATAATTTTGGTAAACAAAGAGAAACTCAAAAATGCTGTTATGCACGAACTGCTCAAAAGTATACAATTAAGCCATTACAAGAAAGTTTCATTAAATTAAAATTAGATGGTACATTCCAAACTGGAGAAACTATTTTGTTGGAACAAAAAGAACCCATAATGTTAGCTGAAAACCAATTGTTCTTTGCTAGGGCAGTGTATAAATCTCCAAGAAAAAACTTTATTTTTGCTAAAATTGCAAACCCATCAGATACATCTATAAACATTAACAAAGGTACAAAAATGGGTACTGTCCAGCTCATTCATGAATCAAATTTGGAGCAAGTAAACAATGTTCAAGAAGTACCAATCGAAGAAAATGATGTGTTTGAATCTTGGGGCGGTGAATTCGATTTGAATCACATGGGTGGAAAACAAAAGAAAATGCTGACTGATCTTTTAATGAAGCACAGAAATGTTTTTGCGAAGTCAGTAAAGGAAATAACCGGATGTGAAACAATTTTGCACCGAATAAACCTGGAGACAAATATCCCAGTCACTCAGAAATCATATAGAGTTCCGCATCATCTCAAGGGAGAACTCTCAAGACAAGTGAATGAGTTGTTACAAGCTAATATTATACAACCTAGTACATCACCTTATAATGCTCCCATTTTGTTTGTAAGAAAATCAGATGGTTCACATAGATTAGTAGTAGATTTTCGGAAGCTCAACTCTCAGACTGTTACCGAAGTTTTTCCTTTGCCAAATATAAATGAGCTCATAGATCAATTATCTGGAGCAATTTACTTCTCAACTTTGGATTTAACATCTGGATTTTACCAGGTTGCTTTGCATCCTGATGATTATTTTAAAACATCTTTCTCAACACCTGAGGTACACTTTGAATGGACTAGAACCCCATTCGGTCTTAAAAATGCTCCAGCTTCTTTTCAGAGACTCATGACGCTGGTTTTGTCGGGCTTGTCTGGAGTATACATTGATGATATAATAGTGTCATCATGTTCTTTTGAAGAGCACTTGAGAAAACTTGAGGATATATTTATCCGTCTCAATAACCATGGCTTGAAGCTAAAACCTTCAAAGTGTAGATTTTTTAGAAAAAGTATTAAATACCTTGGTTTTCTTGTGTCGAATGGAATTGTACAACCTGATTCCCACAATATTGATTTGGTGAAGAAATTTGATACTCCTAACTCAATTAAGAAAATCAGACAATTTTTGGGCTTAACTGGTTTCTATAGACGTTTCATACCGGAGTATGCAAAAGTGACTTTGCCTTTGACGGATTTGCTAAAAGGTAAACAAGGTGACAAAAAGAAAAAGTTCTTATGGAATGATGCTGCTCAGAGGTCGTTCGACACACTCAAAGAAAAACTTGTTACAAACCCCATTTTGACACTTCCAGATTTCAAGAAAGAATTCATACTTCACACAGATGCTTCTAATAGATCTTTGGGTGCTTACTTGTCTCAAAAGGATGAGAAAGGTCATTTGCATCCAATATCGTATGCCAGCAGAAAACTTAATGATGCAGAATCAAAATATAGTGTAGTCGAGAGAGAAGCACTTGCAGTGGTCTGGGCCACTAACTATTTCAAAACATATCTCATTGGAAAGCACTTTACTGTTTACTGTGACCAGAATTCTCTGGCATTTATTCTAAAACTCAGAGATCCTACCTCGAGACTTGCAAGATGGATCGCATCGCTTTTCCAATTCGATTATACTATTATACACAAACCTGGAAAAGCAAACGTAGTGGCAGATTATTTATCACGAAATGTTTCAAATGCAGTTGATTGTGTACAAGAAAGATTTGTTTCTCAATACAAAGTTGTGAATTTTAGAAACAATAATAATTCAAATCATGTAAACATAAATACTCCTGTCATCAGTAACTCTACAGTCAATAAGAGAAAAATATGTCATAATGCTGGTAATCAAATTAATACTGTAGAGGTTAATCAAGATAATACAAATGAAAATAATATTGATACTATGGAAAATGACAACTCTGTTCAAAACAATGAATCACAACAAACCTCAGCTATGCCTACTTTACTAATCAGAATTAAGAATGCACAAACAACAGATGCAAGGTGCAACAAAATTAAAGATTTGCTCGAAAAGCAAATTAAACCTTATCCACAAAGGTTGTCATTTTTTATGAAGGATCAGATATTATGGTGTACCCACAGAGAACCAAAGCGGAGACATGAATATCAAGAAAGAGTTGTAGTACCACAGGAGCTTGTTTCGGAAGTACTGTGGCTGCATCACGATTGTCCCACCTTTGCACACTGTGGCATGGGCAGAACCTTAGCTTCAATAAGTAGGAAATATTACTGGAACGGCATGTACGCTCAAACTAAAAACTATGTTTCTTCTTGTGAAACATGTGTGATGAATAGAGGATTCAAAAATTTAAAAGCTCCTATTCAAAGGTTTTCTAAATCGACTTATCCATTTGAAAGAATTGCAATGGATTGTGTAGGACCTTTGCCAGTTTCTAATTCTGGGAAAAAGTATATACTGGTAGTTACAGATTATTTTACCCGCTGGGCGGAAGCGTATCCTCTTGTATCTATCAAAACAGATGATATTTTGGAGTGTTTGGAACAATTTATATCTCGCCACGGGATTCCGAATCACATTATCACAGATAAAGCTACTAATTTTTTATCAAAGACTGCACAAAGTTTCTATAAAACACTGGGCATTACTAAGAGTTCAACAAGTGCATACCACCCACAAAGCGATGGTTGCACAGAAAAGTTAAATGGGAATTTGCTTAATTCTCTCAAGAATATCGTTCAAAATAATCAAGGAAATTGGGACAGACTTCTGCATTTCGCATTACTTGCACATAGAAATGCTGTTCACGCTTCTACAGGTGAATCTCCTGCTTACCTAATGCACGGAAGAGATCTTTCTGTACCAAATACATTAATAACAGGATTCAAAATACCAACTTATCACTCAACTCATGATTATGGAGAAGATTTAAAATATCGCCTAGGAAAAATGTATGAAACAGTGAAAATTAATCTTCAAAAGGCTGAGGACTCTCAAATTAAGTATCAGCATAAGAAAGCGAAACAACCTCATATCAAAGTTGGAGATCTTGTTTACTTATATACTCCTTATTTACCACAAGGACAATCAAAGAAATTGAATTCCTTCAACAGAGGACCATTTAAAGTTGTGAAACAAACTTCTCCAGTAAACTTTTGCATTCAACATACAATGAATCCATTGAATGAACAATTAGTTCATGTCAATCGTCTCACGTTGCTACCTCCTAAAGACCCTAAGTTGAATGTTTTCGCTCCACAAAGATTTACAAAGAGTAAATCTCCTCCAAGCAATATTGCAAATCGTAGAACTAATGCTCCTAATCCAAATCTGAGATCTAATGCACCTGGTGCAAATAACTCCAATGGTACTTCCCGTGTTACAAAGGTTGCAAATAGAGACAATTCCAAAGCAAAGACTATCAGAAATGTAAGATTTACTGCACCTGCACAAAATAACTCACCTGTGCCTAGAAACTCTTATGAAGTCCCATTTGCTCATTCTCATGGATACCATGAGGTTAAACAAACTTCTTCGCGTAGAAATCAAGTGAAATATACTAATAATAATCAATTATCTACTCAAAGAGATAATTATGCAAATTCTGGTGGTGATAGATATAAAATTTTTTATAACAGAAACTACTCACCACAACATAATCAAAGTTACTATGCTAACAGAACCACACGCACACCTTATTACTTGAGATCATACTAAAATTGCATATATTACTGATACTTATAATTTTTTATAACACAAAAGTAAACAAAGAGTGTTTCTTGAATCACAATTTCATACAAATTTTAATTTATGGTAAAAATCAATTCTTTCATCACATTTATTCATTTACTTATTATATATTGATTGTTTATGTTATTTCACAATTATATTTTACAAATTAAACTTATGATGATGAGAAAAAAATTCTGTGATTCTATCGACAGATTTCATATATAATGAAAATTAAATTACTCTTTAAATTAATGTGATATATTGAAGGTTATATGGAAAGTTTACAAATTATAAACAAATATGGTGTTACTTACAAATATATAATTTATTTCATGAAAATCCTCTCATACAATATTTGAATCTAACTTGAAGAAGGAGAGAAATTTTATTGTGGTATCACATATTGTTTTATAAGTTAAGCATAAAAGATTATCTATAATGATATAAAAGAATAATGTTCTTTGAAATAAGTACTTGTGCAAATCATATTGGTTCTTAATACAAAAAAAAAAAAAAAAAAAGAGGTTAAACGTAAAAGTCAGTATTACTTAGGATGAAATTTTGTTACAATGCAGATTTACATTTGAATTAAAGTTACCATATGATCATATGACTTCACAATTATATGAAATGTTGTGAAAATATTAAATGAATCTTGATTTGAATTAAATGAAAATATTGTTCACTAATAACAGTGATTATAACTACATGAAAAATTTCATTTAATAATTGGAATTTAAGAATTATTATTACAAAAATAAGATATTTTCTTCTGAGAAATTCAGAAATTTCAATTTAAAGTCCAAATAAATATTACTTATTTTATTATATAGAAGTAACGTGATATCCTATGTTGATATCTTAACAAGAACTTTATTATTTAACTACGAGAATTTTAAAATCTTATATGAACTTAAGAATTCATATTTTGATTCATGTGTTGATAATTTTCTTGGTTCTTGAATATTCAATATAAAGTTAAAATTGAACCTAAATAATGTGAAATAAATAGATTCTAAAATTGAATTTATTTGACAAACTGATTATGACTTCACTTTATGTGATAAAAACATACCGATTATGACTTCGAGTCTGAGAGAGATGATTTTGACTTGAAATTTGTTTTACAATATCTTTATTTCATTCTACATATTTTGCTGTTTACATTTTACATAGGTGAAAAATAGGCTTAGTTTTAGAAATAATCAAATTTGGATGATAATTTAAGCTCAAATATATTGTCATTGTGTTGTTTTAGTATGTAGATGCACAGAATTTAAGCAAAAATAAAGTAGTTTTAGGACGCATACAATACTCAATATAAATTAAAAAGAACTGTAAAAAATCACGATTTTGAAACAAGATGGATGCCATATATCATTTTGAAGTGGGTCATGTGATCGTTTCATATCATGGTCACGTGATCGTTTCATATCATGGTCACGTGATCGTTTCATATAAGATGTGGAATTATTATTTTAATTTTTATTTAAAAAACTACTGAATATATTTCGCTGAATTTTTTTTATATATTTTATGGAACAATTTGACTATTACCTAAAATTTTCGAAGCAATTTGTGCATTTTAAATCCGCTTAAAAAATGCTTGAAAAATTAGGTCCCATAGGAATCAATGTATTTCATTTCTTCAACCCGGGTTCAATCCAAAACTAATTGGGTGATATTATTCATTTATATTCCCATAGGTCCTACAGACCGTCTGAACAACATACTAAAATTTCATTTTGATTAAGTCATTTTTACGGCAGTTATCGTGCTAACGGGCTGACAGACAGTCAGACAGACAGAATGAACAAAGTCATAAACACTTTTCAACTTTGTTGTAAAGTGTTAAAAAAAAGGGGATTTACTTGTTCGCAGCAATATATATTAGTAAAGATAATCTATATAAATAAAAATGAAAATCTGTCTGTCTGTCTGTCTGTCTGTCTGTCTGTCCGTTTGTCCCATCATCACGGGAGAACGGCTGAACCGAATTTGATGAAATTTTGTGGGTAGCCTGGAAATAGTCCCACTTAAAATTTAGTCCATATATGGAGTTTCTACAGTCAGTGGTTCTCGAGATATTAGTAAAAAACGATATTTTCGTTTGCCTCATCATCACGGGAGAACGGCTGAATCGAATTTGATGAAATTTTGTGGATAGCCTTTAAATAGTCCCCCATAAATTTAGCCCAAGTTTCGAGTATCTAAGACCAGGGGTTGTCGAGATATTAATGAAAAACGAAACTTTTTCTTAGGAGTTCTCCTCTCTAACTCCGTGGTTTATCCAAACGAAAAGCTTGAAAATCGTTTGAAAGTGAATTAAAACTGTATCTCAGAGTTTGGGGGGAGATTTTTTGCACTAATTAGTCACTTTCTGAAAACATCAATTATTTGAAACATGATTTAAATGGGAAATCTATCTCCTTGGTTTATATTATACAAGCTTTTACTGAAAAATGAAAAGTATAAAGAAATAAAAATGGCTATTAAATTTTGCATTTTATGAGGAAGATTCTATCTTATATCATGTTGCTCGGCAACGGAATGAAATTAAATGTGTTGTTAATATTTATTATTATTTTTTCTATTTGAATAATAAATAAATAGATGTAAAAAAATATTTTTAAATGAACGGTTTGACTGTTCTTTTAATTATATAAATTGCCGACCGCGTACACGACTTTCATTTATTTTAGCAAAGTGGTTTCCAGCTCATATATTGTGTTTAGCTAATAAACTCATATATTGGGTTTACCCAATAAATTCATTTAGCCGATTGTTGAAGCAGAAAAAGATTAGAACGGGTGTATCTTATAATACAATTTTAGTGTTTTCATTTAGCATATACAAACGGGATCAAGATATTTTATTCTTCAGATCTGCAAATTCAGAGCTACGAATTTAGTGGAATATCTCTAAATAACTTGGTAACTTCTCTTAAACTTTACCAAATTAGAGGAAATGTTTCCAAATTTATAAAATTGGCACTAATCAATGATTTGCTTTTTAGAATAGAGTACTGAAATGATGTTTCGGTAGCATTTGTCGATCAATCCATCCATCCTACTTAGTAACACATTTAAAGAATTTTTTTAATATCATGAAATTCATGAAAGTATTTGTGAGTCTATAAAAATATCCTGGAATTGATAAAATCGCGCTTAATAAATGAAAATAATTGTATTTTGTTAGGGGATAGTATTGAGATGATGTTTCGTCAATTTGTCGCAAAATGTGTCTATCTTGTTCTACAGTCCCACGATATGATTTCCATCAATTTATTTGAAGCAAATGATATCATGTCGCTTAGCGACGGATCCAATGTGTTATGCCGCGTACGATTTTATATTAAATCTTTTCCGATTTGAATAATAAAGATATGTATATAAAATAAATTTCATTGGCATTGCATTTTTGACTGGATAATATCAATTACGGTCCCCAGGTTTAAACATTATTATTATTGATATTTTCGCGGACTGTTGATTCAGGGATTATTGATATTTTCAAGTTATTATGCCATTGTTTTATTATGCCGAAAATTGTTGAAACTCATATATAGTACTTTGTACGAGTAATCTTCTACAAATACATTTTATCTTCTAATCTATGAGAATATAAGTAGTACAGGTATATTGGCATATATTTTGTTATATATTGGCATATATTGGAATCAATTACGCCTTCTGGTATAAAGATTACGGGGATTATTGATATTTCCAATTTATTACGTCATCTCTTTTATTTTGGCAAATATTTTTGAGACTCATATTGTAATACGGGGAATCTTCTACTAGCACACTGGCATATTTTCTAATCTGCGACAATATAAGTAGTACGGGGTTGCATATATTGATACAATTCCTTTTTTTTTTTGTAAATTTGCTTACAAAAGGGGCCAGGATGTTTTATTCTTCAGATCTGCTCATGAAGATAATTTTGCATAGTGAGATCAGATATTCTTAAACTTCTCTTTAGGAGCAATAAATTTAATATCTTAACAGAATTTGCTCATGATTGCGAATTATAAGTTTCTTTATATTATATATTCCGTACGAAGAACGGGTATGCTGCTAGTATTGTCTAAAATTGAAGGAATGTATTATAACGGGGTCGAAAGTTCGAATTCGTGTTTTTGACGGGAGAGCACATTTCATTCATCCCTGAATACGAACCGAACGTTTTAAAGGTTATGTCTGTGTGCATGTGTGTGTGTGTCTGTGAGTCTGTTGATATGATATCTCACGAACAAATGGAGCGATTCGAAAAGAATTTGGCACACAAATTATAATCTGTGAATACTGGGAGTCTATTGTTTTTAAACGCAATAGACTGTTGTGAACATCCCCAAATCTCCGAATGCAGTTTTTAAAAATTCATTAAAAAATCAAAATCTGTAATAAATTTACGTAAATAGTCAATTCTTAAGTAATTTTTTTCTTAGAAAACGATTGACATAAACTAGCACAAACTGTTCTCGTGACATTGCACATTTTTCAAATAAATGTACCAAAAAATGTAATGTACCAAAAAATGTAAATATACCAAAAATTGAACTATTGTGAAATATGATATGTTCAGTTTTTATGTGTAATATCATGCGATAAATTTGGTGACATCATTCTCGTGGATCTAGCTCGTTCCATTCTTAAGAAAAGATGCGCTCGGTAACGCTTTAGTATTTGAAAGCCAATAGCTATTTACCTGCTATCAGAAAGGCTTATTTCTCCGTCCAGATTTTAGTGACGAATTTGCCGAAACGTCGCCAACTTGCCGACATTTTAAACGTTGCCAAATTAACAAACATTTTGCCAAATTTATAAAATTGAACATAAATCAATAAAAATTACTACACAATTGCCGAAAATTCAATATCTTGGAAACAATATAAGTATCAACTATAAGAATTACCTATTTTTTCGTACATAACATTTAGCAAAATTTTGGTGACGAATTTGTCGGAATATCTCCAAATTGCTGACTTTTGAAATATTGACAAACTGACGAAAATATCACACAAATTCGCCAAATTGATGAAATTGCGCTAAGTCAAACAACTGACGATTAATTAAGTTCAATATCGTGGGAAGAACATAACAGTGGACTATAAGAATAACCCATTTCTCCGTCGGTCCTTAAAGCTTGGCGAGAAATTTAGCGGGATTTCGCCAATTTGGCGACTATTTTAAATATTGCCGAAGTGACAAAATGATTAAAATAAATCAAATTGATTAAAATAAAAGTAATCGCCAAATTGATTAAAATAAATCAAAATGGGAAGTAATGTTTCCTAAATTCTGATTTTCCGCATATAACGGCCATTCCTTCCAGTATATAAGACATGCTTTTTTTCTCCGTTTTCTGTAACAGTTGCTAATGCATTTGGCGAACTGGAAGAATACTCTACTCACGTATCGCCAATTTGGCGATCTTTCACCCCAGATAGACGAAATATCTTCAAAATTGCAAACATGGCGCTCAATTAATAAAAATGAATACTAATTGATGAGTTAATTATTAAATTATTTTAATATATGAATTATGTAGCTTATTAAAGATGCTATCGATATTGATAATTGCTTATTTAGAGTTGCGCAAATATAAGTTAATTGGCTACATTGAAATAGTTTTACATATTGTCATCCGGAAGATCGCCAAATGTGCAATTCAACATTAAAAACACAGTACCGTGGATCTTCAATATATTTTTTTCTGACTGTAAATGGAGTAACTTCATTGCTTTATATAAGCAAACTCGATTGCTACCCACATCAGATATTTTTTTTACAATTTTTTATAGTTTTACTATAAATAAGTTTTTTGCATGACTCCGATGGAACAAGTTTTAGGGATAGATAAACTATGGTACCCTTTTTGAGCCAAAACGTTTTTGCTTCATTTCAGTTATGGTCGATATCTCGATAAGATTACTTTTCGAATTTCATATCTTAGACCCTTATTTTGGTGAGTAAACATTATGTTCTGAATGAAATTTTTAAATGTATGAAATCATTACTACCAGATAAATAATTTAATGTACCAACAATGTTATATAGATTAGTAGATGATTATATATTTTAGAATCTTGGAGACTGTATTGGCTAGACAACTTATGGATACTGGAATAGGTTGCAGAAAGGATACACTTACCGGGATTCGGGTCCAGACACTGGAATCAGTCCTGATGTAAATTGTTTCTGCTCCATACACAGGTAGTATGCGGGTATGTAGTACGGAACAGGCTAAGTTCAATATTCACCTGAGGTGTGAACTGAGTGATGTGAAACTAAAGGAAGTGTCTTGGGCTCTCTTTTTACAATTCTGACATCACGTCCTGATGAAAATTAATTTTTGGTTTAAATCTCCCCGTCCACAAATTTATTTATTTGCCATAAAAAAGAATGAATTATTAAAAGAGCCTTCATCTATATAAATAAAAATGAAAATCTGTCTGTCTGTCTGTCTGTCTGTCTGTCCGTTTGTCCCATCATCACGGGAGAACGGCTGAACCGAATTTGATGAAATTTTGTGGGTAGCCTGGAAATAGTCCCACTTAAAATTTAGTCCATATATGGAGTTTCTACAGTCAGTGGTTCTCGAGATATTAGTAAAAAACGATATTTTCGTTTGCCTCATCATCACGGGAGAACGGCTGAATCGAATTTGATGAAATTTTGTGGATAGCCTTTAAATAGTCCCCCATAAATTTAGCCCAAGTTTCGAGTATCTAAGACCAGGGGTTGTCGAGATATTAATGAAAAACGAAACTTTTTCTTAGGAGTTCTCCTCTCTAACTCCGTGGTTTATCCAAACGAAAAGCTTGAAAATCGTTTGAAAGTGAATTAAAACTGTATCTCAGAGTTTGGGGGGGAGATTTTTTGCACTAATTAGTCACTTTCTGAAAACATCAATTATTTGAAACATGATTTAAATGGGAAATCTATCTCCTTGGTTTATATTATACAAGCTTTTACTGAAAAATGAAAAGAATAAAAAAATAAAAATGGCTATTAAATTTTGCATTTTATGAGGAAGATTCTATCTTATATCATGTTGCTCGGCAACGGAATGAAATTAAATGTGTTGTTAATATTTATTATTATTTTTTCTATTTGAATAATAAATAAATAGATGTAAAAAAATATTTTTAAATGAACGGTTTGACTGTTCTTTTAATTATATAAATTGCCGACCGCGTACACGACTTTCATTTATTTTAGCAAAGTGGTTTCCAGCTCATATATTGTGTTTAGCAAATAAACTCATATATTGGGTTTACCCAATAAATTCATTTAGCCGATTGTTGAAGCAGAAAAAGATTAGAACGGGTGTATCTTATAATACAATTTTAGTGTTTTCATTTAGCATATACAAACGGGATCAAGATATTTTATTCTTCAGATCTGCAAATTCAGAGCTACGAATTTAGTGGAATATCTCTAAATAACTTGGTAACTTCTCTTAAACTTTACCAAATTAGAGGAAATGTTTCCAAATTTATAAAATTGGCACTAATCAATGATTTGCTTTTTAGAATAGAGTACTGAAATGATGTTTCGGTAGCATTTGTCGATCAATCCATCCATCCTACTTAGTAACACATTTAAAGAATTTTTTTAATATCATGAAATTGATGAAAGTATTTGTGAGTCTATAAAAATATCCTGGAATTGATAAAATCGCGCTTAATAAATGAAAATAATTGTATTTTGTTAGGGGATAGTATTGAGATGATGTTTCGTCAATTTGTCGCAAAATGTGTCTATCTTGTTCTACAGTCCCACGATATGATTTCCATCAATTTATTTGAAGCAAATGATATCATGTCGCTAAGCGACGGATCCAATGTGTTATGCCGCGTACGATTTTATATTAAATCTTTTCCGATTTGAATAATAAAGATATGTATATAAAATAAATTTCATTGGCATTGCATTTTTGACTGGATAATATCAATTACGGTCCCCAGGTTTAAACATTATTATTATTGATATTTTCGCGGACTGTTGATTCAGGGATTATTGATATTTTCAAGTTATTATGCCATTGTTTTATTATGCCGAAAATTGTTGAAACTCATATATAGTACTTTGTACGAGTAATCTTCTACAAATACATTTTATCTTCTAATCTATGAGAATATAAGTAGTACAGGTATATTGGCATATATTTTGTTATATATTGGCATATATTGGAATCAATTACGCCTTCTGGTATAAAGATTACGGGGATTATTGATATTTCCAATTTATTACGTCATCTCTTTTATTTTGGCAAATATTTTTGAGACTCATATTGTAATACGGGGAATCTTCTACTAGCACACTGGCATATTTTCTAATCTGCGACAATATAAGTAGTACGGGGTTGCATATATTGATACAATTCCTTTTTTTTTTGTATATTTGCTTACAAAAGGGGCCAGGATGTTTTATTCTTCAGATCTGCTCATGAAGATAATTTTGCATAGTGAGATCAGATATTCTTAAACTTCTCTTTAGGAGCAATAAATTTAATATCTTAACAGAATTTGCACATGATTGCGAATTATAAGTTTCTTTATATTATATATTTCGTACGAAGAACGGGTATGCTGCTAGTATTGTCTAAATTTGAAGGAATGTATTATAACGGGGTCGAAAGTTCGAATTCGTGTTTTTGACGGGAGAGCACATTTCATTCATCCCTGAATACGAACCGAACGTTTTAAAGGTTATGTCTGTGTGCATGTGTGTGTGTGTCTGTGAGACTGTTGATATGATATCTCACGAACAAATGGAGCGATTCGAAAAGAATTTGGCACACAATTTATAATCTGTGAATACTGGAAGTCTATTGTTTTTAAACGCAATCGACTGTTGACAACATCCCCAAATCTCCGAATGCAGTTTTTAAAAATTCATTAAAAAATCAAAATCTGTAATAAAGTTACGTAAATAGTCAATTCTTAAGTAATTTTTTCTTAGAAAACGATTGACATAAACTAGCACAAACTGTTCTCGTGACATTGCACATTTTTCAAATAAATGTACCAAAAAATGTAATGTACCAAAAATGTAAATGTACCGAAAATTGAACTATTGTGAAATATGATATGTTCAGTTTTCATGTGTAATATCATGCGATAAATTTGGTGACATCATTCTCGTGGATCTAGCTCGTTCCATTCTTAAGAAAAGATGCGCTGGGTAACGCTTTAGTATTTGAAAGCCAATAGCTATTTACCTGCTATCAGAAAGGCTTATTTCTCCGTCCAGATTTTAGTGACGAATTTGCCGAAACGTCGCCAACTTGCCGACATTTTAAATGTTGCCAAATTAACAAACATTTTGCCAAATTTATAAAATTGAACATAAATCAATAAAAATTACTACACAATTGCCGAAAATTCAATATCTTGGAAACAATATAAGTATCAACTATAAGAATTACCTATTTTTTCGTACATAACATTTAGCAAAATTTTGGTGACGAATTTGTCGGAATATCTCCAAATTGCTGACTTTTGAAATATTGACAAACTGACGAAAATATCACCCAAATTCGCCAAATTGATGAAATTGCGCTAAGTCAAACAACTGACGATTAATTAAGTTCAATATCGTGGGAAGAACATAACAGTGGACTATAAGAATAACCCATTTCTCCGTCGGTCCTTAAAGCTTGGCGAGAAATTTAGCGGGATTTCGCCAATTTGGCGACTATTTTAAATATTGCCGAAGTGACAAAATGATTAAAATAAATCAAATTGATTAAAATAAAAGTAATCGCCAAATTGATTAAAATAAATCAAAATGGGAAGTAATGTTTCCTAAATTCTGATTTTCCGCATATAACGGCCATTCCTTCCAGTATATAAGACATGCTTTTTTTCTCCGTTTTCTGTAACAGTTGCTAATGCATTTGGCGAACTGGAAGAATACTCTACTCACGTATCGCCAATTTGGCGATCTTTCACCCCAGATAGACGAAATATCTTCAAAATTGCAAACATGGCGCTCAATTAATAAAAATGAATACTAATTGATGAGTTAATTATTAAATTATTTTAATATATATAAATAATGTAGCTTATTAAAGATGCTATCGATATTGATAATTGCTTATTTAGAGTTGCGCAAATATAAGTTAATTGGCTACATTGAAATAGTTTTACATATTGTCATCCGGAAGATCGCCGAATGTGCAATTCAACATTAGAAACACAGTACCGTGGATCTTCAATATATTTTTTTCTGACTGTAAATGGAGTAACTTCATTGCTTTATATAAGCAAACTCGATTGCTGCCCACATCAGATATTTTTTTTACAATTTTTTATAGTTTTACTATAAATAAGTTTTTTGCATGACTCCGATGGAACAAGTTTTGGGGATAGATAAACTATGGTACCCTTTTTGAGCCAAAACGTTTTTGCTTCATTTCAGTTATGGTCGATATTTCGATAAGATTACTTTTCGAATTTCATATCTTAGACCCTTATTTTGGTGAGTAAACATTATGTTCTGAATGAAAATTTTAAATGTATGAAATCATTACTACCAGATAAATAATTTAATGTACCAACAATGTTATATAGATTAGTAGATGAATATATATTTTAGAATCTTGGAGACTGTATTGGCTAGACAACTTATGGATACTGGAATAGGTTGCAGAAAGGATACACTTACCGGGATTCGGGTCCAGACACTGGAAACAGTCCTGATGCAAATTGTTTCTGCTCCATACACAGGTAGTATGCGGGTATGTAGTACGGAACAGGCTAAGTTCAATATTCACCTGAGGTGTGAACTGAGTGATGTGAAACTAAAGGAAGTGTCTTGGGCTCTCTTTTTACAATTCTGACATCACGTCCTGATGAAAATTAATTTTTGGTTTAAATCTCCCCGTCCACAAATTTATTTATTTGCCATAAAAAAGAATGAATTATTAAAAGAGCCTTCATCTATATAAATAAAAATGAAAATCTGTCTGTCTGTCTGTCTGTCTGTCTGTCTGTTTGTCACACCATCACGGGAGAACGGCTGATCCGAATTTGATGAAAATTTGTGGGTAGCCCAGAAATAGCCCCACTTAAAATTATATCCGTGTTTTGAGTTTCTACGTCCAGTGGTTCTCGAGATATTAGTAAAAAACGAAATTTTCGTTTGTCTCATCATCACGGAAAAACGGCTAAACCGAATTTAATGAAATTTGGTGAATAGCCTTGAAATATCCCCCATTAAATTTTGTCCAAGTTTCGAGTTTCTAAGACCTGGGGTTGTCGAGATATTAATGAAAAACGGAACTTTTTCCTAGGAGTTCTACTCCCTAACTCCGTGGTTTATCCAAACGAAAAGCTTGAAAATCGTTTGAAAGTGAATTAAAATTTAATCTCTGAGTTTGATGGGAGATTTTTTGCGTTAATTAGTCACTTTCTGAAAACATGAATTGTTTGAAACATGATTTAAAGGGGAAATCTATCTCCATGGTTCATGGTTTATTTAAAACAAACTTTTACGGAACAATGAGAAGTATAGAGAAATCAAAATCGTTATTTAATTTAGCAGTTTATGTTATAAGACATAACATATTTAACATGTTATAAGATTCTATCTTATATCATGTTACTCAGAAACGCAATTAAATTAAATCTGTCTGTAAATTTTAATAATTATTTTTTCGATTTGAATAATAAATAAATGGATATAAAAATATATTTTAGAAAAGAACGATTTGATTTTTCTTATAGCATTTTTGACTGGATAATATCAATTACGGTCTTCAGGTTTAAAAATTATTATTATTTATATTTTCGGGGATTATTGATTTAAGGATTATTGATATTTTCAAGTTATTATGCAATTATTTTATTATGACAAAATTTGTTTAAACTCATATATTGTATGTTGTACGAATCTTCTACAAATACACGTGTATATCTTTTAATCTACGAGAATATAAGTAGTACAGGTATATTGACATATGTTTTGATATATATTGGCATATATTGGAATCTATTACGACCTTCGGGTATAAAGAGTACGGATATTATTGATGTTTTCAATTTATTACGTCATCTCTTTTATTTTGGCAAATATTTTTGAGACGCATATTGTAATACGGGTAATCTTCTACTAACACATTAGCATATTTTCTGATCTGCGACAATATAATTAGTACGGGGTTGCATATATTCATTCAATTCCTATTTTTTCTTCTGTAAATTTGCTTACAAAAGGGGGCAGTATGTTTTATTCTTCAGATCTGATCGTGAAGATAATTTTGCATAGTGAGAACACATATTCTTAAACTTCTCTTTAGGAGCAATAAATTTAATATTTTAACAGAATTTGCACATGATTGCGAACTATAAGTTTCTTTAAATTATACACTCCGTACGAATAACGGGTGTGCTGTTAGTGGTTAATAAATTTTAACATTTTAGGAGGATATATCATGTTGCTCGGCATCGCAATTAAATTAAATGTGTTTGTTAATGTTTTTATTATTTTTTTTCGATTTAAATAATAAATAAATGGATAAATGGATATAAAAGTATATCATATGAGTGGACGGTTTGATTTTTCTTTTAATTATATTAATTGCTGACTGCGTACATCAATTTCATTTATTTTGGCAAAGAGTTTTCAAGCTTATATCGTATTTAGCTACTAAACTCATATATTGTGTTTAGCCAATAAATTCATATAGCCGATTGTTGAAACAGAAAAAGAGTAGAGCGGGTATATCTTCTAATACAATTGTAGTGTTTTCATTTAGTATATTGAAACGGGATAAGAATGTTTCATTCAGATCTGCAAATTCAATGCTACGAATTTGGAGGGATATCGCTAATTTGACAACTTTTCTTAAACTTTGCCAAATTGACGGAAATGTCGCCAAATTGATATAAACGACACACAAACAGCTGCCATAAACCTTCGGGTTGGTCGTGTGGCTTGGGTCTTCTACATATCAATGAAATTTTTTTTTGTTTTGTCAGAAGAGAGTACTGAAATGATGTTTGGTTAGCATTTATCTGTCAGACCAACCATCCTACTTAGTAATACATTTAGCGAATTTTTAAAATGTCAACAAATTGATAAAAATGTTTTCAAATCTATAAAAATATCTTGAAATTGATAAAATTGCGCTACATAAATGATATTAATTGTTTTTTGTTAGGGGATAGTATTGTGATGATATTTCGTCAATTTGTCACAAAGTGGAACTGTCAGTTCTACAGTCCCACTTGGCGATAAATTTGGCGATGTTTTAAAATGTCGCTAATTTGACGAAACTGTCGCCAAATGTTCCATAGAAATATAACTATTTAGACGATATTTTTTCTACCAATTTATTTGAAGCAAATGATATCATGTCGCTTAGCAACGGATTTAAATCCAATGTGTTTATGCGGCAGACGATTTTTATTAAATCCTTTCCGATTTGAATAATGAAGATATGTATATAAAATAAATTCCATTGCCATTTCATTTTGGACTGGATAATATCAATTATACTCTTCAGGTTTAAACATTATTTTTATTGATATTTTCCGGAATTATTGATTCAGGGATTATTGATATTTTTAAGTTATTACGCCATTGTTTTATTGCGGCAAAAATTGCTGACACACGCATATTGTACGTTGTACGAGTAATCTTCTAGGAATGCACGGGCATATCTTCTAACCTACGAGAATATAAGTAGTACAGGTATATTGGCATATATTTTGACATATATTGGCATATATATTGGAATCAAGTACAGTCTTCTGGTATGAAGATTAAGGGGATTAATTATATATTCAATTTATTACGTCGTCTGTTGTATTTTACCAAAAAACATTTGAGACTCATATTGCAAAACGGATAATCTTCTACTAATAATCGGACATTATAAGTAGTACGTGTATATCTTCCCATATAATTTTAGCACTTTAATTTTGACATATATTGGAATAAATGACTGTCTTCAGATTTAAAGATAACGGGTTTATTAGTATTTTCAATTTATACATGTAATCTACTAATACAGGTTATATTTTCTAATATTCGCGTATATAATTAGTACGGGTCCCATACAATTTTAACGCTTTTATTTTGCATATATTGATTGAATTCCATATTTTTTTTTATATTTGCTTACATAAGGGGTCCAAGATGTTTTATTCTTCAGATATGTCCATGAAGATAATTTTATATAGCGAGAACAGAGATTCTTAAACTTCTTTTTAGGAGCATTATATTAAATATTTTAACAGAATATTTTGATTAAACATGTCATTTAGTATACTATAAGAATTTGGGCATGATTATGAATTTCAAGTTTCTTCATATTATATACTCCGTACGAAGAACGGGTATGCTGCTAGTCTATATAAATAAAAATGAAAATCTGTCTGTCTGTCTGTCTGTCTGTCTGTCTGTCTGTCTGTTTGTCCCATCATCACGGGAGAACGGCTAAACCGAATTTGATGAAATTTTGTGGGTAGCCTGGAAATAGTCCCACTTAAAATTTAGTCCATATATGGAGTTTCTACAGTCAGTGGTTCTCGAGATATTAGTAAAAAACGATATTTTCGTTTGCCTCATCATCACGGGAGAACGGCTGAATCGAATTTGATGAAATTTTGTGGATAGCCTTTAAATAGTCCCCCATAAATTTAGCCCAAGTTTCGAGTATCTAAGACCAGGGGTTGTCGAGATATTAATGAAAAACGAAACTTTTTCTTAGGAGTTCTCCTCTCTAACTCCGTGGTTTATCCAAACGAAAAGCTTGAAAATCGTTTGAAAGTGAATTAAAACTGTATCTCAGAGTTTGGGGGGAGATTTTTTGCACTAATTAGTCACTTTCTGAAAACATCAATTATTTGAAACATGATTTAAATGGGAAATCTATCTCCTTGGTTTATATTATACAAGCTTTTACTGAAAAATGAAAAGTATAAAGAAATAAAAATGGCTATTAAATTTTGCATTTTATGAGGAAGATTCTATCTTATATCATGTTGCTCGGCAACGGAATGAAATTAAATGTGTTGTTAATATTTATTATTATTTTTTCTATTTGAATAATAAATAAATAGATGTAAAAAATATTTTTAAATGAACGGTTTGACTGTTCTTTTAATTATATAAATTGCCGACCGCGTACACGACTTTCATTTATTTTAGCAAAGTGGTTTCCAGCTCATATATTGTGTTTAGCTAATAAACTCATATAATCGGCTTACCCAATAAATTCATTTAGCCGATTGTTGAAGCAGAAAAAGATTAGAACGGGTGTATCTTATAATACAATTTTAGTGTTTTCAATTAGTATATACAAACGGGATCAAGATATTTTATTCTTCAGATCTGCAAATTCAGAGCTACGAATTTAGTGGAATATCTCTAAATAACTTGGTAACTTCTCTTAAACTTTACCAAATTAGAGGAAATGTTTCCAAATTTATAAAATTGGCACTAATCAATGATTTGCTTTTTTGAATAGAGTACTGAAATGATGTTTCGGTAGCATTTGTCGATCAATCCATACATCCTACTTAGTAACACATTTAAAGAATTTTTTTAATATCATGAAATTGATGAAAGTATTTGTGAGTCTATAAAAATATCCTGGAATTGATAAAATCGCGCTTAATAAATGAAAATAATTGTATTTTGTTAGGGGATAGTATTGAGATGATGTTTCGTCAATTTGTCGCAAAATGTGTCTATCTGTTCTACAGTCCCACGATATGATTTCCATCAATTTATTTGAAGCAAATGATATCATGTCGCTTAGCGACGGATCCAATGTGTTATGCCGCGTACGATTTTATATTAAATCTTTTCCAATTTGAATAATAAAGATATGTATATAAAATAAATTTCATTGGCATTGCATTTTTGACTGGATAATATCAATTACGGTCCCCAGGTTTAAACATTATTATTATTGATATTTTCGCGGACTGTTGATTCAGGGATTATTGATATTTTCAAGTTATTATGCCATTGTTTTATTATGCCGAAAATTGTTGAAACTCATATATACTACTTTGTACGAGTAATCTTCTACAAATACATTTTATCTTCTAATCTATGAGAATATAAGTAGTACAGGTATATTGGCATATATTTTGTTATATATTGGCATATACTGGAATCAATTACGCCTTCTGGTATAAAGATTACGGGGATTATTGATATTTCCAATTTATTACGTCATCTCTTTTATTTTGGCAAATATTTTTGAGACTCATATTGTAATACGGGGAATCTTCTACTAGCACACTGGCATATTTTCTAATCTGCGACAATATAAGTAGTACGGGGTTGCATATATTGATACAATTCCTTTTTTTTTGTAAATTTGCTTACAAAAGGGGCCAGGATGTTTTATTCTTCAGATCTGCTCATAAAGATAATTTTGCATAGTGAGATCAGATATTCTTAAACTTCTCTTTAGGAGCAATAAATTTAATATCTTAACAGAATTTGCACATGATTGCGAATTATAAGTTTCTTTATATTATATATTCCGTACGAAGATCGGGTATGCTGCTAGTAAACACTAAAATTAACGAAAAATATGATTACTGATTGCCAATATAATTAGCAAAATGATTTAACGTGATATTTGTGCTTCTTTACACCTAGTTCTGTGTTACTCAATTTTAAGCGTAAATTTGGCTCAAAGTTGATTTTCGTTCTATATTTATTTTCTATGTACAGCATAGACAAAAATTATGCTTCAAATACGACGAACAGAATTCATATGTCGAACAGAGTAACATTGCTTTTTTTAAATGGCTTTAAAATGTTACATTTGTATAAAAGTCTGCTATACATTTACTTTCATTTTTGTTACTACGAGCTGAGACAACAATGCAAGCAAATATTAAAAATAAATATTTTTGAAAATAATCACAACTTTTTCATTTATAATATTTTATAATGTATATTGCACAAAATATATATATACGTAGACTAGTATTTAAGTTCTTAGAAAAAATACACGAAATAATTTTCTTGGAAAAAAATCGTTTTATTGTTACTAGTATTGTTTTATAATAAAAATCTGATGTGGCCACCACATGACTTTCCCTGCAGACTCAAATTCATATTTTCTTTATTTCTTTAATAATTCATTAGATTGAGTTTAATGGCACTAAATAACACTAAATTTGCATTTTTAATTCAATTTTTGTTTTTATTTGGTAATTTGACATTTTCCCGAAATCTGCGTAACAAAAATGCAAGAAACCTCAAATATCTCTGATCTCTATCTAATCATCAGCAGTGTATTCCACAACTAACATATTTACCAAATTTTGTGAAATTTGGTCAATTAGTATTTTAGCTAGGGTGGATACATGACATTTTTGCGGGCCATTTCGTAAAAAAAGGCAGGTTGTTCTTTCCGTACCAAAATTTATTCAGCACCAGAGTATCCTACAAGTAACTTATTTACCAAATTTTGTGTAATTTGGTCACTTAGTATTTTAGCGAGAGTGCATACATCAAATTTTTGAGGGCCATTTCGCATAAAAAGGTGGGTTCTGTTTTTACGAATCCTACCAAAACCTAATCAGCACCAGGGTCTCACCCAAGTGACTTACCAAATTTTATGATATTCGGACCATTAGTTTTTTAGTTAAAGTGGATACATACATTGCATAGACCACAGACAGACACAGAGACAGACACTCAGACACAGAGACAGACACAGAGACAGACACTCAGACACAGACACTCAGGCACACACCAGACGTCACTTTAAAAATAGAATTTTCGTATTCTAGAGGTCTCGAAATGTGTAGATCGTTCGAAAACTCGAGTTGCGATTTTCGACATGATTCCAATACTTTCCCTATACATTACCATGTATTGCAGGGAAAGTAAAAAAGGCATATATGTTCAAAGAAAAATTATGCCATGGATTCTGGTTTGAGTGGAATTCGGCAGATGTTATTAATCTTATCACTCTAACAATCCAACTGAACGATGGTATAATGATATGGTATACCTATAGACGGTATATACCATGGTATACCTATAGAGGATATATACCATGGTATACCTATAGAGGTGTACCTATAGAAGATATATAATACCTTATGTGGAAAGTTATGGAAAAAAAAAGTTGTACGTGAAGTTCTTAATCTACAAAATTCTGGAAGTTTCAAGAATTCATCAATTTGGCGATATTTTGTAAAATTCGTAACTATGTTAACCGAATTTATCGCCAAGATCAAGCGACCCAGTATTTTAAATTATAACGATATTTTTCTCTTACGTATTTGTAATAGTATGATGTGGCTTGTGATTACTTTACCAAAGGCAAAATATATTATCTGTTAAATAAATTAACCAATTGATTTGTTGTATGGAAAAGTGTAAAAATATCGTACATTAAATAAGATGTATAAGGACAAAGTATAAAATTGTATGACACCATAGAGTTTGCAAATCAAATGTTAATGTTTTACTATTGCTAATTTGTATACATTTAAGTATATTTACTTACAAAGCATACTTATAAAATTATACCGCATTGTTAACAGCAAATACATATCTCTTTCTTTAGACTGTAAATATATCATTTCTTTAGACTGTTGCATCTCTAGCTGTTTTCCTTTTATTGCCAAAGCGAATTAAATGGCATGTTACTCAAAACAAAATGCAATGAATTGGTGATTAAAGTGCTTATTATATAAAATTTTCAATACTCATATAGTAATTATATCATTGATCCACCGTATTAAATTTTAAATACGTTTTCGTCATTAAAGTATCTCTCTCTCTCTATCTCTTTCTATATCTTCCCTCTCCCCCCTCCCTCAAGAACATTAATTGTATTTATAAATACTCCTGAACTTATCGTAAAATTCAATTAAGAACTCTTTATACATTATACTTTTAACTGACATATCTGATAATGAAAAATCTTGAAATACTTTACCTTATACTTTATCGCGTGTCTAAAAAGAGAAACACTTTTGTTCTTTTCAACTATGAGAACAATGCAGGAAGAACTCAAAAGAAAATATATTTTATGTTAGCTTTGAAAAGAGATTAATCTTCGTCATTCATGTTTTTTCGAGGGTCATGAAGAATGTTCTATAAATAGAAAAAAAACTGTTTATTTATTTATGTTACATTTATCGTTCAAGGTTTGATAAAATTGCTATCAATTTTTACTATAAAAATTTTAAGATTATTAAATACATAATTGTAGTTTTAGTAATTCTTTTGGAAGAATTCCGGGAACAGTATCGGACTTCTTCGATTTAGCTTTAAAGTATGACCGGAGGCATCACAAATCGAAGGAAAATAGTAGTATATGACGGTAAGCAAGGATTTATTAGCCAACAAGGATTTATTAGGAACAGGGATCGAGATTCAGCGATTTCTATCGACGACAAGTTGTAAGGAAATAAAATGCACAAATGTTTAGAAAATTTGATAATAGTGAATACATACGCAAATGAAACCGGTAAACTCTTGTTAAAGTGCCTATAAACATATTAAAAGTAAAAAAGGTTAACCTGCCAAATTTAAATGAAAACAAGAAAGATCAATCATGCTTAAAGCATTGATTATGAAACACTTTCCAACTTCAATGCAATTTCCTTAAAACATTTCTAAAATGCAATACATTTCTCGGTAATATTTTAAAACTTATCACAATACTACATTAATTTATTATATTTGAAAACTTAAACCTTCATCAAAAAAATTGAACTTCATTCAAATGACGGCATTGAAATATAAATTGAATGGTTTAAATATCTCTAACATCCGATACATTCCTCGGTAATATTCATAAAACTATCATTAAACTGCAATAATTTATTATATTTGAAAACTGAAATTCATTCAAATGACGTCATAGAAAAAATAACACGCCTGGCTCTCTCTATAAAAGCAGCATTTCATTCATAAACATTTTCCAATTCATTTCATTCATCACAGTACTAAAATAATTTATTTCATTTAAAAACTTAAGACCATGGAGCTACAAGTAATTAAACTCTATGCTTCATCGAAAAAAATCGTCCTTCTCTCTGTAAAAGCAATGAATATTTCGTTCATATCAGCTATGCCGACTCCATGAGCTAAATAATTTTGCGTTAAAGATATTGAGCAATTATTATACAAATCATTCTACATATTTTGCTGTTTACATTTTACATAAGTGAAAAATCGGCTTCGTTGTAGAAATAATCAAATTTGGATGATCATTTAAACTCAAATATATTGTAATTGCGTTGTTTCAGTATGTAGATGCACATAATTTAAACAAAAATAAAGCAGTTTTGGGACGGATACAACACTCAATATGAACTTTAAAAATCACGCATTTGAGACAAGATGGATGCCATATTTCATTTTGAAGTGGGTCACGTGATCTTTTCATATCATGGTCACGTGATCTTTTCATATCATGGTCACGTGATCGCTTCATATAAGATGTGTAATTATTAGTTTAATTTTTATTTAAAAAACTACTGAATATATTTTGCTGATTTCTTTTTTGTATATTTTATGGAACAATTTGAATATTACCTAAAATTTTCGAAAGAATTTGTGAATTTTAAATCCGCTTAAAAATGTTTGAAATATTAGGTCCCATAGGGTTCAATGTATTTCATTTTTTCAACGCGGGTTCAATCCAAAATTAATTGGGTTATATTATTCATTTATATTCCCATAGATCCTACAGACCGTCTGAACAACACGCTAAAATTTTATTTTGATTAGGTCATTTTTACGGCAGTTGTCGTGCTAATGGACAGACAGACAGACAAAATGAACAAAGTTATAAACATTTTTTCAACTTTGTTGTAAAGTGTTTAAAAATGATCAATGAAAATCAAAGCAGAAAGGTCGAAGAATGTAAAAGTAGAAATGCAGAAGAATGTAAAATAAAAAAGGCCAAAGAATACAAAAGAAGAAAGGTCAAAGAATGAAAAGAATATCCAAAGAATGCAAAATCAGAAAGGCCGACATTAAAGAAAATTTCGAATTGGGATTGGGAAGCTATTTTTAATGAATTCGATGATGAATCAATTGAAATATATCCACACTTGAAAAATGTATTGAAATAACACAAAATGTGTTCAAACGTAAGAGATTGGGAGCTAAAATTGCAAAAGTAAATGAAATGATTGAGGGTAAAGTATTCGAAAGTTAATGTAAGAAACTACATTCAGAAATGCAGAATGAGCTTGACTTAGACCAATTAAGTGAATGTGCTTTGAAGTCGAGATAGGAATGTGATCAGAAAATAAACAAAGTATTGCTGAATAAGATTAAGGCAGATTTGCAAAATAGTTTTGAAGTACGTGAAAGCGAGGTTATGGAATCAGGTTCAGAATTTCAAGGTAATTTGGAGTTACAGTTTTTATCTGAAAAGAAACTAGAAATCGGAGTGTGATTCTAAAATAGATCAAACATCAGTGAATTAAATTGATTTAGATTGGAAAATTGGTTATTGAAGTATGCAAAGTTAAGTTGAAATAAGGGGAGTCGGAATTGTGGAATGAGTTGTATTTGGAGTAATTACTTGAAAATGAAATAAATGCCAACGATAGTCAAGTAGATTTGAGCGGTGAAAAAGATGTCCTGTTGGACATGAATGTTAAAAATTATAGTCAAGGAAAATCGAATGTTGAAAATGAGTATCGCATAGATTCGCAGGATGAAATGTTGTACATAAAACAAATGGTAAAAATGATAAATCTTGCAAAGTACATAAAGCAGATGGTAAAAATGATAAATCTTTGTAATACTCAATGTGACACATAACACTCAAAAGGCAGAATAATTATGGCCACGGAAATTTCCACTGGTGCAATACCGAGAAAGTAAAGTGTTCCAGTGCAGAAGCAAAAAGTTCAACGAGGAGTATCCGATAGTATGTCCACGGTGAAAAAAAAACCAACACTGCAAAACAGCGATCCTTGCAGAAAGCACATCGCAGGCAGGACCCTAAAAGAAAACAAAGAAAAGTCCATACTATCGCCAACCATCTAAAAATCCAGACCTGAAATATAAGCCCCTCATGAAAGAAAAGACAGCGAAGGAAATGGCTCCGTAAGCCAAACAACCCAACGGGGAAAGATTTCAAAGCGCAGCAATAATACAGATAAGTAAAATAATCGCAAATTAAGTGTATATAAAATTTGAAAAATGTATTATGTGTAGAATAATATATGTGTGAATAGTAACTGTGGTGTTTAAATTGTTGTGATTTTCAAACTAGCCGTATGGAACTTGTTTGACCAGTTTATATAAAAAGCTCATAAAACACCCCGTTAGCATGTTTTGATTGTTTTTTTCAAGATAACATTTGTAAAATGTGAAAATTTGTAAGTCTGTTGTAATTTGACAACTTTGATGTTCCTCCATATGTAAAATTTAAATGTATAATAAGTGGTGAAATCTAGTAAATTTAGTGTATGCATTTATGTTTAAATACGGCTTTGAAGTGCATTGTATAAATGTATAAACTGTGGTTCTGCAGTATGTATGAAATCGAGTCACCCAGTTGTTGCTTTTGCACAGTTATGTGATCTGTTGAGTGAAGAAACATAAAGGCATGTTTCGCGTATTTATTGGATTTTGTTTTTCTGGCTTCTGAAAAAATGTAAGTAATGGGTTTAATCTCAAAATCCATGTTTTTATTCCTAACACGTGCCTAATTATTTCTAATTACAATCATTAATTTTATGTATCCTCTTTGGGGCATCTCACAACGAGTCAAGAAATAACATCATATTAACTCGAATTAGTAATACTCCTTTTCACAGTATGAGAGTCTAGTTATTGAACATTTTTAATAGTACAGTAATGTTTATCTAGTGCCCTTTAATCAAATTTTATCCGATTTTTTTTTTCATATTTTGACAATAATAAAACTTTTGGTACTTATGTACTAACATAATCATTGGATTTAGCTTTATCTTCAAATGGTTCAACACAGTTCTCCGTTTCCACAATGTAACAACAGCTATTTGAAAAACAGTTGATCCGTGGTATTTCGAAAGTGCTCGCTGACGCTCACCTCTCTAAAAACATCACAGAATCTAACCTTGCTGCCTATCGGAGGTTGCACATAGTATCAGCTGTTTGTATAACATGTGTATCATGGCATATAGAACCTATGCTCTATGTGCAGTTAAATAAGTACAAAATTGAAACATAAGTACACAAAAAGCTGTTGCTACGTGCGACCTCCGAGAGCTAGCGGGGCCAATTTTAGCGAGCGAACACCATTTAGGTAAACCCGCGTAGCGGACGCAAATGTATGCTTAAATTACCAGGAATGAACTATTGCACAAACGGCTGTTATCACATTGCGGTCTTCAATAGAGAGCGATCTAGGACCCTTTTAAAATAAAGTTCTATCTAATGGTTGGGTTAACATGCAAGAATCCTCATGGTGTTTGGGTTAATATGTAAGTACCAAAATTTTAAATTTATTCACATAAAAACTTTTCAGCGAACTTAACGACCACCTTACCAAATCTCATACTAGATATACATATTTAACTACCGAGCTAATTTAATGTGAAATCATTATGGCTCTGCAGCGATTTTCAAATACAACAAAATATTGAAAGTATTAAAATATCTACGAGTAACACAATAGTAACTTTCAACAGCGTAAATATATAACAACTTAAAAAATTTAATCAAAATTGAATCATGCGAACTCATTTTAGAAGATAATCTTTTGTAGTCAAAGTCCTTAGATTCTTTTTAGCATCGGGTACATATACAAAGCAAATGAACACTGTTGATTTATTTTTTCGTCTTAAACGAATGTTATATCCTATAAACCTAACAATTTAATGCTAATGAAAACTTCCAACACAAAGAATGATCTTTTAAAATGATCTTTTTCTCTCTAAAGCAATGTTAAATTCCAAATTCTTTGAAATTGTTTTATTCGTAGAATAATAGATTATTTTATAAACAAAGAGAAATAATTGCGAAAGCCACTCTCAAGAAAAATTTAAGTGTAAAGAAACATCTGAAGATTAAAGTATCTGATGTGGACAGCACATGACTTTCCTTATATAATGCAATGAATTTACTACTTTTACAGTAAAAGAAATAGATTATTTTTATAGTAGATATTTATATTCTTTCCAAGATATTGAATTTTCGTCAATGAGTCGTTATTTTCATTGATTTAGCGTCATTTTTATCTATTTGGCGAGTTTATCGTTAATTTAGCAACATTTAAAAAAGTCGCCAAGTTGGCGACATACCACTAAATTCGTCACCAAAATCTCGCCAAGCGTTATGGAAGGAGAAGTAAGTTATTCTTACAGCAGATAAATGACTATTGGCGTTCAAATACAAAAGTATTACTCAAAGTATCTTTTTTCATGAATGGAACGAGCTAGATCCACGAGAATTATGTCACCCAATTTATCGCAAAGTATTACATATGAAAAGTGAAAATGTTTCTTAATAGGAAATATTTTTTTTATTTTATATGACTTTTTAATAATTTTTTGAAAAATGTGCAACATCTCGAGAACCGTTCATGTTAGCGTTCTAAATTTTATGTCAATCGTTTTCTAATAAAAAATTACATAAATGTCTATTTGCGTAACTTTATTAGAGGTTTTTAGTTTTTGACGATTTTTTCAAAATTTTACTCGAAAATTTAGAGGGGGGGTCTGGATATTCGATTACGTATAAAAACAATAGGCTTCCAGTGTTTACGGATAGTAATTTTTGTACCAAATTTCGTTCGAAACGGTCCATTCGTGCGTCAGTTATCATCTCCACACACACACACACACACACACAGACAGGCATAACTTCAAAAAGGTTCGATTCGGGATCAGGGATGCTTAAAACGTGCTCTCCCGTCGAAAACTCGAATTCGAATTTTCGACCCCGTCATAATATTTTTCTTATACATTTTTGTATATAACGAAAATAAAAATTCAAATCTGTACTCATTAATTAAAACTATATATTGCGGATACATGGATCATGTTTTTGCTGTCCTTGACTTTCTCAAATAATAACATTGTATGAACAATAATAACAATATTCTAAGAATGCAGGACTGTATTGTAGCAGTTTTTTTTTCTTTAGCATAGCTATGGATAACATCAAAAATGTGTTCAGCTTAATATTTGTGAACAAAATAAAATATCTTGTGCTTATGCACCGGCATTTTACCAAGGGGTATATACACAGATTAAGATGCAAGAATTGTGATATTTTATTTATATTGCAGCCTTTCCACCAATTGGAAAACCCAGGTTTAAATACTGAAATGTCAAAAATATAACAACTACACTTAAAAAAAAAGCTCGATTCAAAATTCAATTATATACATTTGTAGAAGAGCTACAAATTCTTGCTTATTTTTTACAGTTAGCACATTTAGTTTTTAAGATGCAAGCTTTGCATATTTCAACAAGAAAGATTAATCATGCATCAAGCACTGATTGTGAAACACTTTTCAACTGAAATGTAACTTTATTTAGACATCTTTAAAATAATATACATTCAGCATTGATATCTTTTAAACTATCATAGTACTAAAATAATCTATTTTACATGGTACTTCAAAATATTAAAATACAGTTATATTAAAATAGTTCTAAATATTAAAACATTGAAATTATTTTTATATATTCATAATCTGGATAACAATTATTTCTGTTTATATCTATTAGGTTCTAAGATATAAGCGAATAAATAGTTTACATTTTTCATACCGGTCCGATTCCCAGAAACCCCAAGCATAGATATTATTCACATAGAAAAATTACTTATCAAATTGCTCAATTGATTTGTATAAATGCAGCAACATAAATGAAGAAAACAAGAAAACTAACACTAACAAATAATTTACAAGTCTCATGTAAATTCTCGAATGAATTTAAATTCTCACTAGCAGTATATACTCGTAATATAAAGAAACTTATTATTCACAATCATGCGTAAATGCCTATAGTATACCAAATGACATTGTTAATCAAATTATTGTGTTAAAATTTTTAATTTGATGCACCTAAAAGGAAGTTTAAGAATCTCTGTTCTCACTATACAAAATTATCTTCACGAGAAGATATGAAGTATAAATCATTATGGCCCCGTTTGTAAACAAATACACAAAATATATGAAATTGAATCAATATATGCAAAATAAAAGTGCTAAAACTGTATGGGACCCGTACTTCTTATATACGCGAATATTAGAAAATATATCCTATATTCGTAGATTACAGGTATAAATTAACAAGAAAGATCAATCATGTTTAAAGCATTGAATATGAAACACTTTCCAACTTTAATGCAATTTTATTTAAACATGTCTAAAATGCAATACATTCCCTGGGTAATATTTTAAAACTTATCACAATACTACATTCATTTATTATATTTGAAAACTTAAACCTGCATCGAAAAAATGAACTTTATTGAAATGATGGCTTTGAAATATAAATTGCCTGGTTTAAACATCTCTAAAATGTTGATACATTCCTCGGTAATAATTTTAGAATTATCATGATACTACGATAATTTATTATATTTGAAAACTTCATCGAAAACAACTGAAATTCATTCAAATGACGTCATAGAAAAAATAACACGCCTGGCTCTCTCTATAAAAGCAGCATTTCATTCATAAATAATTTCCCATTCATGTCATTCATCACAACACCATAATAATTTATATTATTTAAAAGTTAAGATCATGGAGCTACAAGTAATTAAACTCTATGCGTAAAACTTCATCGAAAAAAATCGCCCTTCTCTTTGTAAAATCAATGAGTATTTCATTCATATCAGCTATGCAGACTCCATGAGCATACTCCATGGCATGATTAGAAGATATACCAGTGTAATTTTAGAAGATTACCCGTACTACGTACAATATATTACTAGTTTCAACAATGTTTGCCAAAATAAAACAATAGCGTTATAACTTGAAAATATCAATAATAATAAAGTTTTAACCTGAAGATTGTAATTCATATTATCTAATCAAAAATGCAATATCAATGAAGTTTATTTTATATACATATCTTTATTATTTAAATCTGAAAAAAATTAACAAAAATCGTCTGCAGCATAAACACATTGGATTTAAATCCGTTGCAAAGCGACATGATATCATTTTCTTGAAATAAATTGGTGGAAAAATATCGTCTGAATAATGCTATCTCTATGGAAGGTTTGGCTACATTCTCGTCAATTTAGCAACATTTTAAAAAATTGCCAAATTAATCGCCAACTGGGACTGTAAGACTGACAATCCCACTTGGCGACAAATTGACGAAACATCATCATAATACTATCCCTTAACAAAATACAATTAATTTAATCTACTTAGAGCAATTTAGTATTTTCAAGATATTTTTATGGATTTACAAACATTTTTATCAATTTGGTGACATTTTGAAAATTTGCTAAATGTGTTGAACTAACAGACAAATGCTACCGAAACATCATTTGAGTACTCTCTTCTAACAAAACAAAATTAATTTCATTGATTTAGTGTCGTTTTTATCAATTTGGCGACATTTCCATCAATCTGTCAACGTTTAAGAAAAGGTGCCAAATTACCGATATCTCGCCAAATTCGTAGATCTGAATTTGCAGATGTGAAGAATAAAACATCCCTGCTGTGTACACTAAATGAAAACACTAAAATTGTATTAGGAAATACACCTGTTCTACTCTTATTCTGTTTCATAAATCGGCTAAATGAGTTTATTGGCTAAACACAATACATGAGTTTATTGACTAAACATATTATATAAGCTTTTAAACTCTTTTCCAAAATAAGTGAAAGTGATGTATTCAGTTCGCTATTAACATAATTAAAAGAAAAATCAAACTGTTCATTTATAAGATATATATTTATATCCATTTATTTATTACTCAAATCGGAAAAATAATAATAAAAATTAGCAAACGCATTTGATTTAATTGCGTTGCTGAGCAAAATGATATAAGAAATAATATTTCTCATAAAATGCTGATAATCAAATAACCATTTTGATTTCTTAATACTTTTCATTGTTGAGTAAGATCCTGTGAAAAATAAACCACAGTGATTGAGTTTCTATTTCAATTCATGTTTCAAACTTGCGATTTTTAACAGTGACTAATAAGCTCAATAAACTCCAACCAAACTCAGCGATATACCGTTCTTCAAATAAATTGTCGAAAAAAATATCGTCTGCATAATGTTATCTCTATGAAAGGTTTAATTAATTCCATTTTAATTCCTGTTTCAAACCTAAGATTTTCAAAAGTGACTAATAAACGCATTAAACTCTAACAAATCTCAGAGATATAATTTTCGTCAAATAAATTGGCGGAATAAATATCGTCTGCATAATGCCATCTCTATGGAAGAATTTATTGTTCGTTTTTAATTAATATCTCGACAACCCCTGGTCGTAGAAACTCTAAATATGGACTAAATTCTAAGTCGGGCTATTTCAAGGCTGCTCACATTTTTTTTTTCAAAATTGGTTCGGCTGTTCTCCCTTGATAATGAGACAAACATACATACATGCAGACTGGTTTTCAATTTTATTTATATAGACTAGAAGCATACCCGTTTTTTGTACGGAGTATATAATATAAAGAAACTTAAAATTTACAATCGTGTGCAAATACCTACAGTATGATAAATGACATTTTTAATCAAAATATTCTGTTAAAATATTAAATTTAATACTCCTAAAAATAATTTTAAAAATCTCTGTTCTCGCTGTACAACATTATCTTCACGGGCAGATCTGAAGAATAAAACATCCTGGCTCCTTTCGTAAGCAAATTTATAAAAAATATGAAATTGAATAAATATAGGCAAAATAAAAGCGTTAAACTTGTATGGAACCAGTACTACTTATATACGCGAATATTAGAAGATATAACCTGTATTCGTAGATTACATGTATAAATTGACAATAGCAATAAACCCGAAATTTTTAAAGCTGTAGGTAGTAATTGATTCCAAAATATGCCGAAATGAAAGCGCTGAAATTACATACTCGCAGTACTTATAATGTCGTAGATTAGATGATATATCCGAGTGTTAGTAGAAGATTACCCGTATTACAATATGAATTTCAAAAGTATTTGCCAAAATAAAGTAGATGACGCAATAAAATGAAAATATCAATAATCCCCGTAATCTTCATACCCGAAGACCATACTTGATTCCAATATACGCCAATATATGTCAAAATATATACAAATATGCCTGTACTACTTATATTCTCCTAGATTAGAAGATATATCCGTGCATTTATAGAAGATTACCCGTACAATGTACAACATATGAGTTTCAACAATTTTTGTCGCAATAAAATAATGGCATAGTAACTTGAAAATATCCTTAATCTCTGAATCAATAATCCTGAAAATATCAATAAAAATAATATTTAAACCTGAAGGCCTTAATTGATATTATCCAGTCAAAAATGCAATAGCAATGAAATTTATTTTATATATATATATATTCATTATTCAAATCGGAAATCATTTAATAAAAATCGTCTGCCGCAAAAACACATTGGATTTAAATCCGTTACTAAGCGACATGATATTATTTCCTTCAAATAAATTGGTGGAAAATATATCGTCTGAATACTGCTATATGGAAGGTTTGGCGAAATTTTAGAAAATCTTCAAAATTATTGCAAAGTGGGACTATAGAACTGGCAGTCCCACTTGGCTAAACATTGACGAAACATCATCACAATACTATCCCCTAACAAAACATAATTCACTTCATTTATTTAGCGCAATTTTATCAATTTCAAGATATTTTTATAGATTTACAAATATTTTCATCAATTTGGTGACATTTTAAAAATTCGCTAAAAATGTTACGAAGTAGGACGGTTGGACTGGCAGCCAAATGCTAATGAAACATCATTGCAGTACTCTTTACTAACAAAATACATTTAATTTCATTGATTTGCGTCGTATTTAATAATTTTCCGATATTTCCGTCAATTTAGCAACGTTTAAGAAAAGTTGCCAAGTTAGCGATATCTTGCCAATTTCATAGCTCTGAATATGCAGATATGAATAAAATATCCTGATCCAGTTTGTATATACTAAATGAAAACATTAAAATTGTATTAGCAGATATACCAGTTCTACTGCTTTCTGTTTCAACAATCGGCAAAAGGAATTTATCGGCTAAACACAATATATAAGCTTGAAATTTTTTGCCAAAATAAATTAAAGTGATGTGCGCAAGCCGCAAATATTATTAAAAGAAAAATCAACCCGTTCATTTATAAGACATATTTTTATATCCATCTATTTATTATTCAAATCGAAAAAATAATAATAAACATTAAAAAACGCATATATTTTAATTGTGTTACCGAGCAAAATGATATAGGATTGAAACTTCCTCATAAACTACGAAATTAAATAGCCATTTTGAGTTCTTTATACATTGTTGAGTAAATGTTGAGTAAACACTACAATAATTTATTATATTTGAAAACTTCATCGAAAACAAATAAACTTTATTCAAATGACGTCATCGAAGTATAAATAGCCTCGCTCTCTCTATAATAGCAGCATCTCATTCATAAAGGTTTTGACATACCTTTCATTCATCACAATACTATAATAATGTATTTCACTTAAAAACTTAAAACCACAGATGTACAAGTAATTTAACTCTATGCTTAAAATTTTATCGAAAAAATTGCCTGGTTCTCTGTGTAAAATCAATGAATGTTTCATTCATATCAGCTATATTGCAGCCTCCATGAGCTAAATAATTTTGCGTTAAAGGAACGCATCCATTCTTATACAACTCATTCTACATCCTTTGGTGTTTACGTTCTCCATAAGTGAAAATTAGGCTTCGTTGTAGAAATAATCAAAGTTTCATGATCATTTAAACTCAAACATATTGTAATTGCGTTGTTTCAGTATGTCGATACACAGAATTTAAGCAAAAATAAACCGGTTTTGTGACGGATGCAACACTAAATATGAATTAAAAAGAACTTTAAAAATCACGATTTTGACAAAAGATAGATGCCATATGTTATTTAGAATTGGATCACGTGATCCCTTCATATAATGGTCACTTCATACAATGATCACCTGATCTCTGCATATAAAAAGTGTAATTAATATTATAATTTTTATTTAAAAAACTACTGAATATATTTTGCCAAAATTTTTTTATATGTTTTAGAGGATAATTTGAATACTTCTTAAAGTGTTCGAAGCAATTTGTGAAATTTAAATTTGCTTAAAAATGCTTGAAATATTAGGTCCCACAAGGTTCAATGTATTTCATTTTCTTCAACCCGGGTTTAATCCAAAACTAATTCAGTGATATTCATTTATATTCCCGTAGGTCCCACAGACCGTCTGAACAACTTACTGAAATATCATTTTGATGAAGTCATTTTTACGACAGTTATCGTGCTAACGGACAGACAGACAGACAGACAGAATGAACAAAGTCATAAACACTTTCCAACTATGTTGTAAAGTGTTAAAAAGTAAGTATTTAAAACAAAATAGTCCTTGAAATGAATTAACTGCATAACTATTAAAAACTAAGCAGCATATTTTTCTTTTTTTATTCTTGTACCAAAGGTAAAATACATAAACCATAATTTCTTAAAAATGGATATTTATTTCTATATATAGTCATGCATTTTACGGGTTCTTCTTCTTATATGCAAAGAATCATGAGTTGAACCATGTGAATTATGTCAAACATTTATGAAATTTTATCATATAAAATCACATTAGTAATGTGCGTTTAGTGCATTGAAGTGTCTAGTACGTGAGTCCTCTTATAAGTTCAATGACGTTTGTTTAATATAGTTTCTTCCCATTTCAAATTTTTTTTAAATTCCCTGGAATTTTGATATATCTAGCAAATTAAGCTCTCAATATCGAGAAAGTATTCTTTTCACAAAAATTGTCCATTAATAGATGTTGATGCCAACATATGTTTTAAGATGTCCTCAACACGTTTTAACTATTTTTGGAGTGATGTTCGTCTGTCTGCCGGTACGTATGTGAAGGATATGTTGTGCACAACGATAACTATCACACAAATTACTGGATTCTTACAAAACCTTCTATCTGGCTTTGGTATCAGAGAATCTAAAACTTGATAGATTTTTTTTAAATTCGAGCGAAAATTCGGAATTTATTTCAAATTATGTATATATATATATACAGTGTATCCAGTGCTATCGGTGCCCAATGGCTATTTTCTCAACCGTTAGTCACAGAGATAGACTTCAAAATTGCAAAAATGTTTTAAATTTTAAAATTTATTATCTTAGAAATAGTTTAAATCGATAAATGCATTTCTGAAAGAAATACGAAATATACATTTTTATTTGGTCCCCCGGTCCTACCAATACTATTTAGAAAAATCATACTCATACAATTTCATACGAAATAAAAAAAAATCTTCCTTTTACGACCAAAATTCACCGAGTTATGAAGAATTAAACTTTATGACTTAAGTCGCTTTTCCATGCATAAAAATGTCCCGTTTCAGGCAATCAACCAATCAAGGACCAAATTGACCATTTCTCCAGGCAACCCATCAATCAGGGACTTTATTGACCATTTCTCAGAACAAAAAGTGCTCCAAATTTAAACAGCTATAAGTCGGTCAATTTTGGTCGTACAAAGATGATTTTTTTTTATTTAGCATAAAATTGTATGAGGATTATTTTCCTAAATATAATTGGTAGCACCGGGGGACTGTATAAAAATTTATATTTCATATTTCTTTCAGAAATGCATTTATTGATTTAAACTGTTTCTCAGATAATAGATTTTAAAATTTAAAACATTTTTTAAATTGGAAGTGTATCTCAGTGACTAACGGTTGAGGAAATAGCCATTGGGATAATAGAAGGAAAATAGGAGGAAATAGCCATTACTGATAGCACTGGACACCCTGTATATTTTTAACATGGCATATTACAAAAGTAGACATACTCATACATAAAAGGATTCATGTATGACTCAAATATCACACGGATTTATAAGTTCAGCCATTGTTGTAAAAAAAATAGCAGCGATACAATTTTTCTGTTCGTGATGTCATTATCTCACCTCGACGGGACAAGTTACCTGCCCCCCCCCCCCCCCATTGGGTACATTGCCAATTATGGTTTCAATAGTAATGTATGGTATTTGTATAAAGTATTTGTCAAGTATGGCATCAATTGGAAGATTTTTCAAGCACTTTAATGTGAAGGGTAACACGGTGTAATCGTATTCGTTTGAACTCGTAATACTAATTTTTCAAATGTTTTCTTGTAAAATTTAACAAGAAAGATCAATCATGCATAAAGCATTGATTATGGAACACTTTTACACTTCAATGTAATTGTATACAAACAGCTCAAAATGCAATACATTCCTCGGTAATATTTTTAAATTTATCACTATACCACAATAATTTATTATATTTGAAAACTTCATCAAAAACAAATGAACTGTATTCAAATGAAGTCATCGAAATATAAATCGCCTCTATATAAAAGCAGCATTTCATTCATAAACATTTTTCCAATCGTTTCATTCCTTACAAGACTATAATAATTTATTTTATTAAAAAATTTGAAAAATTGTTATCTACCATATTTATTTTAAAATGTGAAACTTTTCTCATATATAAAATAATTAAACTCTTGGAAAGATATTTATTATATAATATATCTCCCTTTTCTTTCTGGAGGATATAACGAGAGTCAGAATTTAATAGCATTTGTTTTTCTCCCTATATTAAACACATTTTGTTTAAAAAACTACCTAACATATTTTACTGAAATTTTCTTTATATATTGTATAGGATAATTTGGATATTTTTTAAAATTTTCGAAGCAATTTGAGAATTTTAAATTCGCTTAAAAAATGTTGGAAACGTTTGGTCCTATAGGGTTCACTGTATTTCATTTTCTCAACCCGGGTTCGTTAAAAAAAGTAATTTTGTGATATTACGCATTTATATTTCCATAGGTCCCACAGTCCGTCTGAAAAACATACTAAAATTTAATTTTGATAAAACCATTTTTACGGCAGTTATCGTGCTAACGGACAGACAGACAGACAGACACAATGAATCAACAAAGTCATAAACACTTTCAACTATGTTGTAAAGTGTTAAAATCTAATCTATTAAAAATGGTTTCTGGAATGAAAAAGTAGAGTTGAGCTACACTCCAATTAATGTTTAAATATGAAAAGTTGATAAATTCCTAACCAAATATAGATAGTAGACAAATGTTTACGAAATACATGGTATCCCAAAAAGATTGAAACGCGCTTTGCTTCTTTACATGATGGAGATAAGTGGGCAATGTAAATAGCAAAAATGTTGAAAGTAAGGTAGGAAATAAGAATACGTTAATGAAATATTCCTTCCGTTCATTTTCAAACAGTTACACTTTTTTAACACTTTACAGCAAAGGTGAAAATTGCTTATGACTTTGTTCATTTTGTCTGTTTGCCCGTTAGCACGATAACTGCCGTAAAAATGACTTAATCAAAATGAAATTTTAGTATGTTGTTCAGACTGTCTGTAGGACCTATGGGAATATAAATTAATAATATCACCCAATTAGTTTTGAATTGAACCCGGGTTGAAAAAATTAAATACATTGAACCCTATGGGACCTAATTTTTCAGATATTTTTTAAGCGAATTTAAAATTCACAAATTGCTTCAAAAATTTTAGGTAATATTCAAATTATTCCATAAAATATAAAAAAAAAATTCAGCAAAATATATTTAGTAGTTTTTGACATAAAAATTAAAATTTTATTTACACCGCTTATATGAAGCGGTCAGGTGACCATGATATGGAAAGATCAAGTGACCCACTTCAAAATATAATACGGCATCCATCTTGTCTCAAAATCTTGATTTTTCAAGTTCTTTGTAATTCATATTGAGTGTTGTATTCGTCTTAAAATATCTTTATTTTTGCTTAAATTCTGTGCATCTAAATACTGAAACAACGCAATGACAATATATTTGAGTTTAAATGATCATCCAAATTTGATTATTCTACAACGAAGCCTATTTTTCACTTATGTAAAATGTAAACAGCAAAATATGTAGGTTGAGTTGTATAAGAATTGCTGTATTTCTTTCACGCAAAATTATTTAGCTCATGGAGTTTGCATAGCTGATAAGAATGGAATATTCATTGATTTTACACAGAGAAGGACGATTTTTGTCGATGAAGTTTTAAGCATAGAGTTTAATTACTTGTATCTCCATGGTCTTATATTTTTAAATAAAATAAATTATTTTAGTACTGTGATGAATGAAATGATTGGGAAAATGTTATGAATGAAATGCTATTTTTATAGATAGAGCCAGGCGTGTTCTTTTTTCTATGACGTCATTTGAATTAATGTCAGTTGTTTTCGGTGAAGTTTTCAAATATAATAAATTTTTCTAGTGTTATGATGATTTTAAAAATATTACCGAGGAATGTATCGCATTTTAGAGATGTTTAAACCAGGCAATTTATATTTCAATGCCGTCATTTGAATGAAGATCTTTTTTTTCAATGAATGTTTAAGTTTTCAAATATAATAAAATAATGTAGTATTGTGATAAGTTTTAAAATATTACTTAGGAATGTATTGCATTTTAGAGATGTTTAAATAACATTGCATTGGAGTTGGAAAGTGCTTCATAATCAATGCTTTAAGCATGATTGATATTTATTGTTAAATTTTTATACGAACCCTTTGACAAATATGGTCAAACAGAAATTTTTATTTTTAATGCTACAAGATCATTAAAAAACAGCATATCTATATCTTTCAACCGCGAAGTGAGTAGTACTGCCTTATATGATCTCTGTCTGTGTAATGCTTTATTTAGATGCATTTGTGATAAAGAATGTTGACACATATTAACGTATTTTTGATCTAAACAATTTCCATCGTCAAATTGTTTATGATCCCTATTTTTACTGATGAAACTGCCTTTCAAATGGTACAAAAAAGTGGCATAGGTCAAATTATTTCCTTCATCATAATTCAGTTGATTTTTAAGATACAGATATGCGGGTTTTTTAATGATCTTGTTGCATTAAAAATAAAAAAAATCTGATTGACTAAATTCGTCTAAGGGGGTCGTATAAAAATTTAACAGTGTAACTCTTTGAAAATGAATGGGAGAACTATTTCATTAACGTAGTCTTATTTACTACCTTACTTTCAACATTTTTGCAATTTAAATTGCCCACTTATCTCCAACAGGTAAAGAATTAAAGCCGCTTCAATCTTTTTCGGACACCCTGTATTTCCATTGCAACTAATTATTAATACACAAATATATACAAAATATTTGTATGTAATAATAATACATATATGTAATACAATACTTTGCAACAACGTAAATATAAATTAGAACATAATAAAATTTAATCAAAATCTATGCAAATGCGTTAATTTTGAAAGATAATCTTTTGTATTCAAAGTCATTAGAATCTTTTCAGTAACGAGCACACATACATTCACATCCAAAGTAAATGAACACCGTTTATTCATCCTTTCATCTTCAATAAATATTATAATCTTATAAACGTAGCTTTTCAATGCTGATGAAAGCTTGCAACATAAAGAGTGATGTTTTTAAAGGAACGTTAAATTTCGAATTCTTTGAAGTTGTTTTATTCGAAGAACAATAGTTTATTTTCTAAACAAAGAGAAATAATTAAATAAGACAATGTCAAGAAAAATTAAGTCTTAAGTATAAGACATCAGCGGAAGATTTGAAAATTTAAATGTTTACTCCTTTATTCAATATTTAAATTAAAGATTTCTGGAGTTGATGGCTTTCTCAAACATTGATATTATAAAAATAATATAAATTTCTAAGTTGCTGAATTACAATGTGACAACTTCTTAACTATAACAGGTCGGAGCATGAGGGTAAATAGTGTTACAATAGTCACAACCACTTGAATCCATTGATCGCTTTGAATTCTGTGTCAAAATGGATGGTGTTGAAATAAATGATATTATATTTACCGTTTCTAAGTAAAAAATTCTATCGGAAAAATTATAAAATCCTTGTTTTAAGAAGTTTCTTTCTAACTAATCAAGTTTTGTCCATGCTTAGCTTTATCAAGAGACATCCATCTTGAAATCATGGTTAATGGCTTGTGACGGAATATCAACTGAGCAATTATTTGTTTTTACGTAACACTGTTATATAACACGTAATACACGACTGCAGATATATGCAAGTCTGAAGAAAGTTCAATACTCAATTTTATTAAATTGAAGAAAAAGGAGGTGTTTAGAAGAAGAAAAAAAGAGCACTTAGACGTATACGTTTACATCCAAAGATTCGGAAAACTTTGGGGAATTATTACTGTTTTATTAAGAACTAGAAAATGTACCCTGTGCTGAACGTAATTTAAAGCAGAAATTCATTCATTAAACTTTTAAAAAGTCGACCGAGATGGTGCTATGGTATAAATGTATCCCAGCTGCACATGAATAGAAAAACTGGTTAGAATATAACTTTTAAATAATTGGACTTTTGCAGGTTTATGTAGAGACTTGTAAACCGAGACCGTGATGCCCGCCACGAAAGGCTAAGGGCTGATGAAAGCCCACGGCCGAAAGAGTATGAGACTATGTAGAGACTTGACATCTACATAACTCTTTCATTTCTCACGTCAGTTTTATCAATTTTGCGACATTTTTCTCACTTTGGCAACATTTAAAATAATCGCCAAGTTGGCGAAGTCCAGATAAATTTCTCGCCAAGCTTTACGGACGGACGGAGAAATAGGTTACTCTTAGTCCAATTCCTATGTTCTTTCCATGATATTGAACTTTCGTTAATTTGTCGTCATTCATTGATTCAGCTTCAATTTCATCAATTCGGCGAATTTTTATCAATTGAATGACATTTTCGTCAATTTGGCAACATTTAAAAAGTCACTAAGTTAGAAATATTCCGAAAAATTCGTCACCAAAATGTTATCCACATTTAATGGATGAAAAAATAGGTTATTCTTATAGTACATTCTATGAAACGGGTGGCGCGGATAGTAGCAAAACTATTCGCCTTTCGTACCAGCGCCACCTGTTGATAAAAAGTGGAACTATTATAACATTTTTTTTCATTGTGGCAAATAAAATTCCACACGTTTCTAAGCATTTCTGTGAAAACCACATCTTTCTTGTTTTGTGAGAACTACTTAAGAACCGAATCAACTAAAAATTCCAAACTTAGCCTGCTATCTTTGGTATATTTTAATTCTTTAGATTGTCAATCTTATTTTCCTCATTTGTCTTGAGTTCACTATAGGAATGTATACGTTTTGGGGTAATAACTGGTGAATCGGACCAACTAGAAAGTCAACATTTAGAATGTCAATGTCTTTGGTGGTATATTTTAAGCTAGCCCGTTTTAGGGCCAGCCATGGGAATATTCTCGTTCTGTGGGAATTACTCAAAAACCGGAGCAGTTTGAAATTCCTAAATTCGTTTATTGTTTGCTATAGGAATGAATTCGTTTTTAGGAAATAACTTTAAAATCAAAGCAGCTAGAAAATCCAAATCCAGCATGAAAATGCACTCATTATTTGTGAATGAATGAGAACGGGAGCAGACAAAAAGTCTACATTTGGTGTCTCGATATCTTTTATGTCTTTAAGTTGTATCAAGAGCTAGAAAAATCGTTCGATTGACACTAAGAGGACACGGATTGACACTGATTGACACTAATTGATGGGAGCACATTATTGTCAAATTTTGTTACTAAAATATACAATTTAGAATGAATTCCGATGTTTTCGCTCAAAGTTAAAAGGATCAAGTTTGTTTTTAGATTTTTATAGCACTGCCGGATATAAATTTTCTTGAAAATCCATTAATATTTGAGGTAGCCATGAAATTGAACACAGATGGACATTATTCTAAGATTAATCAAAACGTGTTCAGAACATATTTTGGTATTAAAATCTCGAAAAAGAATTTTTTTATGAAAACAATACTTTTCTAAACTATATTCTATAACATGGGAAATTAATAAAAGAAAATCACAATTGAAATGTCAATATGATTTTTATTATTTCGCTTCTGAATTTATACATCATGATAATACCTCCTTTTTACATTGTAGAAGAAGTGAAATCCATTATTAATACGTTTCCGAAGTTTTGAAAATTATAGCTATAAATGTTATCCACTCCAATTTACAAAAAGGTAATAGAAAATATCTTATCTACAAACTCGTATATCTAGAAAAATCCTTACCAAACCTGTGTTTACGGAAGTCAAACATCAAACTTGTCACAGAACCATTGCAAAAACTGATCTTATAAAATATTTCTATATCCATCGAAAAATTTTCATTTTATTTTGGATGGGGAGGAGAATTCGAAAGAAGAAATATAACAAATTTCAGTATCTGTATATGAATAGCAAAATATTTAAAACACTTTAATCTTTCATTTTAAATAGTTAAATTAATTTCGCATTTGATATCGCTTTATGTGACTTTCCTATATTTGACCACTCAATTTCATTCAAAATATTTTATTTTTATATATTATTTACTCATTTGGCATTTTTGTATACAAAATAAGTGAAGATCTTCACAAATATGCCCGTCATACGACTAATTACTAGTTATTAAATTTCGACAAAGGTGGAGAAAAGTACATAAACAAGAAATTTATGATGGGAATTTCATATAGTGGCAATAGGTGTTTTTACTTTCCTTATATACATAATGTATAAAGAAAGTATTGTGACGAGGTCGAAAATTCGAATTCGAGTTTTCGATGGGAGAGCACGTTTCAAGCATCCCTGATCACAAATCAAACATTTTTGAAGTGATGTCTGCGTGTGTGTGTGTGTGTGAAAGTGTGTCTGTGTGTGTGCAAATGTGTCAGTGAGTCTGTGGAGACGGTAACTGACGAACAAATGGACCGATTCGAACCAAATTCGGTACAAAAATCACAATCCATAAATACTGGAAGCCTATCGTTTTTATACGCAATCGAATGTTCAGAACCCCCTAAATTTTGGAATGAAATTTTGAAAAAATCGTCAAAAAATCGAAACAACTAATAAACTTACGCAAGTAGACATTTCTTATGTAATTTTTCATTAGAAAGCGATTGACATAAATTTTAGAATGCTAACATGAACCGTTCTCGAGATATTGCACATTTTTCAAAAAATTATCATAAAGTCATATAAAATAGAAAAATAAAATATTTCCTATTGAGAAACATGTTCACTTTTCATATGTAATACCATGCGATAAATTGGGTGACATCATTCTCGTGGATTTAGCTCGTTTCATTCATGAAAAAAGATACTTTGAGTAATACTTTTGTATTTGAACGCCAATAGTCATTTATCTGCCGTAAGAATAACGTATTTTTTCGTCCATAATGCTTGGCGAGATTTTGGCGACAAAATTGGCGGAATGTCGCCATCTTGGCGACTTTTTGAAATGTTGCCAAATTAACGAAAATCTCGCCAAATGGATAAAAATGACGCTAAATCAATGAAAATGACGACTAATTGTCGAGAATTCAATATCTTGAAAAGAATGTTAGTATCTACTATAAGAAAAACCTATATTTTTAACTGTAAAATTACATTCATTACATTATATAAGGAAAGTCATGTGTTCCCCACATTAGATTTTTTACTTTGCTATGTGCGCACGGTAAATTTCTACATTTTCGGAGAAAATGACATAAGCAAGAAATTTATTAAAGGACCTTCATATAGTGGAAAGAAATGTTTAGCTATATTTTCGGAGAAAATGACATAAGCAAAAAAAATATGAAAGGGCCTCTAGTGGAAAGAGGTGTTTTTACTTTGGGATGCGCACACGGTAAATTTCTACATTTTCGGAGAAAATGACATAACCAAGAAATTTATAAAGGAGCTTTCATATGGTGTCAGGAGGTCACAAGCGGTATACACAAGTTTTGAGGTCATCTCTGATAGATTGACACAATGAATTACACTTTCGTTCCTTTACTGTGAGTGGAAAGCAAATTTTTTACTGTAAATATACCCGGTTGGTGCAATTTGGTGTAAAAAGAGATAATAACAACGATATATCTAAAGAAATTTATATCTAAAGAAATTTATAGAAGGCATATCAAGTAAGAATGAAAAATAAAATCAAAACTAAGATTATATTACTGCATATGAATTGCGTACTTTTAGCTTTTAAACGCTTAATGGACAACAGCAATCAACGTGTTTGCCCCAAAATTATTTCTTCAAAATTATCTGTACAAAAAATATATTAAACGACTAATTACGCAAACCATAACTTAATGAACTCGTGATTGATATTATTGTACCATAAAATTATCAATCTCCGAAAGTTGTTAAGGCTTTTCACCACAGAATCACATTTAAAATACGGTTTTGTCCCAGAAACTATAAATATAAAGAATATAGGCTGAACCAACTTACTCATAAACTGAAGCACAGTTATCAAGCGTACACGTATCAATTTAAAAATGTTTCTGTATTTAATACTTCGTTAATTGCTTGACAACAGCTTTAAAAGAAAAAATATAAATTCAGTTACTGCAATGTCTCAAATCAGTTAATTTTTCAGAGATATTGCATTTTTCATGTAAATTTCGTGATATTTTCGTAAATTTGGTAATTTTTGTCAATTTATCAATATTTTTAAATTTAGTAATATTTTTAAATTTAGCAACATTTAAAAAATGCTATTCAAATTTATTGCCAAGCAGACTAGCAGATATAGAGAAAGATTTGCCAATACTAATGCATTCCTTTGCGAGAAGACAAATATACTTATTTTAACAAATGTATAATCACAAACAAACGTTGCCAATATAATAACAAGAAAGATCAATCATGCTTAAAGCATTGATTATGAAACACTTTCCAACTTCAATGCAATTTTATTTAAAAAAGTCGAAAATGCAATACATTCCTCGGTAATATTTTAAAACTTATCACGATACTACATTGATTTATTATATTTGAAAACTTAAACCTTCATTGAAAAAAATGAACTTCATTCAAAACACGGCATTGAAATATAAATTGCGTGGTTTAAATATCTCTAAAATGCAATACATTCCACGGTAATATTTTTAAATCTATCATAATACTACGATAATTTATTATATTTGAAAACTTCATCGAAAACAACTGCAATTAATTCAAATGACGTCATAGAAAAATAACACGCCTGGATCTCTCTATAAAAGCAGGATTTCATTCATAACTTTCTCCATTTCATTCATCACAATACTATAATAATTTATTTTATTTAAAAATTAAGACCATGGAGCTACAATTCATAAACTTTATGCTTAAAACTTCATCGAAAAATATCGTCCTTCTGTTTATAAAATCAATTAATATTTCATTCATATCAGCCATGCAGACTCCATGGACTGAATTATTTTGTGTTAAAGAAATACAGTAATTCTAATACAACTCATTCTACATATTTTTGTGTTTACATTTTACATAGGTGAAAAATAGGCTTAATTGTAGAAATAATCAAATTTGAATGAGAATTTAAACTCAAATATATTGTCATTGTGTTGTTTTAGTATGTAGATGCACAGAATTTAAGCAGAAATAAAGTAGTTTTAGGATGGATACAACACTCAATATGAATTAAAAAGAACTTTAAAAAATCACGAATTTGAAACAAGATGGATGCCATATCTCATTTTGAAGTGGGTCATGTGATCGTTTCATATCATGTTCACGTGATCGTTTCATATAAGATGTGTAATTATTATTTTAATTTTTATTTAAAAAACTATTGAATATATTTAGCTGAATTTTTTTATATATATTTTATGGAACAATTTGACTATTCCCTAAAATTTTCGAAGCAATTTGTGAATTTTAAATCCGCTTAAAAAATGTTAGAAAAATTAGGTCCCATAGGGCTCAATGTATTTCATTTTTTCAACCCGGGTTCAATCCAAAACTAATTGTGTGATATTATTCATTTATATTCCCATAGGTCCTACAGACCGTCTGAACAACATACTAAAATTTCATTTTGATTAAGTCATTTTTACGGCAGTTATCGTGCTAACGGACAGACAGACAGACAGACAGACAGACAGACAGACAGACAGAATGAACAAAGTCATAAACACTTTTCAACTTTGTTGTAAAGTGTTAATTAAACGAGAATAGGGGAGAGGAACTGAAAAAGGGGAACCGGAGGGGGATGCTTCATTAGCATGGAAGTCCGCGACTTCATTTCCCAGAATGTCAGCATGGGCCTTGACCCAAATAAGATAAAAAAGGTGTTTAGAGCGAGAAGCAGATTTTTTGATAGAGTTAATGTAGTTAGATTTGCTTTTAATTGATTTAAAGACCAGGATTGATGAAAGGCTATTCGAAAAAATATTTATTTTGGAGAATAGATGTGTAAATGTTTTTTGATCAAGTTGCCAAAATCTAATTTTTTAACACTTTCCAGCATAGTTGAAAAGTGTTCATGACTTTGTTCATTCTGTCTGTCTGTCTGACCCTTCGCACTATAATTGCCGTAAAAATGACATTATCAAAATAAAAAATTTGTTGTTGAGACGGTCTGTGGGACATATGGGAATGAAAATGAATAATATTACCCAATTAGTTTGGCATTTAGCCCTGGTTAAAAAAATGAGATACATTTAACCTTATGGGACTTATTAACCTTATGGGAACACATTTTTTAAGCGAAGTTAAAATTTAAAAATTGCTTCAAAAATTTTAGGAAATATTCAAATTATCACAAAATCTGGAAAGAAAATTTCAGCAAAATATGTTAAGTAGTTTATTAAATAACAAGAAAGATCAATCATGCATAAGCATTGATTATGAAACACTTTCCAACTGAAATGTAATTTCATTTAAAAATTTCTAAAATGTGATTCATTCAGTGGTAATATCTTTTACATTATCACAGTACTACAGTAATTTATTATACTTAAATATTTAAAACTGTATCGAAATATAAATCATCTGATTCTTTATGCAAAATCAATGAATATTTCATTCATATAACTTGTATTCCAGACTCCAGAGCTAAATAATTTTGTGTGAAAAAAATTCAGCAATTCTTATGTAATTCATCTTACAATGGCTTGAGATATTTGCATTCTGCATATGTTAAAATTAGGCTTCCTTGAAGAAATAATAAAAGTTTAGGGATCATTTAAAATCACAACTATTGTAATTGCATAGGCACGGAATTTAGATACACAGATAATATATATGTGTATGTGTATGTACTCAAAGTATTGGAATCGTGCCGAAGATCGGAACTCGAATTTTCAAAAGATCTACACGTTTTGGGACTTCTAGAACACAAAAAAACTAGTTTTAGGAAGACGTCTGTGTGTGTAAGGGTGTATCTGTGTATGTTTCTGTGTGTCTGTGTGGATATTACATCCACTCTAATTGAAAAACTAATGGACCGAATTTCATACAATTTGGTAGGTGTGTTTTTTGTGGGAAATCCTGATGTTCATTAGATTATAGTACGATTCGTAATAAAAGAATCTGCCTTCTTTGCGAAATGGCCGCAGAAATTGCCTTTATCCACTCTAGCTAAAAACTAATGAACCAAATTTAACAAAATTTGGTGTATAATATTTCAATAACCTACAAGTGATTTATATACCAAATTTAACAAAATTTTGTATATAAATCATTTGTAGGTTATTCTACTACGATTCGGGAAAAAGGAACGGGCTATTTTTGCGAAATGGCCAGCAAAAATCGTTATATATAAAAATAAAAGACTACGTGTGCTCAATTATATCAATTAAATTCCTATTTTATATGTGATTTTTGACAACAAAAAGAATAAGACTAACCCCATTACTCTAGGACTAGCCGTTCTTGAGATATTCTAGTTTTTTCGCGTTTTCGCTACGCCACCTTTGACAATAAGTCCAGCTATCAAATGAGAACCAAATTTAAGTTTAACGTGTAAATTCAATGTCATTTAAAATACTTATGTTGTGCAGATAAACTAAAATTATCATTGAATAAATAAAGAGAACGAATATGAGTCTGCAGAGAAAGACATGTGCTGTCCGCATCAGAATTTTTAACAATATTACACCAATGATTTATAGAAGTGAACGGGGATTATTTTCAGGCCATTTCGAAAAAAATGTATGATCTATATTTAAAGATCCATCAAATTTTTGTCGAATAAAATGTTCAACAAATTTAAGCTGTGTACCAAATTTTAACTCTCTAGGACGTAGGAAAGTGCATTTAAAATGCCATCAATTAAATTTATCATGAAGAGTTATATAAAATTTTAAAAAAATGAAAAATTGTTATCTACCAAATTATTTTAAAATATGAAGCCACTCCCATATGCAAAACGTTTAAACAAATGGAGAGATATCTATTATATAATATCTCTCTCTTTTCTTTCTGGAAGATATCCCAAAGTCAGAATTTAATTGAATTTGTTTTTTTCCCTATATTAAATAATTTTTTTAATTAAAAAACTACTTAACATATTTTACTGAATTTTTTTTTATATATTCTATGGGATAATGTGAATATTTCCTAAAAATTTCGAAGCAATTCGTGAATTTTAAATTTACTTAAAAAATGTTTGAAAAATTAGGTCCCATAGGGTTCAATGTATTTCATTTTTTCAACCCGGGTTCAATAAAAAACTAATTGGGTGATATTGTTTATTTATATTCCCATAGGTCCTACAGACCGTCTGAACAACATACTAAAATTTCATTTTGATAAACTCATTTTTACGGCAGTTATCGTGCTAACGGACAGACAGACAGACAGACAGACAGACAGACAGACAGACAGACAGACAGAATGAACAAAGTCATAAACACTTTTCAACTTTGTTGTAAAGTGTTAAAAAGCATTAAATATGTGGAATTTAATTCCATTATAATAAATCCTAAATTATAGCCATACTAATATCAATGGGTTTTACAAACATGTTGTCTTCAAAAATTGGAATTGCTGGTCGTAGCCAACCAGAGTTTGTCCCTTAACATTGATATTAAATAATAATCTTTACCACATGCCACATGAACTATTTTAAGTTTGTAAAATCATTTTAATTAATAGAAACCGAGCATTCACGTATCGAAATAAATCGTAACAATGGTACTTTGCACGCAACATAGTACGCAAAAGTTTAAAAAATAATTGCCTCATAGAATTAACATGGTTATATTTCACATCAATTATATCAGTCCACTAATCCAATTTTAAAATTTGAGCTTCGTTATGCCAACTTGCAACTTGGTGCATTTTATAAGTGTTCCAAAATTCCCAAAAATTTTGCAAGTGACTGAGAAAAACGCTATGCACATAAACGTGTTTGATTCGATGGCAGCAAAGCTTCGATTCTATCACATTGTGCTTCAATAAATTTAGGTAAAATATTGGATTTATTTGAACATCCGTTGGATTTATTTGAAAGCACTCCAGTCACTTAAACTAAAATTCAATTAAGAACTCTTTATACTTCACTTTTAACTGACATGCCTGATATAGAAAAATAAGGAAATACTTATATATATTATTACATGTTTGAAAAAAAAAGAAACACTTTTGTCCCTTTCAACTTTGAGAACACTACAGAAAGAACTCAAAGAAAATATATTTTAGGTTAGCTTTGAAAATAGATTAATCTTCGTCAATCATGTTTTTTCAGAGTTCATGAAGAATGTTCTATAAGATTAAAAAATATATGTAATTTTAGTTTATTTTACATTTATTTTGCAATGTTCGATAAAATTACTTTTAATCTTTACCATAATTTTAAAATATTTTTTATAAAAATAGTGATTAATTATGAACTTTTTTTTTATGAAAGTGATGTTAAAATTAAGCAACACGTACTAAGATGTTACATACTTATCTTTCCATTTATTTGTAACTTTCGGTACCTTTGGAAAGTATTTTAAATACACATATTGGACACTGTAGTAAAGGCCATATAAAGAAAAACATTTCCACATTTGGACATATGTAAATTTCATTCTAAGTATCACATTTATGAATACAAAAATCGAATACGAACGTCTTATTTTCAACTAAACACATTATTATTTGATGTCTTTTTCAGGCAATAAGTCTGAGTCCAGGAACTAATCTGAAGTTGTATTTTGCTCACCGTGAAGTACGGAATTTTGAGAAACTAAAACATGTATTTTTCTGTCTGCCTGCCATGATTGCTTACACCTTAAGAACGGTAAATCAACATATATATAATTTTTCGAACCGATTTGTGAGATTAATGAAGAACAGGTTGTAAAAGACCTTACTGACCCAACCGGGAATCGAACAACGAATCTTCGTACTTACAGGTCGGCATTCTACCGTTGAGCTACTGGGATGGAATTGCAAGCTCTTATAGCCGGACTCGCATTCTCCACAATCTAATGCCAAATTGGCGTAGAACTGATAATCTGACTAACAACCTCAAGCTACTTTTACCTCAGGTTAGCTAGCCTCTTGATGCCATTTTTATCTCATGTTAGTCTCCTGATGCCATGTTTATCTCAGGTTAGCCTCCTCATGCCACTTTGCCATTCTTATCTCAGGTTAGCCTTCTAATGCCATTTTTATCTCAGGTTAGCCCCCTGATGCCATTTTTATCTCAAGTTAGCCTCCTGATTCTATTTTAATATTCTATGTTAGCTTCTTCATGGTTTGTGACCTCCTGTTTTGAATTAGGCACTATATCAGAGTCGACTGAATCCGTGCCAGTCGTAGTAGAGTTATTTTCTGATTTCCGACATATTTGCAGTAACTTACGGGGTTCATTTGTTCGATCTTCATTGTAAAGAACTATGCTGTCCCAACTGGGAATCGAAACACGAATCTTTCTACTGGCCAGTCGATGCTCTACATTTGAGCTACTGAGACGGAATTGCAAGCTCTTATCATAAAAGTATACTCTGCGGTGCCTTTTGCCAATTTTACGAGGACGTTTCATTAAATAAAGAAACAAAACCTATCACACGTGAGACATCTATTATTATATGTATGCATTCCGATATGATGGTCTACTCAGAATATTCTATGTTTCCCTTGCTACTAGAGTGCCTCAATGTGCCTGATATGTGCCTCATTGAACTATGTTTTTACTAGAGACTGTTCGCAGCGCCATCCCTTCCCCTATCAGTCATTTTCGAAGAAATTGTTTTTTGCGTCATTCGTTTCCCCATGTTCTGAAATGCATACCACGCAAATTTGGCGTTTTTATGACCACTGGTATTTTTCGCTACAGTGCTCTGAACAGGGATACTTTAATTATAACCACACGGTATTACAAATGCTATATGTTTTGCAAATATTACAAGTATTATAAGTAATACAGGTAATAAAACAGTAATACAGTGAAAAGTAATATAGTACTACAAGTAATAGAAAAGTAATTTTCAAGAACGCAATTATTGAACATCTGAAATAATTTTAAATTTTTTCATCTTCAACAAATTTTGTAATCTCATAAACGTAACATTTATATACTAATAAAAGCTTTCAACATAAAAAGTGATATTTTTAAAACAACTTAAATTTCTATTGTATTTGAAGTTACTTTATTCGAAAAATTCTGTATTTTCTAAACGAAAAGAAATAATTACGAAAAACTACGCCAAAATATTAAGTAAGGAAACATCTGGAGATTAGAAAACATGAACTTTTATTAGTTTTTTGAATAGTTAAATTATGAAATTCTGAAGAAGATGACTTTCAGAATCATTTACCTTATAAAAGTAATTTAGAAGTTTAAGTTTCTGAATTATAGTGCAGTATAACCCTATAAGCTTCCCTATAACCTGGAGGTGAATTACACCAAGAAGTGTTTGAAGTGTCATCATCCGTAGATCACTTGGAATTCTATTAAGGAAGGCCGGCGTTGAAAAAACGACCTGTATAGTTACATTTCTTAAATAAATACTATTAGAAAAAATTCAGCATCCTTGTTTTAAAAAGTTTTGAGCTCACTTGTCAAGTTTTGTTAAAAACAAGCAGTTATCGTGTCGGCATGGTTGATAGGTGGTGAAGCATTATCGATTTAACAATTTCTAAAGGTGGGACAGCCCAGTAGTTAGCGAACGGGAATTGCACTCGAACGACCAGAGAGCAATTGCCTGAATTTTCCCTGTGTTTACGCGGAATACGGACACGTTAAATAATAGTTCTGTACGTCCTCCCAAGAGGTTGGTGGTAGGCAAAGAAAGGTAGGTCCCTGTGGATCCCGCCCCCCACTGGATTCCTGTCTAAATTGGGTGGCACTTCCCGCTTTCCAAACAGATATCTTACACCTTCGTGTAGTTTAGACTGTCTGTGTCGAAGAAGAATATTTTTTTTTTGTTTTCAGACAATACCTTGTTATAGGGCAAAAGTTGCATCTCTGCAGATAATTGTAATCTTAAAGAATGGCCAATAGTCAGCTCCACCAAATTAAAAATTCAATCGTAACTTTAGGGATGACTAAAATAACCAATATTGGTAGTCTGTAAAACTCAGCGCTGAATCATATGTCTTCTTGGATAGATGTCAGATGTATCGCTGGTTTAAAAGTAGAAAATATATTTTAAATAAGCGGCCTTCTTTAAGATTTCTAATCACTTTTTCATACGTGAAATATTCAAAGCGTTTTGATACATTACAACACATCCAAACAAATTTCTACCCTCAATAAAAAGACTTCTTTATTACATATTCCCCTTAGACATATATTTTTAAATGCTTTAAATTGTTAAGTGCTGATAAAGTGACATGCCTTATTCCTTCAAGGGATTTTTTCCATGTAGCTAAAAGTGCTACCATGTGACAACAGTTTCAATATTTTCCTCTTCCTACAAAGAATTGTCAGTTTTGGTAATTGCTACAAGGTTATTTGACTGAATTGGCAGGTGTAATCTTCAGAAATGCCTTTCGGCCTTACGATTTGGTGGGCCCCGGATGATTGGCCGCCTATAATTGGCCGCCAGAGTATTTGAAATAATTTTTGAACAGAATATTTGTTTTCGAAAATGGTAGATACAAATATCAATTTGTTTTGTGCTGGGAATTATACGACAGTTTTAATTTGTAGGCGTGTAATATTAGTAATAGTGTGTCCCTTCACCGATATCTAATACTTACAACCCAAATTTTATTATCAATGATTTTTTTTTTTACCAACACGTATTCCAACTCTGTAATAACTGACACATTTCATAATGTTTGCAACAATCGGAGTTTTTCTACAAATTGCTGATAAAACGCTGTCATGTAGTATTATTTTGCATATTATCCTATTTATTAGGCCGAAAACAAGGTTATAAAAATCTTAAATATCTGTATTAACGCATGAAAATATGCGAAATGAAAATGTTGATTTAAAAAAAATACATAATGCAAATGGAAATAAAATGTTTGAAGAGATTCAAATTGAAAATACAATCTGATGTGGACAGCGCATGACTTTCCCTGCAGACTTATATTCACGTTTTCATTATTTTAATTAAATTTAATTCACTTTTAATTCAATTTTCGTTCTCATTTGATAATTGGAGTTATTTTCAAAGATGGCGTAGAGAAGATACAAAAAAACTAAAATATCTCGAGAACGGCTAGTCCTAGTGTAATGGGATTGATCTAATTCTTTTCTTCGTTAAAAATTACGTATTAAACAAGCATTTAATGGAGATATGTGAGCATACGTAGTTTTTTATTTTAGATTTTGGCAATTTTTGCGGGCCATTTTGCAAAAAAAGGCAGGTTATTTATTTTTCAGTCGTACCAAAATCTAATCAGCACCAGGATGTCCCACAAGTGACTTATCTACCGAATTTTATGACATTTGGTCCATTAGATTTTCAGCTGGAGTAGATACAGGTCATTTCGCAAAAAAAGGCGGGTTCTTTTATCCCGAATAGGACCCAAAACTAATCAGCACCAGATTCGCCCACAAGTGACTTACCTACCAAATTCTATGAAATTCGGTCCATTAGTTTTTGAGTGCTGAAAAGTGGATACAAAATCTGCACAAACAGACAGACAGACACACAGACACACACACAGACGTCACGTTAAAAATAGTTTTTTCGTATTCTAGAGGCCTCGAAACGTGTAGATCCGTCGAAAACACGAGTTGTGATTTTCGGTATGATTCCAATACTTACCCTATAGATTACCATGTATTGCAGGGAAAGTAAAAACTATATTAATGAAAACATTTAAAATTCAAATGAGAATAAAATAATGGTTGTTATGGAAAATGAAAATGAAAATAAATTTTTAATTTTCAAGAAATTAGAAATGCAAATAATGATATTGAAAATATTCAAAATTCAAATGAGTATAAAATTATGTCTGCTATGGAAAATAAAAATGAAAATATTAATTTTCAAAAAATTCAAAATACAAATAATGATAGTGTAAACATTCAAAATTCAAAGCAGAATGTATTAATGAATAATAATCAAAATTTTTAATGAAGTTAATGATGTTCAAAAAATTACTTCAGAAGTAGATGAAATCCAAAGCATATACAATAAATGTGTTATTCAAAAGTTAAAGTTGACAAATGAGATACATATTCAAAACACAAATGAAACTGAGCAAATTCATGAACAAAAAAGAAAGAAAGTTAGATTCAAATTTTTTCATGAAATCATAAATGTTTAGAAACTTAAAATCTCAAGACGATTGGTTTTCAAGGAATTGTAAAGTGATAGAGCTATAAAAACAATGCATCAATGAATTTCAAGGAAATTGATCTGGCAATGAATGGATTTCTAAAAATTAAAAAAAATGAATATTGGAATGAATTTCTAAAAATGAATAATGGTATACATTTCTAAAAATGAGTATTGAATGAAATTCTAAAAATGAAATGGTTGTATAAATATATTTTTTTCAAAAATAATATGATGTATATAATGATAATTGCAAAATGTTTTACTAGTTATTGCTGATTACAAATGGTTTTACATGTGTTATAAGAAAATTGAGCGAAGTTATTTATGCAAATTATCTACATAAATGAAAGATAGCATCAAATATATTACCTATTAAGTAGATGAAAGATTTGTAGCCAAATCGATGCACGAGTATTGTTATAGCAGTACAATCCACATTGCCTTCTTATTTTCTAAGGCAAAACTTGATATCAGGAAATATAGTGCAGCTTTGATGAACTTGGGAGAGAGTCTTGAGGTTTAAAAATTGCAAAACATGATTAAGTAAAGTGAAAAGAATATATATGAACTAAAATTGAGAATGTTAAGGATTTGTCATTAATGGTATTACTTTTATGGCATTAAAAAATAAATAAATTGCATAAGTAATTGAAAATTTTAAATCAATTTCAATTTAAAATGTTAAGCTACGAACAGTTAAGATGGCAGTGAAATCGGTCGTTGCACTGAAGTAATCGAGGACAAGATATCTCGTGCAGGAATGTTCAAATGTAAAATGTAAATAAGCATTGAAAATTGCTAAAGTAAATAAGTGTTTGAGCCATATAAATTTTGAAAGCAAATGAAATAATTAAATCAATCCTAAAGTGACAAGATAAATAAATTAAATTTAGTTAAAATTATGGTTTAAATAAATAAATCATAAAGTCATGAAAAGTGTGTAGTAGTTTGAAATAAATAACTAATAGTAGAATATTGAGTGCTAATAAAAGGATTTTTATTGTTGATTTACAACGCAAAGAAAGGTTACAAAAAAATAAAATAATAGTATGAAAATAAAATGTGAATATTCATGTGTGATAACTGTACGAAAGTAAAAATAAATATAAATAAATATGAAACAAATATAAATAAATATAAATAAACATGAAATAAATATATATAAATATGAAAGAAGTATAAATAAATTTGAAAGGACAATAAATAATTTGGTCTAATGATAAGTGTGCGAAAGATGCCAGTGAGGCATGTAAATAAAAAAATGTCAGCGATGTACGATATCAATGCAGCAAATTATAAACATAGAAATATACGTAAAATTTTTTGTAGTAATGTCATATAAATTGATACCTAGGTTGATGTAAGTACAACGAATAATTGTGATAAATAAGTATCTGAATAAGTTTGAGGAAGGTTATGTAAATAAATAAAAATAAAATATATGTAAAAATGTCATGCATAGCAAGTAGATAATCATAATAATAATATGTATTGATAAACTGTAACAGCTAAAATGTATGTTAGTCGCAGTTACTAAAATGTCAAGATAATAAATAAATAGATAATAATTTGTTAGATAGAATGATAAGATTCAATCGCACGCTATGTAATGTCATAAAATGTCAAGTATTGAAAATTATAAGAAATAGAATAAATAAAGAAATCGAATAAATAAAGAATAAGAAATAGAATAAATATAAGAAATAGAATAGATAAAGATAAGAAATAGAATAAATAAAGAATATAAATATTGTAGGTAAGATTAAGTAAAAATCCATGGTTAAGAAATAAAATAAAAATGTTTTAAAACCGTAGGATATTCAAATAAAAAAATAGGTAAATAAATAAAGTCATGTTGCAAAGTGTGCATCTACATTGTCAAGTGAAGGAACGGCTCATTCAATACAACTCAACTCTACGATAAGCAAATTGGTAGTGAACAAATATGTGGATACAGGATAAGGACAACTGAACTCGGTAGCGGCATTTCAAAATGCAATCAAATCACTTAGCGAAAAGTTGCAATAAAATAAGATTTTAAATTCAAGGATGATGGTTAAATACAATTTTTAAAATAAGTAAAATAATGCAAGGAATTCATTTTAAACAAGTTTAATAAAACACTTGAGAAAAAAATTAAATTAAAAAGATTGAAAAAAACTAAAAATTTTAAATTTATGCAAGTCTTAAGATATTTAAAAGGCAAATGATAATAAAAGAATCTCAAGAAGTGTTTGAGAGGTTAATTAAAATTTAAAATATAATATAATACATTAAAGTGAATTAAAGTGGTTGATAAAAAGTTATTATAAGAGGGTTAAATTATATTTCAAGTCAAATTTAACTGATAAGTGAAGCACGTAAATATAATTTTGATAATTTATACAAATTAGCTATAGGCACTCCACTAATAAAAATTAAATAAGGAACGACATGCAATAATAGAAATGCGGTAAACCGTCTTCAAAACCGCCCAGTCATTCTTCAAAGATGCAATAATAGAAATGCAATAATAGCATGCAATAATAGAAAAAGGTAGTCAAAGTTAAAAGCATAATGATAAAATAATTGGTAGATAATATATATTTAAAATAATTTAATTCAGCGTTTATTTACACGTCGAATTATGTTAAAAAAAGTGTACGATACTTTAGGGTAAAGCCGTTGTTAATCACAGTCCTGCATCAAAAAGCGCGCAAGAGCAAATGCGGTAAACCGTCTTCAAATCCGCCCAGTCATTCTTCAAAGTAGAAGTGAGAAAACCTCTTATCGCGAAATCCTTTGATTAGCAAAAACGAGCTAAAATCTATTAACGGGGCAGTTATTATCAGTGGTCACTCCAGTGTTCGATGGGTTTTTTGAACATTTCTGTTTATCAACACTTCCGCCCGAAAAGGGAGAAGATTCAAATAATGATCATTAACAGATCAATTGATCACTCCTGTCACACTACAGCAAGCCGGAAGAGACTTTCCTGTTTGTTTGTTTACATTGCGAGTTAAAGGGGGCAATGTCAAAACAATGTTGTTCAGCCGATAGAAGTGTTTAATAGTATATTTAAGTGGCTGAATTTAAGAAAAAATAATTTTTTGTTAATGATTTGTATGATGATGGTAAATGCTAAACAAATATGATGTATTGTTATGAAAATTGCAATGATGAAAATATGTTAAATCAATGAATAAGAAATTGTGTCAAAATAATAACATGAAAATAATATTGCTGTGTAATTAGTATAAAAAAGTTGTTTATTGCTAAAGATATCAGTAATTGTAATATGACTGTTTAAAATAACGAAGGAGAAGGATGAATTATCTTATATATATTCCATAATGTTCTTTGGATCATGACAGCGTTCTATGGGAATGAGGTATAATTTCTTCTTTACTCCTTTGAAAATCAAGGTCTATTCTTTCTAGGTGCATACATTGGAGAAGTGCTACGGGAATTGTTGCCATACCGGGAGTGTGCCGAAGCCTAGCAGCATGCTGAAACCGGGATTTAAGGGGTCACAATCCCACCTTAGGCTTTTTCAGCATATTTCCCGTTAGCCTTCCCATCCATTTTTTATTCCATTTGTATCCTATTTATAACTTATTTTAATATATTTCATATAATGAGGAAAATGCTGCATTGCGCATTTCATTTATATGAATTTCTAATCTCGAACTTTTAATCTTTTAATGTTTTATCAATTTTTATTATATATATATATATATATATAAATAAATATGTATATATATATGTGTATATATATATATATATATGTACATATATATATATATATATATATATATATATATATATATATATATATATATATATATATATATATATATATATATATATATATATATATATATATATATATATATATATATATATGTAGACTGTTCAATTTTTTAGGCTCCCGGTAGAAGTGAAAATAAAGAAATGTATAGCTGAATATAAACACCAACTCATGTTTATTGATGTAAACCATAAGCATCATGAAATTTGATAATCTACGTTTCGATATCTATCATACTATCACTTGGCGACAGATGAAGACAAATATACTCATATTGTCGAATTTTCGAAATCTTAACAGCAAAGCTGGCAGACAAAAAGGAAAACAATAAATATTAAAAAAATACAGATATAGATATATCATATTGATGACACCTTTAAAACCATCAATTTGAAATCGGGTCTTAATCTTACAGAGTACACTAAATACGTACTATTCGTACTAAGGTCACTGTTAGACCTCCGACATCCTTGCACTAACCTACAGTGTTGATTAGTTCGGGCGCCATTGTAGTCCCAATCTTTGCTGTCCCTATCAGGAATCGAACAATGGATCTCCGATCTGGCCACTTGATGCTCGACCGTTGAGCTACTGGGAAGAAATTGCAAGTTCTTATCGTCGAAGTGGACTTTGCAATAGTTTTACCTCAAGTTAGTCTTCTGATATTACTATTTTACCCAGTTTAGTATCTTGCATGGTCGTTGGCTCCTAGATTTGAAGTAGGAGTATAGTATATCAAAGTCAGCTGATTCTCTGATAATTGTACTAGGGGAACATTCAGATCACCAACACCACTGCGCGAAACTGCGAGATTAGTTCACTCAGATGTACTTTCGGGCGTGAATAATACGCTTTAAAATAAAATACTAGCATCGAATGCTCCTGGATTTAAAATGCGAACCTATGTTTAAATTTCACAGGAGATTTTTAAAAACCAGACAACTTGTGGCGACCCAAACGAATTGAACTTTTAATTATTTGATCTTTATTATTTTGAACTAAACTAAAAATAAAAAATATAGTTTTTCGTAAGTACGGCTAAAAATATTGAATTATATTTACAAGCGTGACCTTAAGCTATATTTCTTACGACATACTTTGCAAACAATATTTTCTTAAATCGTGCTATATTCGCCATAGACAAAGAATTTGATTCTCAACATCAAGACGGTGAAGACTATGGTTGTACGAGTTTTGCTACCGTCTATATATTTTTCTCTTATCCTTTAGTTCCAGATAACTGCTACTTATCCAGTTGGTAGGCATTAATACTAATTTGCGTGTGCCATATTTTCTGTCATATTTAGTTCTGATTTTAAGTTATGTACTTTAATTTGCATACTATCTGTTTATTAAAATTCTTATGTTTATGATAGCGTTATGTCTTTCTTGAATAAAAGTGTCCTCTGGATCTACAAGGTCAACAAATTAACTAACATTAAGTAAAAACGCCTTCTAATACGTAGTTGCTTACACACTAATCTTCTTCAAACGCAAAAGCAATATACAAAAACAACAAAACCTATTCCCTACAAATGCTACGACGATATTTACGTCGTAGCATATTTAGTTCTGATTTTAAGTTATGTACTTTAATTTGCATACTATCTGTTTATTAAAATTCTTATGTTTATGATAGCGTTATGTCTTTCTTGAATAAAAGTGTCCTCTGGATCTACAAGGTCAAAGGGGACGTAAAAGAATACCTCATAATTTGGGATTACCAGATGTAACAAATTAACTAACATTAAGTAAAAACGTCTTCTAATACGTAGTTGCTTACACACTAATCTTCTTCAAACGCAAAAGCAATATACAAAAACAACACATCCTATTCCCTACAAATGCTACGACGATATTAACGTTTAGAACAAAAATTTAGAAACCCTCTGGGCGGACATAATGCACCCTGGCCTGATAACGCCTTTGCCTGCTGCAGGCTTATTATACGACCAAAATTAGCTCGATGAACGTGTAATACGTATGTGAGGTCTGTGATAACTTTAGATAAGAAGTATAATCTTATCTAAGATAAGAAGTATAATCTTAAGATAAGAAGTATAACTTAAGATAGAAGTATAATCTTAAGATAAGAAGTACTGTCTAGAATAAGTAGAATCTGCGATGTGAACAAATTAGTGAACTGTTTCAGGCTTGGCATATGTGTGCTAATATTTAGCTGATGCTGCCCGGCCTGCAAAAACAGGTACTTACATGAGAAATAGGGGGTGTTTACTGCACCACCAATTTCTCAAGTTAATGCCGAACATTTGTTGCATAGAGGCACAATAAAGTCTGTCGACAGTACTGCAAGAGAGAAATATACTTTAATGATTACTTTCTTAAATGAGTTATATTATACAATTATAACTCCTATAAAATATATCCCTTTGTAATTTTAAATTTATGTTGCCTCAAAAAAATAATGCAAAAATTGGATATTTATTCGGAACATTGAATTTTAAAACCCATTTGTTATCTCTGTTGTTTTACAGTTAGTAGCGTTTTTCTGAACGTTACATATTTTTTTATTACATTTATCTTGAAATGGTATTTTATAAATATTTATCTTTATGGCGTAAATAAACATCTATCCGGTGAATAACGCGACTTGTATGAATTGAAAATTGAAATATGCTTTTAAAATAGTGTTCTTTGCGAGTTTTCATTAGCATTTTAAAATTTTTATGAGATTATGCTATTTGTGAAAGTGATTTATAGTCAAACGATGATCAATTCTTTGTTTTCCCATCATAACTGAAAATATTCTCTTAGAACTATTGCTAAATATTATATTTGAAATGAGTTTGTAAAATTATATTTTCATTTGTATTTTTTCGATGACTAATACATTCATTACTAATTTTAAATTTTGTAAAATGTATTTTGAGTTTTGTAAAGTTTACAGTATCGAAGTGAATTTTGTTAAAGAGATGTCTAACATTTAAAACTGAAATACCTCCAAATTTTGACCTCAAAGTCACTCCAAGTAATTCCAAGCAAAAGATAAAAGATAAAATGGCGCAGTTGGCACAACGACAATATCTCAAACGACATCAAAGGCTACTTCATTCATTGTTTTATAAATTCGTGAATTTAAACGACGTATTGTACGTTCAAGATTTGGAATATATAATTATTTCAATGTTATAAGTGTTCTTTGAAAATTTGACAAAAAATGAAAACTCGCCATTTTTTTCTGGCGTAAAAGAACTTTTTTTTTTTTTTTTTTTCGACATCAAATATTTTCTAACTTTGTGAATGTAACATATAATTGTTCAAAATTTTTGAATATGCATTTATTATCATTATTAATATTGTGCTTGAAAATGGGAAAAGTCCCAATGAAGATTTACTGAAATTGAAATTAACGTATTTTTAATATTACTGTTTTATTATGTGCGGTTTACAGAGCAGTAATTGTTTGATCATGAAAATTGGTGAATTGCTGCGAGAAACTCTGCATGTTTTTAAAATAAAGAATTTATTATTTAACTAACAGTTGCTTATTTAGAACCCGAGCGACGTTAGTCGCCTTTGTTAAGTATAAAAATGCACTGTAAACATATACACTCAGACGTTCTGCAAGATGATAAACATCCAGCTACTCTGTTGGAACCAAGAAAATTTTCTGCTTCCAACAGTTTAAGGACGATTCCTAGCCAATATGAGTTTGCATGTATAATATCTGGGATTGAAATCCTGTTGTTATAGATCTTGTAGTGCACATTTAATATAACTGCTTATGTGGGATTCTAGACTTATTGAATTATTCATAATTTTGGCTGAATATCGTAAATCGTGAACCATTATAAAACACATTGCGCTGTGTGCCGCTATTAAAACACACCATATTAATCTTTAGTGCGAGTTCCTGGAATATAAAATATTAACATACTACCATAATTATTTGCACCATTTTAACTTTAAAAAAAATCATTTATTAACAACAGAGATTACTTATTAAATTAATTACAGCGATAATTCATTAATTGCGGCTGAGAGAGACAATGTTAAACCAGTTAATTAAGTTGACCAGTTAATTAAAAATTCCTAAAATGCATTGATGACCTTCAACAATTATTGATATGAACACAAACCTTCAAGTCTGTCTTTGAAATTTGTCACCAGCTTGTACTTAATGTCGATCATATTTGTACTGGAACCAACATCCGGTATGGTACGCCTACTCACACTTGTCGATCATATTGTACTGCCGTCGAAATGTTAATTTCGAACACTTCTGGAACAACTGTATTTCAGGACATTGTTGTTCCTCATTGAAACCGTTCTTACGCAGCAGTGGTCGTGAATTTTGTCGTAGAATAAGTTATCATCTGCATTGTATCTCAATTCTCGTGTAGAAGGCCTGCATATTCTTTAGAACATTTTTAGTTGTCGCTTCTTTTGCCTTCTTATCTGTAACGTTCCTTACGCTATGATTTTCCGACCTTAGGACAATGCGACAAGACGTCTAGAACATTGGTTAACATCTTTAACCACTCTCGTGGCTTCATCTTGGCCTCCAAGAGTTATTGCCTACTTTGACCTTTCAGGTCAGGGTGCCATAAACTAGCGTCTATAAGTATGATGCTTTTGTTAAACATTAGAGACATCATAAATAGGAACATAAAACTGTCTCACTAAATCTCCCTCAAATCTGGTATCATATAAATTCCCTGATCAACACAAAAAAATCCAAAGAAAAAAAAAAAGAAACACCACTCAAGTTCGATAAAAGTTCGTGGCTTTGATAACTCTGTAATTGGCATATTTCCTTGCTGAATGTTCGTCATAGAACTGAAGTCCAAACAAAGTCTTGTTGTGAACACAAAAGTTTGTAAACACATATTATACACCACATATATATGTTATGTACTCACCAACATCATATCAGGTCGAACTTTAAAATCAAGCAAAATTTAAAATTTGACTAATTTATGACTTTTTTTATATGCACATTGACTTTCCTAATGTTTCACAATTACTGATAGGTATCCATGGAATATCCATGGAATACCTATGGGAGGTGTAGTTCGTCGATATTGGCTGACATTTACTTACATTGGTACGAGTCAAAGTCACACATAAATAATGAGTTAATATATATGAGATATGTTGATGATGTTATAACAGGTGCAATAGACCCCAATTATCAATTCGACTTTACATTTTAACCTGAAGTTTTAAAACTAATCGAGGCAATAGTAAGTAATCCAAAGGAAGTTAACTTCCTAGATCTCAATATTAGATACAACGACCAGTATCATATTATATTTAATATGTATGACAAACGAACAAATTTTGATATAAAGATCAATTATCTGACGCATTGGTACAGCAATATACATCGCAACATATTCCGTAATGTTATTATACAACATCTAAAAAGCATTGCGACAAAAGTATCCTAAGGCAATTTTAAAACGTCAACTATATAATCATTACAAAAATAAATATTAGTAAGTACATGACATCATAAAAGTTTGTAATGACAAAATGGCAACACAAAACCTTAGTTTGTAATGACAAAATGGAAAAAGATTTGGATCAAGATTTTATAACAACTACTTTCACTTATGTTGAAAGAAGAAACAACTGAATGTTGTAATGATTTGATATAAGAGTATGTGAAACATAGTATGGCTTATGACTGTTAAATTACGAAATAACGAAGGGGAAAGATGAATAAAACAACGAAGGGGAAGGATGAATAAAACAACGAAGGGGAAGGATGAATAAAACAACGAAGGGGAAGGATGAATTCTTATTCCATACTGTTCTTTGGATCATGACAGCGTTCTGTGGGAATTAGGTATAATTTATTCTTTACTCCTTTGAAAATCAAGGTATATTCTTTCGAGGTACATACATTGGAGAAGTGCTATGGGAATTCTTGCCATACCGGGAGTGTGCCGCCGCCTAGCAACATGCTGAAACCGGGGATTTAAGGGGTCACAATCCCCCCTTAGGCTTTTTTAGCATATTGCCCGTTAGCCTTCCCGCCTTCCCATTCATTTTTTATTCTATTTGTATCCTGTTTATATCTTATTTTAATATATATATATATATATGTAGATATATATATATATATATATATATATATATATATATATATATATATATATATATATATATATATATATATATATATATATATATATATATATATATATATATATGTATCTTAAGCATTTATAGTAATGTACTATTGCTTAATCTGAAATAGGCATTTGTTTGGGTTAATTAGAATTAAATACTCAGACCTGAAGATGAATTTGAGTCTGATTAATCATCGAATTTGGGAAGGTTATGTTATTTTCTCTTATCGGCTTTATGGCAGTGAAATTGCTTCTATGGTGATGTTAATATTACTTGAATTGTAGTTTTTTTTTTTTTTTTTTTACATGATTCTTGTTATTACATTTCAAATATATATATATGTATATATATATATATAAGGATATAAACAATAAGCGAGAATAAGCGAAAAAAGAGAAAATAGCGAGAATAAGAGAAAAAATAAGCGAGAACAGGAGTGACCATATGATTTGCATAGAATGGCAGGGGTGGATTGCGACACCCCATTCCCGCTTGAAGCAGCTTTTACGACCCGGGCAAATTTCTCCTTTCTATTTTCTCCTTTACTTAAATAGGAGTTCCTTTCGTGATATACTTATTTTCATATGTATATATATATATATATATATATATATATATATATATATATATATATATATATATATATATATATATATATATATATATATATATATATATATATATATATATATATATGTATATATATATATATATATATATATATGTATATATGTATATGTATATATATATACATATATATATACATATATATATATATATACATGTATATATATATATATATATATATATATATATATATATATATATATATATATATATATATATATATATATATATATATATATATATATATATATATATATATATATATATATACATGTATATATATACATATATATATGTGTATATATATATGTATATATATATACATATACATATATACATATACATATATATATATATATATATATATATATATATATATATATATATATATATATATATATATATATATATATATATATATATATATATACTAACATGTACACTAACTTTCAGCTGTTTTATTTCACTTCAGGGAATTGAGAAATAATTTATTTGATTAATCGATCATTTAAAATAATTTTCTAATTCTAATAAGAACTGTTCTTTTATGTAAAATATTGGATTTCTCGTTTTCCTGAAAATGTTTGGATGTTAAATCCATGAAAGCTCAATTTTCATTTCACAAATGGTGAAATATCCATTTAGTGTTTCGTCTTTCTCTGCCGAAAAAGAAGGATTTTCGATTCCATTTAAATCAATTATTGATTTTTCATCACATTTGAGTTTGAAAAATTGCCGAGGAATCAATTGCGACTCTTGTCGCTCCCCTGTGAAATAGAATTGCTGCAGTTTCCGTTTACGTGGTAAACGTTTAGGTGTGTTTGATGTCCATACTTTGAATAACGAAAATTGCATCCAATTTTTCAGTTTCTCCGCACCATTATTTGTTTTTAATATTTGAAATCAAATTTGAGTCATAGAGATGGATATATTTTGAATAATTTTCAGGAAAATTACTGGTCGAAAATATTATTAAAGCCAAAAGAATAAAAATGTGTGTGTGTGGGGGGGGGGGGGGGGTTACTTTCCTTACATGCAATAATGTATAAGGAAGATATTGTGACGGAGTCGAAAATTCGAATTCGAGTTTTTGACGTAAGAGCATGATTCAAGCATCCCTGGTCAAGAATCGAACATTTTTGAAGTAATGTCTGTGTGTGTGTGTGTGTGTGTGTGTGTGTGTGTGTGTGTCAGTGAGCCTGTGGAGACGATAACTGACGAACGAATGGACCGATTCGAACCAAATTTGGTACAAAAATTACAATACAAAAACACTGAAAGCCTATTGTTTTTATACGCAATGGAATGTGCAGACCCCCTAAATTTCCGAGTGAAATTTTGAAAAAATCGTCAAAAAATCAAAACCTCTAATAAAGTTACGCAAATAGACATTTCTTATGTAATTTTTATTAGAAAACGATTGATATAAATTTTAGAACGCTAACATGAACCATTCTCGAGATACTGCATTTTTCGAAAAAGTTATCAAAAAGTCTAAAAATATTTCCTATTGAGGAACATGTTCACTTTTCATATGTAATACCATGCGATAAATTTGGTGACATCATTCTCGTGGATCTAGCTCGTTCCATTCATGAAAAAATATACTTTGAGTAATAAGAATAACTTATTTCTCCGTCCATAACGCTTGGCGAGACTTTGGTGACGAATTTTGTGGAATGTCGCCAACTTGGCGACTTCTTTAAATATTTCTAAATTAACGAAAAACTCGCCAAATTGATAAAAGTGAAGCTAAATCAATAAAAATGACGACTCATTGACGAAAATTCAATATCGTGGAAAGAATATAAATATCAACTATAAAAATAATTAATTTTTTTACTGTAAAAATAGTAAATTCATTGCATTATATAAAGAAAGTCATGTACTGCCCACATCAGATTTTTTTTTACTTATAAGTTGAACTTGATTTACTTGTATGTATGCTCATTTGTCTCGAACAACTCAAACATTTAACTGAAATATATTTCAGTTCATGGAGTAAATTAGAGTTTGGGAGCGATGGTTAGTTGCTGAACGTTGTCAGATATCAAATATGCATAATCTGTTCAGTTTACTGATATTGAAAATCTGAGTACCGGCTAGAGAAAAAAAAATATGTTAAAACACAAGGTGGGTGGAAAAAGTGGTAACAAGCAATGAACGCTAAAATAGCAAAGTGGAAAATGTGCATCCAACAAAGGATTCAAATCACTTTTTCAGTGAGAAAATCTATGGACATAAGAACCCCGTTAAAATAGAAAACCAAATAATCAGCTTTGGATATCCAGTCGTTTAAATCAGCAGCAAAAATAACAGATAAAAACAGCAAAAATAAGTAGAACAATAAATGGTGTTTAAAGCACAAAAAATCACCGTCAACATATACTTCGGAAAAATAAAAATTAAAAAAAAGGATGAAAATTGCCGAAATAAAATGTAAGAAGCAAACTAAATCCGAAACATTAAGCCACAAATTTACAACCAGAAGAGAAAAAAGGGCTATCCTTAATAAAGGAGTTTGTCTAAGAAACAATTGAAACACTTTTAAGAAAGTCCAATTCAAAAATGAAATTAGGAGTAAAAATGATGTTAGACAATTTAAGTCAACCCAGAGATTTAATTATTAGTTATACAGGAGAAAACGCTAATGTTCAATTTCTTTCACTACGGTTACTTTTGAAAAAGTAATAAAGTGATTAAAGTTCAGAGAATGTTCAACGGTTGCAGAATTAGATACTTCTTGTTTAGAAACATGGATCACGTGTTTCTTAATTAGAAACACATGAGCCATGTTTCTAAACTAGAAATATCTAAGTTTGCAATTGCTTTCGACACCAACCTGTACATCTAATTTTGTGTTATATGCTGATTTTAACGACGCTTTTGTTTTATGGTTTTAGCAACCGTTTAAGCTGTGCGTTATTAAAGATTAGTTTAGATATATTACTTTCCTTATATGCATAGTATAATGTATAAGTAAAGTCTTGTAACTGGGTCGAAAATTTGAATTTGAGTTTTCGACGAGAGAGCATGTTTCTAGAATCTCTGAACACGAATAGTTTTTGAGGGGATGTCTGTGTTTGTGTGACGGGGTCAAAAATTCGAATTCGAGTTTCTGACGGGGGTACACGTTTCGTATCCCTGAACACGAATCGAACTTTTTTGAGGTGATGTCTGTGTATATGTAAGTGTGTATGTAAGTGTGTGTGTATGTGTGTGTGTGTGTGTGCATGCGCGCGAAATATCTCCATCTTGGCAATATTTCGCACCAGATTGATGAACATTTCTTCAAAATTGCAAAAATGCCGACACATTTACAAAAATGACGCCAAATTAATGAATTAAATATTAAGATATTTAATATAGTGACTATATTACTTACTGAGGATGATATCAATATCGATAATCGTCAATTTAGAGTTGTGTGAGATATAAGTTAATTGGGTACTTTGATATAGTTTTACATGTTGTCATATGGAAATTGGCCAAATATACATTTCAAGGTTAAAAACACTGTGTCGGGGATCTTTATGCATCATTTTTTCACTGTGAAAGAAGTAAATTCATTGCATTATATAAGGAAAGTAATTTACTGCTTACATCAGATTTTTTAAAATGTTATTAATGCTCATATATAATAAATAATTTGTTAGAATTTCCCATTGACTTAACTATAATGAATATCATTCTGCGATGCTTCAATTATATTTTTATAAAAGTTATTAATATTCATATATAATAAATAACTTGTTATAGTTAAATGAATTTTCCATTGACTTAACTGTAATGAATATCTTTCTGCGATGCCTAAATTGAATTTATATTTATGGTTAATGCAATATCTGTAAATAGAGATATATTGTCTTAGTTATTGCAGGTGTCAGTTTTGGTGAATAAGCGTTAGAACGTCTTCCTCAAATCACAGTAGGGCTTTCAGTCTGAAATCTGCTTTGTTTAAAAAGCAAGCATCTGGTTACAGTTTATAGTTTCATAATTTAATAAGCAAAGAATCAAAAGTGTATGGGATCTATTTTTTAGATTTTGATAGAGATTTTTTTTTATACATTTTTTCACTTACGAATATTGTGACCATGCTTTTGAGAATTTTGAATCTGTCTTTTGAGAGCTTTACGGACAATTGACAAAGATTAGGCAAAGACAGCCACTTTTACAAATGACGGAATGAATTTATATATTTTAATGTCTGTTAAATTAATCTGCAAAAATTTGTAATTATACTCATGTGCTAATTTACTCGGAAAAAGTAAGTTAAATTGATAAAGAACTTAACTTTCTGCACCAATAATAAAGGAATAGAACACGAAGTAAAATGTGACGCATATAATGTATAGTAAATAGTCGTACGTTTAGGAAATGCTTGGATTTTCTTCTTTAGTTCGAATAAACTTTAAGATCAATGCGAAATAGAGCCATTTTGCCGTGACATGTAGTAAGCATAATGTGTAGTAGTAATATTATCCACTAGTCCGACCAGAGAGTATTCTGCCCTAAAAGTAATAAAATAGAAACATTCAAGAATAATATTTCCTACATTTGTTGGAAGAAGCTTGAACTATTATGAATGTTAAACCATAGCCACCTTTATCTAAAATGTCTGTTCCTTCCTCCTCAAAAATAGGTAAGAATCCCAGCTCAAAATGACCGCTAGGTGGTGCCAGTTTACATCTAAAACAACTTCGTTTTTCTATTTAACTGCGTGTTTTACCTTGGAGGATTAGTCACTTCCTGTAAACATAAATTGTTTGAATACATGAATGTTTGAAACATGAATTTAAATGCAAAATCTATCAATGTGGTTTATTTTTCACAAGCTTTCACTCAACAATGAAAAGTATTAAGCAATCAAAATGGTTATTTAATTATTAGCATTTTATGAGGAAGATTCTAACTTATATCATGTCGCTCGAAAACGCAATTAAATTAAATGTGTTTGTTAATGTTTAGTATTATTTTTTTGATTTGAATAATAAATAAATGGAAAAAAACATACCTTATAAATGAAGGGTTTGATTTGTTTTTTAATTATATTATCGAAAACGCAATTGAATTAAATGTGTTTGTTTATGTTTATTATTATTTTTTCGATTTGAATAATAAATAAATGGTAAAAAACATACCTTATAAATGAAGTGTTTGATTTGTTTCTTAATTATAATAATTGCGGTCTGTGTACATCCCTTTAATTTATTTTAAAAAACAGTTTTCAAGCTTATATATTGTGTTTAGCTAATAAATTCATATAATTCGTGTTTAGCCAAAAAATTCATTTAGCAGATTGTTGAAAAAGAAAAAGAGTAGCACGGGTATATCTTCTAATACAATTTTAGTGTTTTCATTTAGTATATACAAACGGAATCAGGACGTTTTATTCAGATCTGCAAATTCCGAGCTACGAATTTGGCGGGATATCGCTAATTTGACAACTTTCCTTAAACGTTGCCAAATTGATAAAAACTATTCAAATCAATGAAATTAAAATTATTCTTTTTTCAGAAGAGAGTACTAAGAGAATGTTTCGGTATCATTTGTCTGTCAGTCCATCCGTCCTACATAGTAACACGTTTATCGAATTTTTAAAATGTCACCAAATTGATAAAAATGTTTGTAAATACATAAAAATATCATGACATTGATAAAATTGCACTTAATAAATGAAATTAATTGTCTTTTGTTAGGGGATAGTATTGTGATGATGTTTCTTCAATTTGTCGCCAAGTGGGACTGTCAGTGCTATAGTCCCACTTGGCGATAAATTTAGCTAAATTGACTGTTATTGGTAAATTGACGAAAATGTCGTCAAACCTTCCATTTTGATGTCATTATTCAGATGATATTTTTTCCACCAATTTACTTGAAGCAAATGATATCATGTAGCATAGTAACGTATTTACATCCAATAAATTTAAGCGGCATAAGATTTTTATTACATCTTTTCCGGTTTGAATAATAAAGATATGTATATAAATTAAATTTCATTGCCATTGCATTTTCGACTGGATGATATCAATTACGGTCTTCAGGTTTAAACATTAGTATTATTGATATTTTCGGATATGATTTATTCAAGGATTATAGATATTTTCAAGTTAATATACCATTGTTTTATTATGGCAAAAATTGGTGAAACTCATATATTTTACGTTGTAAGAGTGATCTTCTACAATTGCATGGGTATATCTTCTAATCTACAATAATATAAGGAGTACAGATATAACGGCATATATTGGAATCAATTACGGCCTTCTGGTACGGAGATTACGGGGATTATTGAAATTTTCAATATAAAACATCATCTGTTTTATTTTGGCAAAGAGTTTTGAGACTCATATTGTAATACTTGTAATCTGTTACTAACACATGGACATATCTTGTAATCTACGACAATATAAGTAGTACGGTTGTATCTTCCCATATAATTTCAGCACTTTCAGTTTGTCATATATTGGAATCGATTACTGCTTTAAGGTTTCAAGATTACGGGTTTATTGATATTTTCAATTTATACCTGTAATCTACGAATATAGGGTATATTTCCTAATATTCGCGTATATAAGTAGTACGGGTCGCATACAATTTCAACGCATTAATTTTGCATATATTTATTCAATTTCATATTTTTTGTAAATTTGTTTACAGACGAGACCAGGATGTTGTATTCTTCAGATCTGCCCCTGAAGATAATTTTGTATAGCGAGAACAGAGGTTCCCAAACTTCTTTGTAAGAACATTAACTTAAATACTTTACAGAATATTTCGATTAATAATGTAATTTTGTATGTTATAGGAAATTGCATATTATTGTGAATTTGAAGTGCCTTTATATTATATACTCCGTACGAAGAACAGGTATGCTGGCAGAAAATTAATAAAATTAAAGCTTGGAATTATTAAAATTATGCAGAACTAACTCTGCGTTGTAACTTTTAGAGGTTAATTAATCAAGATTTTTTTAATACTGTACTTAAACATTTTAATTGTACAAATATAAATTTTGTAATGATTATAAGTTTTTATATTCAAATATAAAAATTCTAAAAATCAACAGGGTGCATAGTTGCTTTCTAATTTTGTTATCCTGTAATAGACCAAAATACCCCATTAGCTTGCAGAGCCGTTGTCAAATATATCTGATGCACTGGCTTCCAAATGTTAAACACGGATGGTAAAATCAATAAAAATGGAAAAGTAAAGATTTGATTAACTCAAATTTGTACATGAAGGTAGCAAATGTGTTTCTGCATTAAATAAAATAAGAATTAGGTACAAAGATGAAAAAAATATTAAATTTTAATAAGTTATATGATGATGTAACATTTGGGTCATTAAAAAAATGAAGTTTAAAGGCAAACAAACCTAACAATACTTACATTAAAATAGTATATGACCACCCCGGACCTTCACACACACTTTACAACGATTTTCCATGCTTTCAATGAGGAGATCAACCATCGCATATGCGAGAAATGGCCATTTCTCCATAGGGCATTTTTCAACTCTCTGAGACTGGCTGGAGGAGATAAACATGCTGAGACAGCACGCCCGAGTTCATCCTAAAGGTTTTCAATGGGATCAAGGTAGAGAGAATAAGCCGGCCACTCCATTCGAAAAATGCCCACACTTCCAGGTATTCGTCAACGATGTTAGTGAAGAGCATTATCGTCCATAAGGAGGATATCAGGACCAACTGCTGCAGCGTAGTCTCACAATGGGGTCTAGGACTTCATCTCGATATCGCACAGCCGTCACAGTACTGTCATGACGGAATTCGTCACTTGTGTGTAAATTGTAAAATTACATCATTTCTTAAACTTCTATATTTATACTTATTTAAATTGTGACCCGGAATCCTCTTGTCATATGTATATATATTTTATCATCTTTAAATATATTTAATTCTGAGCAGAAATTGTGGCCATTTTCCTTTCATAAAATAATATTCTTTCACACACTTGAGGAATAGCGACCGTTAGTTCAAGGTCACACGTGTTTGCTGGCGGAGACAGCTGACTTCGTTTTTTTCTGCTTTTTTTGGTGACGCATCCTTGTGCTGAATTTGCAGATGCACGTGCCTTGTTGAATGCCGTTGGATGGGCTGGACCCTGGAGAAGAATTTGAATGAAAGTAAATTTCTATTGGTGGAAAGGTGAAGATGTGAGCCTTCCGTTATTTTTAATTGGCCGGGCTCTGGATCCGCCCGGAATGCTTAAAAGAGGTGTGAGGGGTAATTTGGGGACGCACTCTCCCTTAAAAACATCTTCGAACCCACGTTCGGCTCGGGGCTCAATCCGAATGTCGAGTTACCGTAGTCGTGGGTTGGGAGAGCCGCCACTGCCGTCAGCGTCGCCACTGCTGGACCGGACCTTTGCTGATGCTGAGCCTCGGCGTCCGTGCTTTCCGCCGTTGACATTCCGGGAACCTCCTGTTCCGGATGCCTGAAGACCGTTTCCTGTCAGAGTCCTTGATGAAGCCTGGGCCCTGGGCGGGCCGCTGCTTGTACTCTGCCTGCTGTGTGCTTGCCCCTTTACTTTTGGTCGCGGGAAGATTCTCCCCGAGGGTTCGTTTGGTGGATGTTCGACGATGACTTTTCTTGTGTTCTTCCAGATATGGAGGTAAGCGTTCTTTTCGTTAAATGGAGGCTGAGGTGCCTTCGTCTGTCCTCGTGTCATCGGACTGTTTCTCAAGACTTCTAAGCTAATTATTAAATTAAATTGATCCTTTAAAGTGTCATTGAGTTATAATTGACATAGATAATATTTAAAATACTTTAAGCTATCCTCGAGTGTGCTGCCTCCCTTTTGACCATACCATGTTAAATTAATAATAGAATATTTGATATTTATAAGTTATACTGTTGCTTAATGATATGTAGAAATAAATATTTATTTCCGGCTGAAAGCCGATGATATTTAGTGAAGTGTGGTCCAGTGGAGTGAGAGCTGAGATAGATTCAGCTGTTTGTATGTGTGACTCCATATAACTTCAGTTTTAATAAATAGAAATTTAACTTAAATTTGAGTATTTATTTAGGAGTTTATTGTGTTCTTGAAATTGTTTAAAGAGTTTTCAGCTGCCGGTGAGACCTTCAAGGTAAAGGTACTTCTCTGTTTATTTTGGAATTAGTTTGGGTTTGTTCACAGGTCATCAGTTGGGTTTATCCACTGACGGGAGGTGTGGTTGGAACCTGGGTTATAAAAATTGGAGAAAGTTAGACTTTCTTGGTCAGCCGTGTCCAGCGGAAAACCGTTGCGACAGTACCATCTTTAAAGATGTGCAGCTCTGTGCGAATTCCCGTTAAAATTCCATCTAAAACCATGACTCTGTCATTTTTATTTGCGTGAGGTTCGATGACCTTCTTGTCCTGATTGCGTATGCCTTGTTCTCTCCAGACCCGTACACGCTTATCATCTGATAACAGAACAAATTTGGACTCGTGCGTGAACAGGATGTTGCAACAATCTGATATAGTACAATTGGCAAGTTGACGACACCACTTTAATCTTTAACCTCTGGCTTGGACGATTAGTGGAACACAAACATAGCACTCGGGGGTACAGTTCCTTCACGAGGACCCTTCGGCGCCCAGTACTGGCAGATATTATCTTACCAAGTGCCGCTGAAACCATGGATGTAACAATTGTGGAGGTCGCTTGTCGATTCCGCTTGGCTACTATAGCAATATACCGATCATCAGAGGGGGTGGTAACTCTTGGACGACCAGACACAGATCTCCGGACCACTGTTTGACTTATTTGGAATTGTTTCCATAATGGAGTAATTACCGAATAATGAAAATATCGACATCTTTGATTGACTATCCTGCTTTAATGCGGCCGACTGCACGCCAGCGCTCAATATCTGTTATTCGTCCTTTTGCAGTCATATAAACACGAATATCAACAAATATAATCCTACAAAAGTTATAAACTGTTCGTATCAGCATTTAAATGCATCCCCCCTCAAACCCTTCAGCATGCTGGCGTCTTCAACGACTGCTTAATTAACATATATCCGAACAGTCAATCGTGATTGGCTGTAGCATACGATATTTGCATACTGCCATCTACATCTGCAGCGATATTCAGTCACTCAAATTCAAATACGCTTTCGAAAAATGAGAATTTAAATTGGTGTGCTTAACTTTTGAAAGTCAGTGTTTTTCCAAACTGGACGTCTGCTTTGGCCAGAGCAATCGTGTAATGGGCTTTTTTACTTTCAACTTCCAAAACGTTCACCAACCTGGGCCGGATTATGTAATAAGTGGGTTACCATTTTCTCAGAAGTGTTTTCCTCCACAACCACAACGTTCGTGTTTTAATAATGCTCCCACTGAGCTGCAAGATGATTATTCGTCAGAAAGCGCTGTGTGTGCAATAGGTGCCCCAGGTTTGGAACCTAACAGAGCTACAAAATTTTATTATGCACTACAAACTCTTTCATGCGTCACAGACTATATTATGCACTACTAACTTTATTATGCCCTACAAACTTTATTATGAGCTGTAAATTTTATCATATGCTTCGCTCGTATCAGAGCTATGACCTGCACATATAATACGGTCTTTATACATAATAATGTATAAGGAAATATTGGATTAGAGTCTAAAATCGAAGTTGAGTTTCTAATGTTTCTACGGGTTTTAAAAAAATAGCTTGAAAAGCATTTATATTAGTACATTTGAGTATTTAAAATATTTTATTCACATTTTTAACAATATCCAATTTATATCGTAGTGACTGTTTTTCTTATTTCTCTTTGATTTCTCAAATACAAGAAAATCAATTTTCTCTTTCATTGATCTTCACCGTAAGGAATCATTAGCGTTTCTGCAAACTTGACAAAAGTTTTAAAGTTTCTTCTAAGTGACGCTGTCCAAGGTATTATTCGTTTCATTTTACTTTCCCTACATATAGTATAGTAATGGAAAAAGTGGTGTGAAGAGGTTAGAAAATTCGAACTCGGATTTTTGATTGAAGACAACATTTTAAACAATCCTGAATATGAATCCTACATTATTGAGGTGCTCCCTGAATGTGCGTATGTGTGTTAGCGTATGTATCCGTGATTCCATGTGCGCAAAATCTCTCAAACGAAACTTTTTCGAAATTAATTTAGTACAATTATTTCAATCAATGAATTCTGAAACCCAACTGATTTTATATGCAATCGAAAGTTTGACATTCCATCAATTTTGAAATGAATGTTTAAAAAAATCATAAAACATTCAGAACTTTCAAGAGTGATAAATAAACTATCTTTTAAGACATAATATGTTTTTATTAAAAAAATAATTTTACAAATTTTAGAAAGCTGGAGAAAACCGCTCTCAAAATATTGCATGATTTTCAAATACTCGTTAACAGAAAACAAGAAAGATCAATCATGCTTAAAGCATTGATTATGAAACACTTTCCAACTTCATTGCAATTTTATTTAAACATCTATAAAATGCAATACATTCCTCGGTAATATTTTAAAACTTATCACAATACTATATTAATATATTATATTTGAAAACTTAAACATTTATCGAAAAAAATGAACTTCATTCAAATAACGGCATTGAAATATAAATTGCCTGGTTTAAACACCTCTAAAATGCAATACATTCCTCGGTAATACTTTTAAAATTATCATAATACTACGATAATTTATTATATTTGAAAACATCATCGAAAATAACTGAAATTCATTCAAATGACATCATAGAAAAAATAGCACGCCTGTCTCTCTCTATAAAAGCAGCATTTTAATCATAACATTATCCCATTAATTTTATTCATCACAATACTATAATAAATTATTTTATTTAAAAATTAAGACCATGGAGCTACAAGTCATTAAACTGTATACTTAAAACTTCATCGAAAAAAACCGTCCTTCTCTCTGTAAAATCAATGAATATTTCATTCATATCAGCTATGCAAACTCCATGAGCTAAATAATTTTGCGTTAAAGAAATACAGCAATTCTTATACAACTCATTCTACATATTTTGCTGTTTACATTTTACATTAGTGAAAAATAGGCTTCGTTGTAGAAATAATTAAATTTGGTTGATGATTTAAACTCAAATATATTGTAATTGCGTTGTTCCAGTATGTAGATGCACAGAATTTAAGCAAAAATAAAGCGGTTTTAGGACGGATAAAACACTCAATATAAATAAAAAGAACTTAGAAGGACAAGATGGATGCCATATTTCATTTGGAAGTGGGTCAGGTGATGTGAGTCTGCAGTGAAAGACATGTGCTGCCCACATCAGAATTTCTAACAATATTTCAACAATGATTTATAGAAGTACGCCACCTTCGACAATAAGTCCAGCTATCAAATGAGAACCAAATTTCAGTTTAACGTGCAAATTCAATGTTATTTAAAATACTTATGGCTGTTATTTTGTGCAGATAAACTCAAATTATTATTGAAGAAGTAAAGAGGACGTGAATATAAGTCTGCAGGGGAATACATGTGCTGCCCACATCAGAATTTTTAACAATATTACAACAATGATTTATAGAAGTGAACGGGGATTATTTGCAGGCCATTTCGAAACATATGTATGATCTATATTTAAAGATCCACCAAATTTTTGTAGAATAAAATGTTCAACAAATTTAAGCTGTGTACCAAATTTTGACTCTCTAGGACTTAGGAAAGTGCATTAAAAATGCCATCAAATAAGTATATCACAAAGAGTTATATAAAATTTAAAAGAAGTTTGAAAAATTGTTATCTTCCAGATTTATTTTAAAATGTGAAGCCTGGCTCATATACAAAATGATTAAACTCCTGGAAAGATATTCATTATATAATATATATCTTTTTTCTTTCTGGAGGATATCCCAAAAGTCAGAATTTAATTGAATTTGTTTTTTTCCCCATATTAAATAATTTTTAATCAAAAAACTACTTAATATATTTTACTGAAATTTTTTTTATATATGTTATGAAATACTATGAATATTTCCTAAAAATTTCGAAGCAATTTGTGAATTTTAAATTTGCTTAAAAATGTTTGAAAAATTATTTCCCATAGGGTTCAATGTATTTCATTTTTTCAACCCGGGTTCAATAAAAAATTATTTGGGTGATATTATTTTTTTATATTCCCATAGGTTCCACAGACCGTCTGAAAAACATATTAAAATTTCATTTTGATAAAATCATTTTTACGGCAGTTATCATGCTAACGGACATACAGACAGGCAGACAGACACAATGAACAAAGTCATAAACACTTTTCAACTATGTTGTAAAGTGTTAAAAAAGGCTAAAATATCATAACTTACTAAAATGCAAATTAAATAATCATTTAATATTTAACTTTTTTAGAAAACGAAAGAAACCGACTCTCGAACGTTAGCACAAACCGCTCTTGTTGCACAGATGTTGCATTGAGATGTTGCACAGTTTTCAAATAAATTTATTAAAAATAATACATAAAATTAACAAGAAAGATCAATCATGCATAAAGCATTGATTATGAAACACTTTCCAACATCAATGCAATTTTATTTAAACATCTCTAAAATGCGATATATTCCTCGGTAATATTTTTAAAATTATCACACTACTACATTAATTTATTATATTACAAAACTTAAAATTTCATCGAAAAAATTGAACTCCATTCAAATGACGGCATTGAAATATAAATTGCCTGGTTTAAACATCTCTAAAATGCGATACATTTCTCGGTAATATTTTTAAAATTATCATAATACTACAATAATTTATTATATTTGAAAACTTCATCGAAAACAACTGAAAATTATTCAAATGACGTCATCGAAATATAACACGCCAGGCTCTCTCTATAAAAGCAGCATTTCATTCATTAACATTTTTCCATTCGTTTCATTCATTACAATACTATAATAATTTATTTTATTTAAAAACTTAAGACTATGGAGGTAATTAAAATCTATGCTTAAAATTCCATCGAAAAAATCGTTCTTCTGTCTGTAAAATCAATGAATATTTCATTCATATCAGCTATATTGCAAACTCCATGAGCTAAATAATTTTGCTTTAAAGAAATGCAGCAATTCTTATACAACTCATCCTACATATTTTGCTGCTTACATTTTCCATAAGTGAAAAGTAGGCTTCGTTATAGAAATAAGCAAAATTGGAAGATTACTTAAACTCAAATATATTGTAATTGCGTTGTTTCAGTATGTAAATGCACAAAATTTAAGCAAAAATAAAGCGGTTTCAGGACGGATATAACACTAAATATGAATTAAAAAGAACTTTAAAAATCACAATTTTGACACAAGATGGATGTCATATTTTATTTTGAAGTGAGTCAAGTGAACTCTTCATACAATTGTCATGTGATCGCTTCATATAAAATGTGAAATTATTATTTTAATTTTTATTTAAAAAGCTACTGAATATATTTTGCTGAAATTTTTTTATATATTTTATGGGATAATTTGAATATTTGCAAAAACTTTTAAAGCAATTTGTGAATTTGAAATCCGCTTAAAAAATATTTGAAAAATTAGATCTTATAGGGTTCAATGTATTTCATTTTTTCAACCCGGGTTTAATCCAAAACTAATTGAGTGATAATATTCATTTATATTACTATAGGTCCCACAGGCAGTCTGAACAACAAACTAAAGTTTCATTTTGATAAAGTCAATTTTACGGCAGTTATCGTGCTAACGGATAAACAGACACACAGACAGACAGACGGACAGAATGAACAAAGTTATAAACACTTTTCAACTTTGTTGTAAAGTGTTAAGAAAGTCATAAATACTTTTCAACTTTGTTGTAAAGTGTTAACAAAGTCATAAATACTTTTCAACTTTGTTGTAAAGTGTTAACAAAGTCATAAATACTTTTCAACTTTGTTGTAAAGTGTTAAGAAAGTCATAAATACTTTTCAACTTTGTTGTAAAGTGTTAACAAAGTCATAAATACTTTTCAACTTTGTTGTAAAGTGTTAACAAAGTCATAAATACTTTTCAACTTTGTTGTAAAGTGTTAACAAAGTCATAAATACTTTTCAACTTTGTTGTAAAGTGTTAAGAAAGTCATAAATACTTTTCAACTTTGTTGTAAAGTGTTAACAAAGTCATAAATACTTTTCAACTTTGTTGTAAAGTGTTAAAAAGAAAGTAGTTTTCCCCAATGGGTTCACTTTTCTTGTGTAATTACGCGATTGATCTCTTATTATTATTGTTGTGAAACTACTTCGTTCCATTTTCGAGAAGATATTTCCTACCAAAGCTTTACATTTTACCACCAAAGAATTCACCAATTCTTCGTCGTTTCTTTCACTAATTTTTATTAAATATCCATTGAATTTTGATAAGAAGTTTGCAGGTGAATATGATTAAGTTATTCTGTTTAAGTTTTGGAATTGCCAAAAGTTCCCAATTTTAATTTACGTGATGTTTATTTAATTCGAAAAATATTGTGTTGTGTACATCTTTATGTCACCGTGAAACAAGTTAAAGAATCGTATTATGTAGACAAATTCATGTGCTGCACACATCATATCTTCCTATATTGTCACAGCATTATAAGTATCACTATATTATTTCGACTTTTAGGGAATTTTTATAGTAAAGAAATTGAATTTGAACAAACGTTTTCATATAATAAAGTAGATGTATGAATACCTCATCCATTCGTCAGATTTTATGAATGTGCAGAAATACAGTTCATATGGTAGCAACAAACATTGGAGAATAAGTAATAATGTTCAAGTGCGAAAGTGCTTTAAATAAATCCACACCATTTGACACCAAACTTAGCACATTGGAACTTGAAACGAAAGTTATACGGTGAGCAATTAACGCACTAAAACTCAAATGAGTTATAAATTTTTAACTAGTTCCTTAAAAGCATTCAAATAATTTGAATTTGTAAATACATGTAATATTTTTGTCGTACATTGTGACTTTTAATGCATTATTCAAATTCGCACAATACAATAGCCATAATTTTATTTTTTAATAAAACTTTTAATTGGACAAAATTAAGAACAGAAAGAGAACAAAATTAGTAACACGGTTTCAAAAGATTATTTTTTTAATTTTATTTTAGTGATGATGTTGTATATTTAACCTGTCTAATGAGAGGAATATAATTGAGTAATGTATTTAATAATTTTCAAATTAACCTTACACTGTATAGAAGTTTTAAGTATTCACTTATGACAGGGACTAAAACTGGAACAGATATTTTTGGGATTTTTTTTTTCACTTTTAATGGAATTTTTCTAAAATATGCAACTATTTCTCAAAATGTGCCTTAGAGAGCCTGCTAAAATATTGTTATATAAAGCTAGGATATTAATTCTCATTTAAAATAGCAGCATCTATGGACTTATTTAGCTCTTAATATGCGTCATCAGCATGGAACAATATCTGCTATGACTGTAAGAATCTTAGCATGTACCGCAGTTTTTCATCCTTCTATGAAGACCACAATGAGAGCACTATTGTAGATTAAAAAATATCTACCTTGGACGGATTCTGTGAAATGTAACTTCGCCGTTGCAGCCTCGTCCAACATGAGCTCAATCATAAGAAATCAAGCTGGTTGCATTGCAAGACTGAATCTATTGGTCTGCATGGAAGTTCGCAAGATTATGGCACATAGCAAGTTTCCTTCATGCTATTGCAGATATCGGCTATTCACGCTGAGCTTGTCCATGGATTTTGTTATCCACTATGAAAGCGTAAGTCTATTTTGCAAAGTGACATAATGCGCTTTATATCGTAAACTTAAAGCATAGTTGTGTTCAACTTTTAATTAAAACATTTTAATCATTTTATTTAAAATTACTCGATTGATTTGGGAACGTTTACATTTCCCATTTTTCTGCCAACTCCCAAAAAATTAATTTTTATTTTGTCAATATCTGTATAGAAAGAATTATTATCGCTTAACATGACAAAAATTTTTAAGTATCTAAGACAAAACTTCCAAGATAAGAGAAACGAAGAAAATGTTGAACTATTTTTTTTTTTTTTAGTTTTGTTACACTAGAATAATTTTTTTCGTATTATTTTGAACTTTAAGGTATGATATTCATGAAGAAGTATCCTTCAAAACAAAAAATTGTGTTGGAAGATTTTGTGGACCTGACATCCACAAATAGATGCTGTTATACACAGTAATGAAAGTGAGATCACTTACTTCAAATTGTTAAACTTTATCGTATTTTATAAAGTTAACTATATTTCCCTTTAACTTTTAGAATATTTTACCATATTTTGAGTAATACTTTACTGGTATAGGTACGCTTTGATTTTCCATTTCTCAGCCAGTATCAGAAAATCAATTTCGAATTTCTTTGATATAAGCCGAAAAGGAATTATTATCGTTTCCTTTGACGTGACAAAAGTTTTAAACTTTCTTCTAAGGTAAGACTTTGGGACACAAAGGAACTTCCGTGCCATTTTACAATTATGTTACATCATTGCACTTTTTTCCTTTCTTTTATTTTAACCCTTAAGGAATTTAATTTGTAAGGAAATGAAATTCGCAGAAAATATTTGTGTTAAACTTTTTTGATATATCGAACAGTTTTAACTATAGGGATATTTGAAAAATTTTATTTGCTCCACACTTTTTCTTTTAAGGGCTTACATGTTTGTATATTAATTATGACATATCCTGCTTTAAATTTCAATGTCGATTTCCATTTATCCTTTAAAAGTTTCTATTTATTTACGAATATGTCCATTACATTTGGCCTGAAAAATTGTTGTCTCGTTTGAAAATATTAGAAGCCTCCATCCAATGCAAGCACATAAGCAAAAGTCAATTATTGACACATATGGCATTCAGACAATGTAGTTTTTCAGCCTTTTTGCTATCCTATCTTTTTATGTTAAGCGACTACAAATTGTTAACAAACTGACATCGACCATTATAAAATCGTTTATTATATGAATTTAAGAGCCGATTCAGTGGAATTTTTTTAGTTCTTCTCCCTCAGAAGATCACACATTTTTATACTCTAGCTACTATGGATTTTTACATCTTTAGTTTTCGGCAGCTTTTCAACGATTAAACTTCGTTTAAGAAATGTTAATACAATTTTAGTTTATTTTCTGATAATTGATCACAGCATGTTGAACTTGGCTCAAAAAATTTGCATATTATGTTGTTTTATTTCATCAGATTTTTTGAACAGATGCTGCATTAATATGCAAAAAATTTTTTATATAATTTATGGTATAACTTGAATATTTTCTAAAACTTTCAAAACAATTTGTGAATTTTAAATCCGCTTAAAAAATGTTTAAAAAATTAGGGCCCATAGGAGTCAATGTATTTCACTTTATCAACCCGGGTTCAATCCAAAACTAATTGGGTGATATTATTTATTTATATTTCCATAGGTCCCACAGACCGTCTGAACAACATACTAAAATTTCATTTCGATTAAGCCATTTTTACCACAGTTATCGTGCTAACGGACAGACATACAAACAGACAGACAGAATGAACAAAGTCATAAACACTTTTCAACTTTGTTGTAAAGTGTTAATAAAACGTTTCTCAAATTCTGGGCTTTGAGAATTTTTTAAAAATCTATTGTTTTGTTTTTTAACTTTCGAATGTTTTGAGCACATACCAACATCCTTAAGTTCCATTTAGAATACACCGTGTTTCTGGAACAATTGATTAGAGATTAAAATCAGTTCACACCATACGTTTTACATACTTTGTATCGTGCCGTATATTTGAAAAATAATTAATACATATGTTCTCTAAATATAGCTCTTGGTTAGATTACTTCAGCTCTTGGTTAGTTGAAGATTGCTTTGTACAAACACTATAGCACTTTGCACAAACACTAGTATTAAAAATTTAAAAATCAGTACATTTGTAGAGACATGTGAAGGGAACACGGTAAAAAAACCTGTTTGGGATTCAGAATTTAGTTTAAAAGATAATGAATGACAAAGTCAAATAAAAATATTTAAGATACCAGTTCGCGTCCTGGAGAGACTAACAATAGCCGACTAACAAGACTCCGAATTTTAGAGGATTGTACCTACAATGTTTATTACTTTCCATATATGCATAATGTATAAGGAAAGTATTGTGACGGGGTCAAAAATTCGAATTCGAGTTTTCGACGGGAAAGCACGTTTCAAGCATCCCTGATCACGAATTAAATATTTTTGAAGCGATATCTGGTGTGTGTGTGTGTGTGTGTGTGTGTGTGTGTGTGTGTGAAAGTATATATGTGTCTATGTGTGTGTGTGTGTGTGTGCGTCAGTGAGACTTTGGCGACGATAATTGACGAACGAATGGACCAATTCGAACGAAATTTTGAACAAAAATCACAATCCGTAAACACTGGAAGACTATTGTTTTTATACGCAATCGAATGTTCAGAGCCCCCCTAAATTTTCGAGTGAAATTTTGAAAAAATCGTCAAAAAATCAAAACCGCTAATAAAGTTACGCAAATAGACATTTCTTATGTAATTTTTTATTAGAAAACGATTGACGTAAATTTTAGAACGTTAACCTGAACCGTTCTCGAGATATTGCACATTTTTCAAAAAAATTATCAAAAAGTCATATTAAATAAGAAAAAAATATTTCCTATTGAGAAACATGTTCACTTTTCATATGTACTACCATGCGATAAATTCAGTGACTTCATTCTCGTGGATCTAGCTCGTTCTATTCACGAAAAAAGATACTTTGAGTAATACTTTTTTATTTGAACGCCAATAGTCATTTTTCTGCTGTAAGAATAACTTATTTCTTCGTCCATAACGTTTGACGAGATTTTGGCGACGAATTTGGTGGAATGTCGCCAACTTGGCGACTTTTTAAGTGTTGCTAAATTAACTAAAATCTCGCCAAATGGATAAAAATAACGCTAAATAAATGACGACTCAATGATGCTGACAACATGGAAAATGACGACTTATTGACGATTATTCAATGTCTTGGAAAGAATATAAATAACTACTATAAAAACATTCTATTTTTTTACTGTAAAAGTAGTAACTTCATTGCATTATATAAGGAAAGTCATGTGCTGCCCACATCAGATGTTTTTATAATATAAAATACATTTTATAATGTAAAACATATTTTATAATATCTCGACTCTTATAATAAGCTTCTGAAATATTAATAAAATATATTAAAATATATAAAGATTTTTTTTTACATTACGAGACTTTTTTTAATTTAGTTTCCAAAATCTTCGTCATTGGTTGCTGCCCAAAACATCAGAAATGTAGGCTGGCGAATACGTTATTATTACGTTAATAACGTATAATTACGTTATTATACGAAAATATTAAAATTATATATATTTAATTAAACAAAGTTAGTAAGTTCACGTTGGATTATGTGGACTAAAATATGTCATACTGTTTATTATTACTAACAGGGCGTGTGAGGTCTAATAGCCTTTTGATTATTATGTCTCTCAGTTTGCATTATAATTTATGTTTCTTTAAACTAACTATTCTGACTGGTTCGGTTGTTGGACCAATCAGCGAGCTAATAAACATTTCGAGCTAATCAGCATTTCAAGATAATCAACATGTGAAACAGAAATACGTTTCTGATCGTAAGAGATTCAGTAGTAAGATGACGAATTCTAATAAGAGTTTGGATGTGAGTGACCTGCAGTGAAGCAGAAGGCATGATGATAGATTTGGAGAAGTCCGAAATGTCGCCGCCAGCCTAGTGGCAAAAACTCAATTCGATGCAACGATGACTAGGACAAGTTTAGTATTTGGATGTGTGGTCGCAATACGGGGGCGAAGTAACAGAATGCCAGTGGTAAGCATATAAGTATTAAAACTCGTTCCATTTAAGAATGATCACCAGGCCAGTTAATAGTAGTATCTTGTATATTTGTAATTTATTCTGAGTGTGTGCAATAATAAGTACTGTCTATGTCATCAGTTGCTTTAAACAGCCAGCTGCTGTAATTTCTGTGCAGTTCACTATAAAACAAGTTTGATTTAAAACAGTGTCGCCCTGTGTTATTGCCCTTGGACCAAAAGCCCTGAATATCAAGTAATTTAAATTTCAGTTATGTCACTTTGAGGACAGATATAAGTACGGATAAATAATCCTGTCATACACGTATAATCATCCATACGATAGAGTAACCAACAAGAGTCTATGAAGGCAATTACTTTACAAGCGTTTCGCAGCTACAATTATAATAATCAATTACGATTAACTAACAATAACAATTAAATGTTTTACTGTGCATTCTTGTTATAAGAGCTATTACTATAAAGTATTAACTGACTAATTAATGGACATCAATGAATTTGTTTACATTTAAAACCACGTACGCGTATGAAATTATAAAAATGTAACTGAAAGCTATAATTTTGCAACTGCTACCTAGCAGTCAGTGCGAAAACGCTCGCGAAGAGTGCTCCTGCGGTTAATGAGTCGTTGCCCTAGTGGTCGCCCCTAAACTCGCAAAGCGAGCATTATGGCTATTCTCTGGGAGCAGTATGTAACCAGCAGAGGACGGAGACCCATAGCTCCTACCCTTGTTTTAGGGAGAATTTTCAGTTAGGAGTCCCCAGTTTCGGGGAGGATGTTCGTAGGTGTAATACCCTATTTCGGGGGATGCTCCTTGTTTTTTAGTTATCAGAAAATATCGTTTCGCGAGTTCTTTTTTCAAATCCGACGACTCACATGACCGCCCTCATTCTTCGTTCTCGATAGCGCGCGTCAACCCCGGGAGTTCGGAAATATCCGCTCTCGGTTCGCTACCGATTACTAATAGCTGGAGATCCCTTCGCGGGCTCTTTCATAGCACCTTCGAAGGAGAAATACACCCTTTGAGGCATCACACCTTGTTCATTGACGCTCATAAATCCCCTAAACTCGCTCTGTGAACTCTTTAACTTGAGTGTAATGGTCGTCAGAACACTCCTTGCCCCCGTCCACAAGCTTGCTGTCGCTTGCTCACCTCCGGAGCTCAAGAGATTTTTTTCAATGCTCTCTGACTCTCACTTACCACCAGAGCTCGCTTTGTGAGCTCTGGTGACACTCTCCTTCACTCCGTCACTCATGCAATACAGCCATAAATCCTTTAAGAAGGCCCCGCTACATGATTGCTGCCACTCACATAAGCTTATGTCGCTTTGGGAGCTTGTTCGCCCAGCTTGCTACACATCAATTGTAAACATGTTATTTTTATTAATCAATGGTCATGCATTTGATTCCCTAATCATTCGTCCATACAGCAGCCGGATGATAACCAGATTACCATCATATGACATTTTCCCGTCTGCGCACCACGAGGACTCAACTAATTTCACCCTTTACGGACACCCCAACACCCACAACAGCAGATGAGGTTCGGTCCCACGATCTGGCAGTCGAAAAAGCACGAGGAAAAGCTTGCAATAAACATCTAGGCTACTGGAAATGAATTGCAAAAATGAACTTTCAGTTACATTTTAACATTCTTGGACGCGCACATGGTTTTAAATGTAAACGAATTAAATTATTTCAATGAAACAGTCAATTATAAACTCAATGAAACAGTCAATTTCAATGAAACAGTCAATTATATAAAAATATTTCTAACAATAAGAATGCACAACAAGACATATAATTGTTAATACTGGTTAATCGTAAATGCTCATAAAAATAATGATTGTGAAACGCTCTGTTTGTAAGAATCACATAGTGTCAAGTGTAAAAGTTGTAATATAGTTCAGAATTAAATGTCTATATTTTAATGTTGATACTGCTTCAATAACTCAGTGCTTTGACATCTTCGTCACGTTTCCAGAAACAAAACATAGAAAATTTGAAAATCGGTCAGATCAACCAAACCCTTGCCCATACTGAAGAAAAATGTCACTTCAAAATTGCATCAAAATAGCATCAATCTCATAAATAAATCGAAATTTTAAAAATGGACTATTTAGGTACATATCTGACCAATTCTGTGCTCTTGCAATTGTTTATCTGTCTATTCAACAACAAATTTGAAACTCTTATATTTTTCTTTGAATTTGACATTAAATATCTCATACACTAAAGCCTTAATCGAAAAACTGTTGATGTTATCGTAATCCACTAACATGTCTCCACAAACATAAAAAAAAAATCTTATTTATGTATACAGATTTGCAGTACTAGAGAGAGAAACGTGAAATACACAAAATATGGCAGCCACCTATTCCTAATATTTAGAAATACTGCATGATAATCTTAATAACAAAAATGTATTTTTGTGATTGTGAATTATTGTTTTAAGGTGTACGTTTTACAACGTAATCTGCGCTAATTTACATTTCTTGAAACGTATAGAAATGCTTATATTTTAACTTTGACATGTACCATTTAAAAACCTATTCAACATCCACAGAAATGAAATTTATTAATAAAACCGCTAAAATAAATAAGTATAGTGAATAAGTATACTAAATTAGTAGTGAAATAAAGAATCACTCTGCATCTTCTGTTCTGAATAATATTTCCTCATATCTGAAATTCACCAAAGTTCAAAACAATACGAAAAGATAATGACGTTGTGACAAAACTGAAAAATGGAAGGGAGTTTAACTTGGATAATGTCTTGACTTAGAAGAAACTTTAAACTTTTGTCACGATAGTGGAAACGATAATGATTCCTTTTTGGTGAAGATCGATAGAACTCAGAATTGATTTTCTAGAAGAATTTGAGAAATCAAAGAGAAATGAGGAATCCAATCATTTCCTGTATAAACTGGATATTGCTTGAAGGTGTGGACAAAATGTTTGAAATGTTCAACTGAATTAAATGAAACGTTCATTGAACCTGTTGCTTATATAATTCTAGAAAATAAAAACTTTAGCAATGGAGAAAAACTGTCATAAAATACAAGTTTAAAGACAACACCTTATAAGGGTGATCAAAATATCGATCACATCAAAATTCAGAATTATATAATGTATTGAAAAACTGAAATATTAAAGTTTTGCTTTTTTTACGTAGTATTGAGAAATTATTTTTATTATGACGTGGTGGTCGAACGGTCAAGGCGATCGTTTTCAAAGCAATCGTTCGACCGTCGCATTGTGGGTTCGAGTCCCACGTAAGGTATGGATGTTTGTGTTGTGGGCGTAGTGTGTTCCGCCCCCTCTGGTGCGCCTGGGGCAACGTCCTAGGACGGCTAAATGGTTCACGTTCTGTCCGATGTTATAGGCGAATGTCAAGTGGTTGGCATAAAAAAAAAAAAAGTATTTTTATCACGAACATTTTTGAATTCGAGATTTTGATGCCAGTATATGTTTTAAGACGTTCTCAACATGTTTTGGATATTTTTGGAGTGATGTCCTTTTGTCTGGCTGTATGTCTGTGGTCAATTTATGGTGTACACGTTAGCGGCTACAATTATTAATGGATTTTTACGAAACATTATATTCGACTTTATTATAAAAAATCTAGAACAGAAATCTATTACATTCGAAATTAAAAATTCGAAATCTACTTCGAAATTAAATTTATTTGAAATTCTTTATTTTTAACATGGCAGTATAGGAAAAAAATTTGACATAATTATAAACAAAAGGGTTTATTTATGGTCCAATAATCACGAAGCGACACAAATCATATAAAACTAAACAGGTTTTTGAATTTCAATTTAGATATATGGTGTAAATTAATGTTTTACTGGCTGGGTTTGCTGCTGAATGTAGACCGATGAAAACGGCGAGTTATGTGCCCTCTTTACTGATATACATTGTCCAACAATACCATTAATGTACAATAGCTACTATGTGAAACTAATGAAAATTAACTTGAGTTTGACTCAATGCTACTTTCTCATACCAGAATAAATTCATTTTTTATGTTTTCAAATTTTATAAGAAAATATTTGAAACATCGGTATTGTGTGTCCAAATGATTACAGCTATAACAAGTTACCCGTCGCTTTAAAATACTTAAAAACTATTTCGATTTATACCATCCTTGACAATCTACGCCCCGGGGGTGAGTAAGTTGCTCCTCGAGAGGGGCTTATAAGGTCTCGAACAAAAAAAAAATGCTTCGCGTCATTTTTTCACAACAATGATTGAAACTATTTAGTCATGTGACTGAACCTTTTATGCAAATACATTTCAAAGTTTTTGCTCGAGTAGAAAATAATTTCTATCCAGTTCTAGATTTTCTTATAATAAAGCTAGATATAAAGTTTTGTGAAAATCTATTAATTTTTGTGGCTGATATTTGTGTAAACAAGAAGTCGACCACAGACATCAGAGACATCACTACAAAAATATGCAAAACATAAGAAAAACGTGAGCAACATATAAAAGCACAAATAACACAATAATGCAGAATGCAGCTGTTTCGAGGATATGCTGTATCCCCTTCGTCAGTGTTAGAGAACCAACAAACCTGAAGTCTAAAAAGAAGAATAGACGTGATAGGAAGAAGTAGGAGGATTATACACCCAATACCTGGATAAGATTCCGGGATAGACAGACATCGCTCCAAAATTAGTTAAAAAGTGTTCAGGAGGTTTTAAAACACATATTGGCATTAAATGGCAGTAAAATGAATTAAATGTAAGAGATAAAAACATTTGTCATTCTTAAAGATGTGTTTAAAACAGGAAAAAATTAGAAGTGTATATAGAATTGGTAATACTTGGTGATTTAGGTAGTTCAGTTTGAATTTATAAATTCTTCAAACAAATATTTTGAATTATCAAGTCGGGTATCATAAATAAATTTTTCAATTTTAGCAAATTATAACAAATGTATCATTATATATTTTAATATATTTCATTAATATTTCATAAGCTTATTATAAGAGCCGAGATATTATAAAATACGTTTTACATTATTAAATATATTTTACATTATAAAAAAATCTGATGTGGGCAACACATGACTTTCCTTATATAATACAATGAATTTACTACTTTTACAGTTAAAAAAAATCGTATTCTTATAGTAGATACTTATGCTCTTTCCAAGATATTGAATTTTTTTCAATTAGTCGTCATTTTCATTGATTCAGCGTTATATTTATAATTTTGGCGAGATTTTAGTTAATTTGGCAACATTTAAAATTGTCATTCCGCTAAATTCGTCGCCAAAATCTCGCCAAGCGGTATGGACGGTAAAATAAGTTATTCTTACAGCAGATAAATGACTATTGTGCGTTCAAATACAAAAGTATTACTCAAAGCATCCTTTCATGTGAATGGAACGAGTTAGATCCATGAGAATCATGTCATCAAATTTATTGTATGATATTACATATTGAAAGTAAACATGTTTCTCAACAGTTAATAATTTTTTTTTAATTTATGCGATTTTTTTGATAAATTTATTTAAAAATGTGCAATATCTCCAGAACGGTTCATGCTAGCGTTCTAAAGTTTATGGCAAGCGTTTTCTAAGCAAAAATTACATAAGAAATGTCTATTTAAGTAACTTTATTAAATATATTTTAATTTTTTGATGATTTTTTCAACATTTCACTCGAAAATTTAAGGGGTTCTGAATAGTCGATTGTGTTTTAAAACAATAGGCGTCCAGTATTCAGGGATTGTGATTTTTGTACCAAATTTCATTTGGATCGCTCCATTCGTTCGTCGGTTATCGTCTCCAACACACACACACACAGAGAGAGACATCACCTCAAAAATGTTCGATTCGTGATCAAGGATGTTTGAAACGTGCTCTCCCGCCGAAAACTCGAATTCGAATTTTCGGCCCCGTCACAATACTTTCCTTGAACATTATGTATATAAAGAAAGAAATATATAATACGGATGTAAGTCAGCTATTCCAATAATGATAATCTATTATCATTCTATCTCCTATCATTCAAATCTAGTATCCTAGATCATATACCTAGTATACCTAGATCGTATATCTAGTAAATATTATAACTTCAATTGGAGCATATTTCTCATTTCTCTGCAAATTGTTCGTAGAAAATCAATCTTGCGTTTTGCAGTTTTCCTCTGAAAAGGAATCATTACAGTTTCCGTTTACGTGACAAAAGTTTAAAGTTTCTTCTAAGTCAAGATGCTGGCAGAGGAAAAACTCGTTCCATTTTTCAGTGTCGTCACAGCAGTGTAATTTTCGTTCTATTATTTCGATCTTCAGGGGTGACGAAAGGAGAATCGTGAGAGAGGAAAATATATATATTTATTTATATTCCAATATATATTTTATCATATTTTGAATGAGTGTTATTTTGTATAATTTTGAAACTGAAAACGTTTTCAGTTGAGAAGATTATCAAAATCAAAACAGTAATCAGTTTAGATAATCAATATTTCATTTGAAACGATTATGACATATATAATGAAAAAAAATAATTGTATTCATTTTTTAGCTATAAATTATTTAGTTTTGAGAAGTGAGAAATTACGTATATAACATATTATTTACGAAAGAAAATTTATATTGAAATCATTTTTTTTTTGTGAAGCTGAAACACACAGATTTTATGACGTGTTTAGGGACCCAGATGTGTTGATCTTTAAAATGTAACAGGTCCAATGTGAATACAAACGTAAGTACAAATTCTGCGGTTGTGCTGTAATTGAAATTATGGTGCAGTATTTTTACTATGCTGCAAAGTTAATCAATAGATCACTATGAGTAATTCTATAGGAAGTGTCATTATTACTTTCCTTATATACATAATGTAGAAGAAAAGTATTGTGACGGGGTCGAAAATTCGAATTCAAGTTTTCGACGGGAGAGTACGTTTTAAGCATCCTTGATCACGAATAAAACATTTTTGGAGTGATGTCTGTGTGTGTGTGTGTGTGTGTGTGTGTGTGTGTGTGGAGACGTTAACTGACGACGATTCGGACGAAATTTGGGACAAAAATCACAATCCCTAAACACTGGAAGCCTATTGTTTTTATACGCAATCGAATGTTCAGAACGCCCCTAAATTTTCGAATGAAATTTTGAAAAAATCGTCAAAAAATCAAAACCACTAATAAAGTTACGCAAATAGACATTTCTTATGTAATTTTTCATTAGAAAACGATTGCCATAAATTTTTGGACGCTAACATAAACCGTTCTCGAGATATTGCACATTTTTTAAAAAAAATATGAAAAAGTCATATAAAATAAAAAAAAATATATTTCCCATTGAGAAGCATGTTCACTTTTCATATGTAATAGCATGCGATAAATTGGGTGACATCATTCTCGTGGATTTAGCTCGTTTCATTCATGAAAAATGATACTTTGAGTAATAATTTTGTCTTTGAACGCCAATAGTCATTTATCTGCTGTAAGAATAACTTATTTCTCCGTTCATAACGCTTGGCGAGATTTTGGCGACGAATTTGGCGGAATGTTGCCAACTTGGTGACATTTTTAATTGCTGCCAAATTAACAAAAATCTCGCCAAATTGATAAAAATGACGCTAAATCAATGAAAATGACGACTAATTGAAGAAAATTCAATATCATGGAAAGAATATAAGTATCTACTATAAGAATAACGTTTTTTTTAGTTGTTAAAGTAGTAAATTCATTGCATTATATAAGGAAAGTCATGTGTTGCCCACATCATATTTTTTTAGGTTGATTTCGCAAAATCATATTTCTTAATTTCTTAGTAAAACCTTCAATGTGGTACGAAATATAGGTCACCACACACTGGTAAAATTTTATATAAATAAAATTGAAAACGCGTCTATCTGTCTGTCTGTCTGTCTGTCTGTATGATTGTCTTATCATCACAGGGGAAATGCTGAATCGAATTTGATGAAATTACGTGGGTAGTCTGGAAATAGTCCCACTTAAAATGTACTCCGTGTTTCGAGTTTCTAAGACCAGGGTTTTTGTCGAGATATTAATGAAAAATGAAACTTTCATTTGTCTCATCATCACTGCAGAACGGCTGAGCAGACTTGAAAGAGAACCTTGAATGAATGGCTTGAATCGAAATGAAATTTTGTGCATAATAGCTAATGTCTAGCCCAAAGATCTTGAAGTTATTTTCCCCTAGACTACTTGTTAACTTAACACTGAATATTTTTGTCTGTTTGTTTAACATACTTGGCTGGCTCATTCTCAGCTGGCTCATTCTCAGAGTACATAGAGAACTGAAACTCGGCAAACTGTTTCATATCGCATACCATTTTCACTTATAACGTTTTTGCGTGATTACATTATGTCGTTGCGTCAATTTTTCAGATTCGTGCTCGGCATATAGAACTCGAAGTTTGCATAACATCTTCATCTATGCAATTATCATGTCATTACGTTACGTCGTTACGTCATTTGCGTCCGGCATATTTTGACGAACTGGTTTGGGCCCCCAGAGCACTTAGAGAGCTTAAACTCCTCACCCAGTTATATCTCAAGGAATATGTCCTGTATAAAACTTTTGCCTCATTATTCTACGTCGCAACGTCATTTGCGCACGTCATGATACTGCCCTTTTCATACAGTTTATTTAGAAAAGTTCAGTGGAATCAAATGAAATTTTCTCCTGGATGTAACCCGTCGATTCATGTCTGATACTACCTGGATTTGGACGTAAATTACATCAATGTTAAATGAAATAAACGTTAAATTGTGAAACAAAAATAAGTTTTTAAATATCGCTCCCTGCACTATAATGGGACAACAAAACTAGAAAATACATATTAATCCAACACAGAATTGAAACAAATTGAGGTTGTACGCTGAATTCATTCAAAGCAAATATTATATAAATCTCGCTATTATCAACTATAAAGATCAATCTTACATAAAGCATTGATTATGAAACAATTTCCAACTGAAATGCAACTTTATTTAAACACCTTTAAAATGCGATACATTCAGCGGTGATATTTTTTATTCATCGCAGAAATACAATAATTTATTTTACTTGAAAACTTAAAACTTCATAAAAAAATGAACTTTATTCAAATGACGTCATCGAAATATAAATTGTCTGGCTCTCAATTTAAAAGCAATGAATATTTCATACATGCACTTTTATTCCAGACTCCAGATTGAAATAATCTAGAGTGAAAGCAATTCAGCTATTCTAATACAAATCATCTTACAATCACTTGTTTACATTCTGCATCTATTAAAATTAGGCTTCGTTGAAGAAATAATCAAAGTTTGATGATCATTTAAACTAAAAAATATTATACTTGCGTTGGCTCAGAATATAGATGCACAGAAAATACGCAAACACAAATCGTTTTAGGACGGATGCCACACTGAATATAAATTTAAAAGAACTTTAAAAATCACGATTTTCAGTCTGGGAAAAAAAGATGGATACCATATTTTATTTCGAAGTTGGTCACACGATATCTTCATATTATATGGGTCGAAAACCCAGGCCGTCCGACTCTCATATTATATGGGTGTAATCCTTATTTTAAATTTTATTAAAAAATCTACTGACATATTTTGCTAAAAAATTTTTTATATATTTTGTGGGGAAATTTGAATATTTCCTCAAACTTTTGAGGCAATTTATAAATGTTAACTTATTTTAGGACTGATACAACACTCAATATGAAATAAAAAGAACTTTATAAATCCCGATTTTGAGACAAGATGGATGCCATATATCATTTTGAAGTGGGTCATGTGATCTTTTCATATCACGGTCACGTGATCGCTTCAAATAAGAGGTGTAATTAGTATTTTAATTTTAATTAAAAGAACTACTGAGTATATTTTGCTGAAATTTTTTTATATATTTTATTGAATAATTTGAATATTACCTAAAATTTTCGAAGCAATTTGTGAAATTTAAATCCTCTTAAAAAACGTTTGAAAAATTAGGTCAAATGGGATTCAATGTATTTCACTTTTCAACCGGGTTCAATACAAAACGATTTGGGAGATATTAATAATTTCCGTTCCCATGATCATCTTAACAACTTACAAAAATTTCATTTTTATAAAGTCATTTTTACTGCAGTTATCGTGCAGACAGACAGACAGAATGACAGACAGAAGTCATAAACACTTTCATATGTTGCAAAGTGTTAAAAATTGATATTAAGCAAAGTTATTTGAACGGAAATGAGGGTGTATGCCAAAGATCGACCAACTCGAGACATAATTAAGTTCTCTTCATAAATTAAAATTTTATTCAAGATCACTCAAAGCAGTAAACGCTCAAAAATACTCTAAACAATATTTTTAAAATAATTTCTCAACGGAAATGAGGGTGTAGGTCAACCAAATCGAGACAAAATTAAGTGCTCTTCAGAAATTAAAATTTTATTCAAGATCACTCAAAGCAGTAACGCTCAAAACGCTAAACAATATTTTGAAAATAATTTCTCAAATTTTATTAACACTTTGCAACATAGTTGAAAAGTGTTTATGACTTTGTTCATTTTGTCTGTATGTCTTTTAGCACAATAACTGTCGTAAAAATGACTTAAAATTAATTAGGAATGTGGAATTAGTTTATGTGTACCAAAACATTTTCTGGGATAAGTTCAGCAAGTTTAATAATCTATTTGTATTAGAAGTTATTTGTGTATTTCAGCTGTATTTAGCATGGATAGACATTTTTGCATATAGTTGTTTGTCATTTTTATCTCGGCATCATAATTTGTTTTCTGGTTTTTGATAGATATCCCTCCACCATTGGGTGTAAATACTATACACCTTAAAGTCGGTGACTAATTTATTTTACACAGATGTAATTATTTGCGCTATTTATTATTATAAGTAACTGCCGAATTAGTCTCGGTATAGTTCCCAGGATTTTATTTATCTGAAAGAAAGCGCATAGATTAAGTGAAGAAATTTTTATATAAAAGTCACACATTTTAAAAATTATCGTCACCTTCGGACGTTATGCAAGAATATTTCACTTACATTTAACACATTACAACATAGTTGAAAACTGTTTATGACTTTGTTCATTCTGTCTGCTTGTCCGTTAGCACGATAACTGCCGTAAAAATGACTTTATCAAAATGAAATTTTAGTATGTTTTTCAGACGATCTGTGAGACCTATGGGAATATAAATGAATAATATCACCCAAATAGTTTTGGATTACACACGGGTTGAAAAAATGAAATACACTGAACCCTATGGGACCTAATTTTTGAAACATTTTTTAAGCAAATTTAAAATTCACAAATTGCTTCGAAAATTTTAGAAAATATTCAGATTATCCCATAAAATATATAAAAAAAAATCAGTAAAATATGTTAGGCAGTTTTTAAAATAAAAATTATTTAATATAGGGAGAAAAACAAATTCAAATAAATTCTGACTCTTGCTATATTCTACACAGAGAAAACAAAAAAGATCAATCATGCTTAAAGCATTGATTATGAAACACTTTTCAACTTCAATGCAATTTTATTTAAAAAAAGACGAAAACGCAATACATTCCTCGGTAATATTTTAAAACTTATCACAATACTACATTGATTTATTATATTTGAAAACTTAAACCTTCATTGAAAAAAATGGACTTCATACAAATGACGGCATTGAAATATAAATTGCCTGGTTTAAATATCTCTAAAATGCAATACATTCCACGGTAATATTTTTAAAATCATCATAATACTACGATAATTTATTATATTTGAAAACTTCATCGAAAACAACTGAAATAAATTCAAATGACGTCATAGAAAAAATAACACGCCTGGATCTCTCTATAAAACAGGATTTCATTCATTACTTTCTCCCATTCATTTCATTCATCACAATACTATAATAATTTATTTTATTTACACATTTTATTTAAGACCATGGAGCTACAAATAATTAAACTCTTTGCTTAAAACTTCATCGAAAAAAATCGTCCTTCTCCTTATAAAATCAATTAATATTTCATTCATATCAGCCATGCAGACTCCATGGACTAAATTATTTTGTGTTAAAAAAATACAGGAATTCTAATACAACTCATTCTACATATTTTGCTGTTTACATTTTACATAGGTGAAAAATAGGCTTAGTTGTAGAAATAATCAAATTTAGATGAGCATTTAAACTCAAATATATTGTCATTGCGTAGTTTCAGTATGTAGATGCACATAATTTAAGCAAAAATAAAGTAGTTTTAGGACGGATCCAACACTCAATATGAATTAAAAAGAACTTTAAAAAATCACGATTTTAAAACAAGATGGATGCCATATATCATTTTGAAGTGGGTCATGTGATCGTTTCATATCATGGTCACGTGATCGTTTCATATAAGAGGTGCAATTATTATTTTAATTTTTATTTAAAAAACTACTGAATATATTTCGCTGAATTTTTTTTTATATATTTTATGGAACAATTTGAATATTATCTAAAATTTTCGAAGCAATTTGTGAATTTTAAATCCGCTTAAAAAATGTTTGAAAAATTAGGTCCCATAGGGCTCAATGTATTTCATTTTTTCAACCCGGGTTCAATCCAAAACTGATTGGGTGATATTATTCATTTATATTCCCATAGGTCCTACAGACCGTCTGAACAACATACTAAAATTTAATTTTGATTAAGTCATTTTTACGGCAGTTATCGTGCTAACGGACAGACAGACAGACAGACAGACAGAATGAACAAAGTCATAAACACTTTTCAACTTTGTTGTAAAGTGTTAATAAAAATGATCTATTATATAATAAATATCTTTTCAAGAGTTTAATTATTTTATATATAAGAGAGGTTTCTCATTTTAAAATAAATACGGTAGATAACAATTTTAAAAATTTTTAAATAAAAAAATTATTATAGTATTGTGATGAATGAAACGATTGGAAAAATGTTGATGAATGAAATGCTGCTTTTATATAGAAGCGATTTATATTTCGATGACGTCATTTGAATAAAGTTCTTTTGTTTTCGATGAAGTTTTCAAATATAATAAATTATTGTATTATTATGATAATTTTAAAAATATTACAGAGGAATGTATCGCATTTTGGAGATGGTTAAACTAGGTAATTTATATTTCAATGCCGTAATTTGAATGAAGTTCATATTCTTCGATGAAGTTTTCAAATATAATAAAGTAATGTAGTATTGTGATAATTTTAAAAAATATTACCGAGGAATGTATCGCATTTTAGAGATAGTCATATAAAATTGCATTGAAGTTGGAAAGTGTTTCATAATCAATGCTTTATGCATAATTGATCTTTCTTGTTTACGTTGTCATACATTTAGATAGAAAAATATTATATCCGTTTTGCTTTTACCTAAAAACTGTTCAAATTTCTGCCGTCTAAAAAATTTCTTATGACCATTTTGGGCTAAATCCTCACTTTGGGCTATTTTGATGCGATTCGGGAAATCAGAACATGTTTTTTTTTATTTTTGTGTGTGTAAATTGGCCCCGAAAATTATTAAATTATGAAATAACAAATAGCGTATGAACAAATGTATCAATTAAATGCTTGTTTTATACGTAATTATTAACTCGAAAAATAATAAATCCATCTCCAATATTCCAGGTCTAGCACATTCTTGAGATATATTTTTTTTCTGAATTTAACTACTCCGTCTTCGAAAATAAGTTCAGTAACCAAAGGAAAACGAAAATTGAATTAAAAGGACAAATTCGGTGGCTTTTCAAATAATTATGCTTGCTACTTTGTGCAATTAAACTGAATGTAATAAATTATTAAAGTAATAAAGAGAAAATAAATTTGAATCTGCAGGGTAAATCATGTGCTGTCAACATCAGATACTTTTGATTGAGAAAATGTCTTTCTAAGAAATTTTAACCACGACAGACGAACATGAGCTGAAGCTTTAGCAAAAAAACCGCAAAATTTTTAAAAAGTCGCTTTTTAAAAACCCGTTTTTAAAAAGCCATTTTGAAAACCAGATGAAGCCATTTGGAAAAAAAAATGTGTAAGCATTATACAATAGCTTTACCAGAAAGGGATTAGGCTATATATCCATTTTCGGCACGATAAGCTTCAACCCACATGGATCACTATCGGCTGAGTTGAAGATTTTATTTCTATTTTGCATTGGATTACTTTTGGGGGGAACTGTAGAATGCTGCAACGGCAGAAAAATAAATTCAAATGTGAGTTGTAATATAAACGTGCATTTAAATTATTGCGTAATCAATAATTTATTAAAATCTATCACCCAATTTTATAACCGCAAGTGCATTACCTTTTTGTATAGGAACATATCCAGTAAAATGTTTTTTAAATACAGATAAATAATCGAGTTAATAAAGATAATAAAATTGGCGACAATTTATAACATCGTTATAATTTTACTGGCGTCAGACAAGCTAAAAAATCTCGTCAGACAAGCTACAAAAGTCAGAATATCGGAGTATTTTATATCGAATTATAAATGCAGACTATGATGAATATTGATTCTCATAGCATGAAATATGCATATAAAAGGCAGGGGGTATTAAAACATACTTACAATTTTATTTAAACAGATCTAAAATTCGATAAATTCAGCATTGAAACTTTTTAACACTTTCTAACATAGTTGAAAAGTGTTTCTGATTTTGTTCATTCTGTCTGTCTGTCCATTCTCACGATAACTGCCGTAAAAATGACTTTATCGAAATGACATGTTAGTATGTTGTTAAGACGGCCTGTGGAACATGTGGGAATGTAAATAAATAATATCACCTTATTAGTTTTTGATTGAACCAGGGTTGCAAAAGTGAAATACAATGAGACCTATGGGACCTCATTTTTCAAACATTTTTTAAGCGAAGTTAAAACTCACAAAATGCTTCGAAAGTTTTAGAAAATATTCAAATTCCCCCATAAAATACATAAAAAAAATTTCAGCAGAATATATTCAGTTTTTTTTAAATAAAATTTAGGATATTAATTGCACCCATAAGTTATGAAAAGATCATTTGATCCACTTCAAAAAAAGTTACTTTAAATTTATATTTAACGCTGCATTCGTCCTAAAACCTCTATATCTTTGAGTATTTGCTGCACATCTATATTCTGTGCTAACGCAATTACAATATTTGGAGTTTAAATGATCAACAGACTTTGATTACTTCGACAACGAAGCCTAATTTGAATGGACGCAGAATGTATACAAGTGATTGTAAGATGAGATACATAAGAATTGCTGAATTTTTTTAACGGAAAATTGTTTTGCTCTTGAGCCTGGATTAAAAGTGATATGAATGAAATATTCTTTGCTTTTACATAGAGAGCCAGATGATTTATATGTTTTTCAAATCCTTGGGGGGCTCTGTCTCCTGCTCACTCCGCTTGTCATAACCTTCTTCGGGAGGCTTTGCCTCCTACTCGTTGCGCTCGCTTCATATCTATATTTCCTAAAAATTCTACTATCGAAAATGTATTTTCTATACTTGCCTATTTTCCGCAGGAGGGAATAGCAGGGATTTTTCTAACCCATGGAATCCAAAATCTGGATTCCTCGATCATGAGCTCGTTTCTCGAGCTATTTCATGCCAAACTAAAGTTTAAATCGGTAAAAGGTTTATTTCATCGTGTTACCCTATTATTTCTCTATAAAAGTACCAAATTCATATTTTTGTATTCAATAGTTTTTACAGTATGAGACAGAGAAATCTCTAGACGTGCAGAAACGAAAAAGAATGTTCACTTCAGAAGTGAATAAAAAGTTAAATATCTAAAAAACTGCATCGAAATTAAAAATGGGCGCCGTCCTGAATAATTTTATCACTGTAGGGACCTTCCTGCAAAAATTCGTCTTCTTGCTATTGTTTGTCTATCCAGGACACGAACTCGCATCTCAAATATTTTGTCTTTGACTTTGATATTAAATATTTCTTAAACTTCAATATATGTCAAAAAAGATTTATTTCAGCATATTCCCCAAATCTTATTCTATAAGTGTACTAAATTTCAAATTTTATATGCAATAGTTTTTACGGTACGAAACAAAGAACCTCGAGAAGCGAGAAATTTGTCAAACAGCGACGGCGGCAATGTCAGCTACTTTTTTTTAATATAGAGAGGTAACAAATCATGATAATTAAATTATTATAATTAGTATTTTATAATTATATTATTATAATTAGTATTATTATAATTAATAGTATTGTGATAATTAAACAATATCACTGCTGAATGTATCGCGTTTAAGAGATATTTAAATAAAATTGCATTTTAGTTGGAAAGTGGTTCATAATCAATGTTTTTATGCATGATTGACATTTCTTGTTAAATTATCATAGTACTACAATAATTTATTAAAATTGGAAATGTGAAATCTCATTAAAAAATCAAAGCTACAAATCATCTGCTTCTCTATGTATAATCAATGAATATTTCATTTATATCACTTATATTTTAGACTCCAGAGCTAAATTATTTTGCAAGAAAAATTTTAAGCAAGCGTTATACAACTGACATTATAATCGCTTGATTTATTTACATTCTGCATGCTATTGAAATTAGGCTTTGTTGTAGGAGTAACCAAAGTTCAGTGATCATATAAAATAAAATATGTTGTAATTGCGTTTGTACAGAATTTAGGTACACATATAATATGCCAAAATAAAGCGGTTTTAGGACGGATGCAACACTAAATATAAATTTAAAAGGAATACATAATTCACGATTTTAACACTGGAAACAAATAGATGGATGCTATATTTTATTTTGAAGTGGGTCACGTGATCTCTTCATATAATATGGGTGTAATTAGTATTTCGATTTTTACTTAGAAAACTGCCTGACATATTTTGCTAATTTTTTTTACACATTTTACGTAATAATGTGAATATTTTAAAACATTCTGGAAGTAATTTGTGAATTGTAACTCCACCTAATTAATGTTTCAAAAAGTATATCCCATAGGGTTCAATGTATTTCATTTTTTCAACCCATGTTAAATCCGAAAGTAACTGGGTGTTGTTATCCATTTTCTTTCCATATGTCCCACTGACCGTCTCAACAACATACTAAAATTTCATTTTGATAAAATCATTTTAAGGCAGTTATCTTGTGAACGGACAGATAGACAGACAGACAGCCTTACAGACAGAATTAATAAAGCCATAAACACTTTACAACTATGTTGGAAAGTGCTAAAAATGTATGCATTTCATTTTATAATATCGTTATAGTTTTACTCACGTCAGACAAGCTAAAAAATTTCGTCGGAATATCTATTATCTATATCTATATCTGAGAATTTTATATCGAATAATAAATACAGACTAGGATGAATATTGATTCTTATAGCATGAAATATGTATACATAGGACAGGTGATATTAAAACATACTCATTTTGTATTCTGAGACTAATATGTTATTTATTGTAAAATAAAATTTGCGTATTCCGCGTTATTTAAATAAATATATTTTACTTCGAACTCGAAGATATTTGCCTTAAAACAAATGTATTTCAAATTACAAAAAATACCTTTACAATATTTGTGTCCAATATTCAAATGCACTTATGTAGAGCCAATAATTATATATCATAGCCAAGACTTTGAAATGTATAATTTATTTTTGTGAAATTTGATATTTCAAGTTAATCAATTTAATTTTATTATGTCCTCTACTTACCGATAACTTGTGTTATATAATTATGCGTGAAATGTATTTTAATAAAAGGAGATATATTGGGAACAATAATTAGAAATTCGTATCGATAGTAATTATTGTTATTTATACTCTATAACAAAAAAATCTGATGTGGGCAGCACATGACTTTCCCTGCAAACTTATATCCACGTTCTATTTATTTCAATTAAATGTAATTGACTTTTAATTCAAATTTCGTTCTCATTCGGTAACCGGGCTTATTTTCAAAGGTGGCGTAGGGAAAGTACGAAAAACTAAAATATCTCGAGAACGGCTAGTCCTAGTGTAATGGGGTTGGTCTTATTCTTTTCGTCGTTAAACATTACGTATTAAACGGGCATTTAATGGATATATCTAAGTATACCAAGTTCTTTAGTTTAGATTTTGAAGATTTTTGCGGGCCGTTTTGCAAAAAAAGGCAGGTTATTTTTTTCCGAATCGTACCAAAATCTAATCAGCACCAGAGTGACCTATACGTGACTCATCTACCGAATTTTGTGAAATTCGGTTCATTAGTTTTTCAGCTAGAATGGATACAAGCTTTTGCGGGCCATTTCGCAAAAAAAGGCGGGTTCTTTTATTCTGAATCGTACCCAAAACTAATCAGCACTAGCCGCGCACACAAGTGACTTACCTACCAAATTTTGTGAAATTCGGTCGATTAGTTTTTTAGTTACAGTGGATACAAAATCTGCACAGACAGACAGACAGACACACAGACACACAGACAGACAGACAGACACACAGACAGACAGACAGACAGACAGACACACAGACACACGCACGGACGTCACGCTAAAAATGGTTTTTTCGTATTCTAGGGGTCTCGAAACGTGTAGATCCGTCGAAAACTCGAGTTGTGATTTTCGGCATGATTCCAATACTTCCCCTATACATTACCATGTATTGCAGGGAAAGTAAAAATCGACGCACCAAGAAGGAGTTGCCCGATTGTGATAAAAATTGGTGGATGGGAAGAACATACATAAAAATAGAAACGATTAAAATTTCCGAACAATTTAATGATTTAGAGTTTGACCATATACAAAGGGAGGAAGTCAATAAGGCGTTGGTCCACCTCTTATCCGATTGCAGGATGTCACCCGGCGTGGCATAGACTGATAAAGTTCACGGATAGTGTCCTGCGGAAGGTCTTGCCAAATTGCCTCCAACTCTCGGGCTAAATCGTCAACATTCCGAAATGGTTGCAATCGCGTTCCCATAACGTCCCAACTGTGCTCTATGGGAGAGAGACCAGGAGACTAAGGAACTGATGGGTAATCTTTAAGACAATTCATAGCAACACGTGCCGTGTGCGGCAGGGCATTACCTTGTTGAAAAGTAAGTCCGGGGTGTCGCAAAAAGAACGGTAACAGAACCGGTCGTAGAATGTTGTCTACGTACCACTGTGCTGTCAGTGTGCCAGAAATGACTACCAAGGGGGTCCGGCTATCAAAGGAGATGGCACCACCAGACCATACCCACCTGCAAGTATACACCTGCCCAGATATACACCTGCTGAATGCGCAGTTACGATGAGCTGGAGCTCCCACTATTTATTCATTGGACACCAAATTTTATTCATTTGCATGTTCGCTCAAAATGTCTTTGCATACGAAATTTCATTAGGTTCGGACAACTCCTTCTTTGTGCGTCGATATTTTTTTGTTATAGAGTTTATATCAGACATCTGATTGACTAACAGGGATGGATTACACAGACTAAACTGCTTAAATTAGACACTTGAAATTAGACACTTAAATTAGACACTTGAAACTTAAATTAGACACTTAAATTAGACACTTGAAACTCTGCATTACGTGGTAATTAACCTGCGTGTAATAAAAATAAAATCGAAAACATTGGAATCGTTGTTCAAAATATCGATAAATCTTGTAATTGTTGTTCAAAATATTGATAAATCTTGGAATTGTTAAGGAAGGCACTCCAATTCTCGTTAACAGTATGTCTCGACCGGTTTTGAGCTTATTATGCGCTCATGAGCTTGGAATAATCATCAACTGTAATGGCAGCAAGAGGAAATAAATACTATTATGTCACAATTTGCCGAACTTCTATGAGAACTAAAAGTGTCAGGCCTTTCACTTCACGAAGCTGCACAGGCGAAGTTCAAAATCACAAGAATCTTCTAGTATAAGGGAATAAACGCTCTTATTGCAGATAGCAGTATCTATGGACTGGTTTTCCGCTGCGGTTTTGAACTTGGCCTTTGCAAATTTGTGTAGCTCGAGCTAAATTGAATACGAGTTTTATGCCGGCTACGCGGATGGACGAAATTTGGCAGTTTCACCGCGATAAATAGTAAGTTTTCTGGCTGCCATTGCAACTTCGTGGAGTCAGAGCTAAATTGTATGTGACTTTTATGCCGGCTACGCCGAAGAACAAAAGTTGGCAGTTTTCATAGAAGTTCTCAAAAATGCCGTAAATAGTAAGTTTTCTTGCTGTCATTGCAGTTAACGGTTATTTCATTATGATTACCGCATAATAAGGGCAAAATCGGTCCATTGATGCTGTTATCTGAAATGAGAGTGTCTTCCGTATTTTTGGACACGCCCCTTTTTGACGGGTTCAAGTGATTTTGAACTTCTTGTTCATATTCTTCTAGCTAAACTCAGTTCTGCTGGACACATAAAATTCGTTTATCTATCATCATATGTAGTAAAAATGATCCTAAATTATCGTAATTAACTTTATTTGAGTGTAACAAACTTTTTGTTATTTTTTAATTTATATTTATATCAGACGATTTTTTTTTATATTTTATAATTCATATTTTTGTAGTTATTGATTTCATTTGTGACAGTAATACCAGAATCACTCTCCAAATAGAGATATCGTCTGCTGACTATTCTTCTATTTAAACTATGGCAAAAATTTATTAAATAATAATTGCTTTTTCGATTAAAATGTCTGAAAATGTTGAAAATAAGGCAACAGTGATCGTAAAAGAAATATTGTTTTACCCCGCGTATATTCTATGTCAACAGCTATAAAATGTGAACTATTTTCATGCATTAAATTCAAACGTATTTGATATTCAAAACATCCATAAAATGTATAGGTGTTACATTTCGTGACCACTAGCCATTTCTTCCCTCGGCAAGAGTGGAATGAAATAGCTAATAGTTAAACAGTGTTATGAACATGCAATTAGTACTACTGAACATAAGCATATTTATATTCAAGAAACATTAGAAATATAAATTATTACCATCAGTATTTGGATTTATTAATTATACTCGAAGAGGACTTAACTTTATTATATGTGTTTATACTGTAAGAGGGATATCTTCGTTATAAAAATGCAGTTCTTGAAACTTTTATAACCATTTTTATTCACAAATCTATGACAGATAGAATGAATTAAGAATAAAAAAATTTATAGAATTTTAACATACTGAATATATTTATTGTGAAATTAATTGCTTTACAATTTTAATCTTATTGTAGTTATTTATTTTACAGACAACGCGCGTTATAGTACATTCATTTAATATTTTAAAATTTTTAAAAATATTGAAAATGCTGAATATTTTATGTGAAATTAATTGCTTTGTATTTCTTTATTATACTGAATGCGCCCGTCATAAGACATCCACGTCCAACGAATTAAACAACAACAAAGTGCTTTTTCTTTTCTTTTTGCAACGAATTGCAGATCTTGAAAGTCACTGATGTATGACAGATATTCACTAATGTATGACAGATAGAATGAATTAAGAATGAAAATGTTTAAACAATTTTAACATACTGGATATTTATTGTGAAATTAATTGCTTTACAATTTTTATCTTATTGTAGTTATTTATTTTACTGACTACATACGTCATAATACGTTTAATTAATATTTTCCAATTTTTAAGAGAAATTGAAAATACTGATTTTTTAATGTGAATTTAATTGTTTTACAGATTTTATTTTAGTGTATTTCTTTATTTTATTGACTACGCACGTCATAATACATCCAACGAATCAAACGCCCCAAAGTGCTTTTAAATTTTCTTTTTGCAACCAATGAGGCGAAACTAGAGAAAAGACCACGTTGCGTTCAAAATTTTCGAACTTCATTTTTTAACACTTTACAACAAAGTTGAAAAGTGTTTATAACTTTGTTTACAACATATTTGTTCCTTCTCGGATTTCTTGAATTTTAAAATCGATTGTATAAATTCTCGTATATGGAAACATTTTATCGAAATATAAAAATATTTTAATGTGACGTTTATCATATCTGTAAGTACATTACATTAAATGCAAACTCCAATCTAAAAAAGTTATGCAATGTATAATATGTATGCTTATGATAAAATTTTGCATACTTTAAAAAAGTGCAAATAATCTTAAAAATAAATCGCAATTTTGCGCTTTCACATTATTCCTTGAAAATTTATGTGTTCCATAATTTTTAAATTACCGTCTAAACTGAACACTAGTAATACATTCTTAATACAGTGATATTATAGATATAAAAATTTGATGTGAGCAGTACATGACTTTCCCTGCAGACTCAAATTCATTTATCAATATTTCTTTAGTGCTTCATTGCATTGAGCTTTATAGCACAAAATAACACTGAATTAATGTAATTCAGATAATCTTTTTATTTGGTAACAGCAAAATTTTTCAAATGCGACGTAACAAAAATGCAAAAAAAAAAAAAAAGTCTTGAAGAAGGTTAGTCCTAGAGTAATGGGGATGGTCATATTATTTTTCTCGTCCAAAATCACGTATAGAACATGCATTTAATTGATATATTTGAGCACACGTAGTCATTTATTTTAGATTTTGGCGATTTTTACTGGCTATATTGCAAAAAAAAAAGGTTCTAACTTTTCTGAATCAGGGCAAAATCTAATCAGAACCAGGGTATTCCACAAGTGAATTATCTACAAAAGTTTATGAAATTTGGCTAATTAGTTTATTAGCTAGACTGGATACATAGATTTTTGCGGGCCATTTCGAAAAAAAATTCAGGTTCTTTCATATCGAACCGTATCAAAGTCTAATCAGCACCAGGGTCTCACACAACTAACTTACCTACCAAATTTTATAAAATTCGGTTAATTAGATTTTCAATTAGAGTGGATACATACATTGCACAGACAGACAGACACACACACAGACGTTACTCTAAACATCGTTTTCTCGTAATCAAGAGGTGCCAAAACTGGAGTTCGATTTTCGACATGATTCCAATACTTTCCCTATACATCACCATGTATTGCAGGGAAAGTAAAAATTTAATGAAACATAAATCGTACTTGATAATCACACCAAATATGGCATCTGTTTTCTCACTTTCCCGTGATGTATCACGGCGGATGAATTCAATCGTAGGAAATTAGAGTGTTAGATGTATGCTATTGTGACTTTTTACAGGTTCTGTATAATCAAGTGAATTTGTCCTAGAGTATAGTTACATTTCATTTATACACGTTTGTGAGACCAGAGGGCATTATATGCAATTTTTAATGTTAACGACGAAACAAAGCGCAGACTTTTAGTCACCGTTCTATGGCAGTCTAGGCCCGAAAAGTCATGACTCCAATAAATACGCGTCACACAAATTGCAGGTGTGAGTCAGGGAGGGTCAGAGATCAAAAGACCAGAATGCCGCCTTTAACAGTATTCAAGAAGGCGGACGTTATCGCTGTTAGTGACGTCACTGGGTTAGAAGGAGTGCCAGTTTCTCCGACTAGCATTCATTTCTATGGGAAAACATAGACTGTGTCAGTCGTTGTTTTAATATAATTTGTAATTCTATCGTAAACGTGAAGTTTAAGTGTACATTTGTGTATTATAGATGTATATATATTAGTATTTTCACGTATATAAAGTATAATTTTGGTAAGCACAAAAATGCCTGGTTGATGCTCGGTTGCTTTGTGTTCAAATTATTATAAGAAGTCAATTGCATCTATCAGTTTTCATAGAGTTCCAAAAGATCCTACACTCCAAAAATTATGGATCGTAAAGTGCAAAAGAGAGGATAAAATAAACGTTGCTAACTCAACTGTCTGTTCGAGTCACTTTTCTGATGAAGATTTTGAAGAGGATTTTCGGGCTAAATTTTGTATTTGAAGCCGGTTAAACGATTAAAACATGAAGCCAACGGCATAAAAATCTCACATACCATTAATACCGCAGTTAATATAGCAGTATAAAAATAATATAATATAATTTAATATAGCAGTATAAAAAATACTTATGATTGACATGTTTCATTGATATGTAAAATAGGTGGTCCTCTAAGTAATCCAAAAAACGAAATTAATAAAAATAAAAACGACTTCATATGCAGTATCTAAAATATATAAAAATAATTTATATTTCTGATACTAGCAATTATGGAATTTTCTTTCTTTTTTTGGAGGAGAGGGGGAGAGATATTAGCATTTTGTTAGCTAATTTACAGTTTAGTTTATTGCAAAATGTATGTAAAGTTAATTTTAAATACCTTAAGCATTTTACTTTGTTATTAATATACATAATCATAAAACGCAATTCTTTAGTAATCATAATATTGACATTATATTCACATCATCTGAAGTTATGGGACATTTCGTTTTGATATGTAAAAAGCTTAGAATGCAAAACTAAAATCATCAAAGTTGAAATATAATGCATAAAAAATTTATTTACAATAAAACTAAAAGCCAGCGGCACATTTTTCAGAAGAAATAAAAAAGTGGGACGATACTTTCTTAGAAATGCATGGCGCATATATATTAAAAGAGAAATGCGTCATTAAGAACTTGCAGTCAAAGTTAGCAAACATTTCACCTTCTATACCACTTAAAGCCATAACTTTGTTTTCGCGAACCAGAACATTCATTCGCATTAAACATTTAAATAAGACTTTCATGCCACAATTAGTAGAAAGACTTTCATGCCACAATAAATAAGACTTTCATGGCACAATTAGTAGAAAGACTTTCATGCCACAATTAGTTGCAAAGAAAAGCCTCTAAATGGTGTAAAAGCAGTATCATGGCATAAAAATGGTATGCATTGATTTATTATTTATGATCCACGTGAACATTGTTTTAAAATTTTAAAACTGTACATATTTTATATATTTAAAACGCTATAAAGTTTAATAACATCAATTTTGCATGCTTAAAATATATTTGTGAAACTGACAGATCTAGTGGCTTAACCAAGAGTCATAATACTTCACTAGCTCACAAAATGCATAGTCTTTTTGTTGGGTAAATAAAATAAATCTACTGCCATTGACCATCCATTCGACCGTCAACTCCCCCCTTTTCCCAAGATCCGATCTACGTTTCTTAATATAATATATAGTTATGTAACTACTAGATTGATGATATTTCATAGTCATCAATATATGTTATATGTATGTGGGATTTTTTACGCAATTAGATATTTTTGAAATACATATTTATATTACATGTAGAAAGTATTATCAATGTTTAAGATAATGGATACTATATTTTTATAAATCCGATGATTAGATATTTATTCATATCATCATATTTGTATTAAAACACTTGAAATGTAATTTTTATATTTACTACACTTTTCACGATATATTTCAGCTTTTATTATAAATAACATATGTATTATAATATTTTAATGATAGCCCTATGCATTTATGAGTAGAATCATTTAATTTCATTCTTCGAAAATTTTATTACGAAGGATCTTATCTCCTTTTCGAATGATAAACGCGAACTTTCTAAACTTTATACAAGTATATCTATGTCCCCTCATCTTGACTTGTAAGTCAGTGACGTCACGTTTCAAGTTTCTCTCCCGGTCGAAAAGCAACCCCCTTTCTCTGACCTGCCTTATGTTTAAAGTACCTTGGGTGTGAGTGGGGCAAAATATTTTAGGGTCAAGACTTAAGCCAAGCTGTTTGGAAACTAAAAAAGCCAATAATGAAAAGATGCGGTATCTCAATGAGGAGCATCCATTGAAAGCAAGGAGGGCGTATCGGAAACAAAGGTGAAATGATGCGGCTGCAGGGAGCGAAATTAACGCATATAGTTAAAAAATTGGTCTTCAAGAGTTAAGCAAGAGAATCGTGTTTTCAAACTCTGTTATTCAGAGAAACTCGTTATTCATTTAAGTTTTGAAAATATTATAGAAAAAGACGAAATCTGACTCCAAATGTAGGCAAAAGAATCGGTAAAAATGACAGGCATGTTGAATTACAGATCCGAAATACAGAGGTATGTGCCAGTCTTCATGTATGTTAGATCAATCTTTGAAATAAGAATCACAAGACCTTTCTCACATTTCACTTTTCTCCACCTTAAGCGTTTGTAATAATAAATCCATGTAATTGCAATCATAATAATATAGAGGTGAGAATAAATGATATTTTAAAAGTTAAAAATGTGGATTTTAATGTGTAGTATTTTGATTTAATGATTATGTTAAGGAACTCGTGCAAAGAGGTAATGGTGGGTTTTGTGGTCACTATAGCAAGGTACAAATGTTACGATTCACGAGCACATTAATTAAGATTAATAATGTAATCCACAAGATTCATTTAATTTAGAAAAGTAAACAACAATTTAATGTTTTTTCACCACAATGTTTAAATTCTCTTAATATGACTGTAGTTTACATAAAATTGGAAATTCACGATTGAATACGATAATGAGGTATTATGTAAAAGGTAATAAACATGCATGTATTAGAAAAAATTTATATAGTATATGTTTAAATTAGAGTGTACGGAACAGGTAACAAAATCCAATTAATATGACGCTGTAAATACAACAAAAATTATTGCTAATACAGCAATAATATGATACCACATAAAATATCACAATTAACCAAGGAAGAACCTCACACTAGATATACACACTGATTAAAATTTTAAAAAACATTAAAAATGTATCTATGCCACAGCAATAAATATTAAAGTGTTTACATAATTTGATGCCACTTAAAATTTAATCTATTAAAATCGTCATTAAATATATATGGTTTTATCTCTTCATTTAATATATGGAACATTACTGGAAGGACTTTCAGAATCTGAGAATAATCTGAGAAATTATTGACAAGTTTGTGAAAATATACTACTAATAATAGTTTCCTGTGTACATTTAGATTTTCAATGTAGAGCAAATTTCTTAACACTTTACTAGAAACAGCAAGTTCTTAACACTGTACTAAAGCGCAGACTTTTAGTCACGGTTTGGCAGTCTCGGCCCGGAAAGTTATGACCCCAATAAATACACATCACACAAATTTCAGATATGGTTGGGGCAAAATATCCTAGGGTCAAGAATTAAACCAAGCTTCATTGATAACTGAAAGAGTCAATAATGCAAATATACGACATCGCACTGACGAGCATCCAATGAGAGCAAGGAGGGCGTATCTGAACTCCAGGCAAATTGATGCGGCCGTAAGGAGGAAAGTCAACGAATAATTCCATGATCGTTCAAAAGTTGAAGAGAGATAGTAATTTCAAGCAGTGTAATTTAGAGAGATTCTTTATTTCTTTTGATATTGCGAATGCTACAGAAAAAAAACGAAGTCTGACTTCAAATGTCAGAAAAAGAATCGAAAAATGTGACAGTCCTGCTGAGCTACAGACACGAAAGACAGATGTATGTGCCAGTCATTATGTATGTCAGATCAATTTTTAACACTTTACAACAAAGTTGAAAAGTGTTTATGACTTTGTTCATTCTGTCTCTCTGTCTGTCTGTCTGTCTGTCTGTCTGTCTGTCTGTCTGTCCGTTAGCACGATAACTGCCGTAAAAATGACTTAATCAAAATGAAATTTTAGTATGTTGTTCAGACGGTCTGTAGGACCTATGGGAATATAAATGAATAATATCACACAATTAGTTTTGGATTGAACCCGGGTTGAAAAAATGAAATACATTGAGCCCTATGGGACCTAATTTTTCTAACATTTTTAAGCGGATTTAAAATTCACAAATTGCTTCGAAAATTTTAGGTAATATTCAAGTTGTTCCATAAAATATATAAAAAAAAATTCAGCGAAATATATTCAGTAGTTTTTTAAATAAAAATTAAAATAGTAATTACACCTCTTATATGAAACGATCACGTGACCATGATATGAAACGATCACATGACCCACTTCAAAATGAGATATGGCATCCATCTTGTTTCAAATTCGTGATTTTTTAAAGTTCTTTTTAATTCATATTGAGTGCTCTATCCATCCTAAAACTACTTTATTTCTGCTTAAATTCTGTGCATCTACATACTAAAACAACACAATGACAATATATTTGAGTTTAAATTCTCATTCAAATTTGATTATTTCTACAATTAAGCCTATTTTTCACCTATGTAAAATGTAAACAGCAAAATATGTAGAATGAGTTGTATTAGAATTACTGTATTTCTTTAACACAAAATGATTCAGTCCATGGAGTCTGCATGGCTGATATGAATGAAATATTAATTGATTTTATAAACAGAAGGACGATATTTTTCGATGAAGTTTTAATCATAAAGTTTATGAATTGTAGCTCCATGGTCTTAATTTTTAAATAAAATAAATTATTATAGTATTGTGATGAATGAAATGGAGAAAGTTATGAATGAAATGCTGCTTTTATAGAGAGATCCAGGCGTGTTATTTTTTCTATGACGTCATTTGAATTAATTTCAGTTGTTTTCGATGAAGTTTTCAAATATAATAAATTATCGTAGTATTGTGATAGATTTAAAAATATTACCGTGGAATGTATTGCATTTTAGAGATATTTAAACCACGCAATTTATATTTCAATGCCGTCTTTTGAATGAAGTTCATTTTTTTCAATGAAGGTTTAAGTTTTCAAATATAATAAATCAATGTAGTATCGTGATAAGTTTTAAAATATTACCGAGGAATGTACTGCATTTTCGACTTTTTTAAATAAAATTGCATTGAAGTTGGAAAGTGTTTCATAATCAATGCTTTAAGCATGATTGATCTTTCTTGTTGATCTTTGGAATAAGATTCGAAAGACCTGGCTTTTCTCCTCCTTAAGCGTTTGTTAATAAATTATTGTGATTTTAATCATACTAATATAGATGTGTCAATAAATGATTATTTATTTAAAGGATAAAATATGGATTTTAATGTGTAGTGTTTTGAATTATTGATTATGTTAAGGAACTACTGCAAAGAAGTAATGGTGTGTTTTGCGTCCATGATAGCAATGTACAAATGTTACGATTTACGGCTACATTAATTAAGATTAATAATTTAATCCACAAAATTAATTAAAAAATGTAAACCTAAATCTGTGCTTTTTCACCACAAATTCATTGACGTGACAGGACAGGATTTATTTCACGAACCGTAAAAAGTAAGAAAGATGAAAGTATTAATATGCCCAGTGGAGTTTCAAACTCTAAATATTTCACATTTGGAATACAAATCATTTTTAACACTTTACATTTTTAACACTTGGGTTGAAAAGTGTTTATGACTTAGTTCATTCTGACTGTCTGTCTGTCTGTCTGTCCGTTAGCACGATAAGTGCCGTAAAAATGACTTAATAAAAATGGAATTTTAGTATGTTGTTCAGACGGTCTGTAGGACCTATGGGAATATAAATGGATAATATCACCCAATTAGTTTTGGATTGAACCCGGGTTGAAAAATGAAATACATTGAGCCCTATGGGACCTAATTTTTCAAACATTTTTTAAGCGGATTTAAAATTCACAAATTGCTTTGAAAATTTTAGGTAATAGTCAAATTGTTCCATAAAATATATAAAAAAAAATTCAGCGAAATATATTCAGTAGTTTTTTAAATAAAAATTAAAATAATAATTACACATCTTATATGAAACGATCACGTGACCATGATATGAAACGATCACATGACCCACTTCAAAATGATATATGGCATCCATCTTTTTTCAAAATCGTGATTTTTTAAAGTTCTTTTTAATTCATATGGAGTGTTGTATCCGCCCTAAAACTACTTTATTTTTTCTTAAATTCTGTACATCCACATACTAAAACAATACAATGACAATATATTTGAGTTTAAATTCTCATTCAAATTTGATTATATCTACAACTAAGCCTATTTTTCACCTATGTAAAATGTAAACAGCAAAATATGTAGAATGAGTTGTATTAGAATTACTGTATTTCTTTAACACAAAATAATTCAGTCCATGGAGTCTGCATGGCTGATATGAATGAAATATTAATTGATTTTATAAACAGAAGGACGATATTTTTCGATGAAGTTTTAAGCATAAAGTTTATGAATTGTAGCTCCATGGTCTTAATTTTTAAATAAAATAAATTATTATAGTATTGTGATGAATGAAATGGAGAAAGTTATGAATGAAATCATGCTTTTATAGAGAGATCCAGGCGTGTTATTTTTTCTATGACGTCATTTGAATTTATTTCAGCTGTTTTCGATGAAGTTTTCAAATAAAATAAATTATCGTAGTATTATGATTGTTTTAAAAATATTACAGTGGAATGTATTGCATTTTAGAGATATTTAAACCAGGCAATTTTTATTTTCGTCATTTGAATGAAGTTCATTTTTTTCATTGAAGGTTTAAGTTTTCAAATATAATAAATCAATGTAGTATTGTGATAAGTTTTAAAATATTACCGAGGAATGTATTGCATTTTCGACTTTTTTAAATAAAATTGCATTGAAGTTGGAAAGTGTTTCATAATCAATGCTTTAAGCATGATTGATCTTTCTTGTTAGTTTTTGAAATAAGAGTGTTGTAACTGCAAAATCTATATTATAATTGTCTAAATTTTGTACCTTTCCTGACATACCAGAAGTTCTCACGGTAAGATGGAAGATATGCACAGTATAAGTCTATGCTCAAGGCTATGCATAGCACAAGAACATGCGCAGTATAACCTGGTGGCTCTGTATTTTCGATTTACCAACCGGAGGAGACGAAAATTAAGTCTTTAAGGTAAGTTTTTGTGTATTCACTTTTCCGACAGAAACATCCATGTCAACATAGAAAACCGAATCTTTGTACACTTCAAACATCGGACAGAAACTAAAGTAAACGGATTTTCACAACGGAGTGTAAATTGGTTCTTTAGTTTTTCAAAAAAATTTCCAACTCACCCCCTTCTTATTCTTACGGTGGATTTGAAGTCTGAATTCTTGCCCATATTTAGTATCGAAATTAAAGAAAATATATTTTCTCTCACAGTAGGAAAAAAGGGAGTGGTTCAAATCCTTCAGAATCGTTCAGAACCCCCCCCCCCCTGGTTGACCTAGAATGATGTGATTTAACTATTTAACTACAAGGTAGAATCAAACTGATCCCAGTTTCGATTGAGACGATGTAGACGATTGAATGCTAAGAACCATACAATGTTGAACAAAATAACAGTTATTAAAAATGTTGGAACGAAATATTTTAAGAAAGTTACCTGTCTTTTACAGGCTTAATTACTGGTATAAATATAAAAACATTAAATTAAAATCTTTGTTTGTAAAATATAAACATAATTCAAAATTCTGATGTGTCTTTTCTTACAGTCTCAAATTCATTTATGCTTTTTTCCTTTCATAATTCATTAAAATAATATTATATGCACAAAAAAAAACACTAGTAACTATTTAAAATTACACTGAATTTGCAGTTTTACCTCAGTTTTTGTTTTCATTTATTAACTGAACGTATTTTTAAAGGCAATGTGGCAAAACTGCAAAAAAATCTAAAATATCTCAAGAACGATTGGTCCTATGTTTTGGGGTTGGTTTTATATTATTCGATATCTAAAATTTCGAATACAACAAGCATTTAATTGATACGTTTGAGCATAAGTAGTCTTCTGTCCATTTTGACGATTGATGCTGACCGTTTAATAAAAGCAGGCCATTACATTATTTACGAATCCTACCGCCGATCCGGTGGTCGAGCGGTTAGGGGCATGCGTTTCCGTCTGATCGCTGAATTGCCGGGTTGAAGGGTTCGAATCCCGCCAGCGGGCATGGGTGTTGTCATGTTGAGGACAAGTCAGACTTCCGCCCTTCGGGGAGCCTCTATAAATGTGAAGCTGCAAATCTTTTCGTCTTCGCTATGGGATACCCTGGGGGGTCTTGTGGACGTGGTGCGACTAATAACCCCGTGCTGCCCCTTCACCACGGGGGAATTAGTAACGAACGAACGGATAGTACTATAAGCTAATCAGCCCCAGGGCAACTCACACGTGACTTATATACCAAATTGTGGAATTTGATAAATTAGTTTTCAGTTACAGTGGATACATGTATTCCACAGACAGACAGACACACACACACACACATATATACATACGTCGCGTTAAAAATACATTTTTTGGTTTCTAGAGTGCTCGAAATGTGTAGATTCGTCGAAAACTAGAGTATTGAGTTTCGACACTATTCAAATACTTTCCTTTTACATTGCAGGGAAAGTAAAAAGTGAGTAAAATATAATTTAAATGAAAACTGTTAAATATTAAATTCTATGAAATGAGTTGCACATGTATAATTTGAACCCTAAATAGCATATAATTTACTCAATGTGTAGTTTTCCCTGCAATATATCATGCATCATTCTTTTCAGAATGAAATTTTAAATGCTTAGTATCACGATCATATATTTTCTATACATTTATTGCATGAACTATTATTCATTTTGTCGTTCTGTTCAGTATTATAATACATTTTCGGGAAATGTAGCTACTTTCTGTAAGTACGTAATTATAGTCTTTTTATTCTAATGGCAGGCATTTATTTTTATAGTTTATTTTATTCGTTTTACCATGAAATGAAATATGAGATTGTAGCATACAACAGAGTATGAACTTGCATTCATGCCAAGCAGTTTATATACGAGAATATCATTCCTGAATATTGAAAAATAACCCACCTGCCTTTTATTTTTAATACAAGATAATTATTTCTAATGTTCTTAATAATCATAATTATGTAAAATCTGATGTGGGCAGCACACGACATTCCTTATATAATGCAATGAATTTACTACTTTTACAGTTAAAATTATATTATTCTTATAGTACACGGTTATATTCTTTCCAAGATTTGATTTTTTGGTGATTTTTTCAAAGTTTTACTCTAAAATTTAGGGGGGTTCGGAACATTCGATTATGTTTAAAAACAATAGGCCTCCAGAATTCACAGATTGTGATTTTTGTACCAAATTTAATTCGAATCGCTCTATTCGTTCGTGAGATATCGTCTCCACAGACTCACTCTCACACACAGACACACACACACACATAGTTTCGCACACACACATACATACAGACATCACCTCAAAAAGTTCGATTCGTGACCAGGGATGTTTGAAACGTGCTGTCCCGTCGAAAACTCGAATTTGAATTTTCGACCCCGTCACAATAGTTTCCTTATACATTATGTATATAACGAAAGTAACAAGAAATATGCAAAATAGTTTGAGCCTTTTATACTTTTTATGCAAACACTTCGTACAGTCAAACATATTTGGAAAACCGAAAGAAATTGGTCAGGAGCCGGAAGCGGAAATTCTTTGTTAATTTCCCTTCCCATGGAGTTAGAAAGAAGCAGATAAATCCCCTATCGATGAAACACTTGAAGATGGCATAACCCTTTGAGAATTATATCTAGGTGTAGTTAGTGTTAGTGAAGTGCCCTTTGTTTCATTTGAAACACTAGAGAAAAACAGTATTGAGTATATGCACGTTTGATTATTTTTAAATTAAGATTCCTTAATTAACAGTTAATAACTATTTTTTCACAGTTGTAGGACATAATTCAGAATATAGGGAGATAAAAATGAATTGAAAGGTAAAATACTTTTGAATACGCAGCTGAATTCCTCATTATTTCATTTCTAATTTGCATTACGATCCTAATTTATGTTTACAAAATTGACAGTTTAAATAAATATTTTAAACCTTTCAGCAGTGAAATGCATACACTGCAGTGGCTGTTCTCCTATCTCAGCGCCACCTGAATTATTGTCTCATATGATTTTAGCATTTTCTCTGTACGGGGTTTGAACTCCTTACTTTTCCTTCGTGTTCCTACCACATGTGGAATTTGATGTTGAATTCATAACAGTCATCACCTAAGATCTGTCCACAGACAACTGCGCTCTAAGTTTAGCCACTCATGTTCAATGTATTTTTCAATATTAGACACTATAAATATTACTTTAAATGTGTTAATGTCCTTTTCGCCTTGAAATTTATGAATAAACTGCTTGTGATACAATTTTCATGTGTACCACTATAATCGGTGTATCTGTATGAACTTTATGACCGGGTGGCGAATGAAAATTTAGAGTGGGCAAGTTTTCTGTATAAATGTATTTAAATGCTATATAAATATATCTAAATGCTCCCTATATAAATATATCTAAATACTGTCACATAAATAGAAACTAGGTTAACATAAAATATGTCCTATGGTGAATACTCGTCTCCGGGGGATTCGACACCCCCTAGGTTATGCGGGCGCGGTAGCCCAGTGGTTAGCGCGCGGGAATTGCACTCGGTAGTCCCGGGTTCGATTCCCAGCACTGCCAAAACTGTTGCCGTGTTCACGCGGAGTACGATCGCGTTAAACATGTGCGTTCGTAAGTCCTTCCGAGAGGTTAGTGGTAGGGGAAGGAGGGTACGGTCCCTGTGGATGCCTCCCCTACTGGGTTCCAGTTTAAATTATGTGGCACTTCCCGGTCGTCCAAACAGTTACCATACACCTTTCTGATAAGTCGGACGGTCTGGGTCTCAACAACAATAACAACCCCCGAGGCTATGCGTCAAAGAAACACTGATTATAATTGACAAATTCAGGAAACGTAAGTATTTAATCAAATATACAGAGAAAGTGCAATGGTGTCGGATCCGAGCACCTTGGACGACGAATGGGACAGGATAGTGTCTGGACAGGTCAGCGCCGTGTATCGGTTCTGTTTGTCGAATGAGATTTGCCGTGTGAGAGTATGGAGGCGACGTAAAAACAGATACAATTCTGCTGGGACTGATAAACGCCTTATTACTTTTGGGGTGCCGTCGACTTCGATAACAGGTCACCATTGGTTCGTATCAAAGACACAATTGCGGCACGACGATATGTGGATGAGGTACTGTAGCCTGTTGCACTATCCTACATCTATTTGTTGCAAAATACTGTTTTTCAGCAAGATAACGCGATTCCACACATGGCAACAATAAAAGCCTTGCAAGGTTTCCAGGTGCTTCCTCGGTCTCCGGTGTCTCCAGTTAACTCAACCATTAAGCATGTATGGAATGTGATTGATTGTCGTGTGACAGGCCTGCCCCCGTCTCAAACAGAGTACGACCTGTGGAGGATAGTTGAAGGCACATGGTTATCCTTCCCCCAGCAAACTATCCTCATGCGCATAGCGACTGTTCCTCGCAGAGTTGCTGTTCATATAGCCGCACGAGGTGACCCTACTGCCAACTGATCAACCAGTCTATGCCATTATTGTATTGCATTATCCTTCTGGAATTAACATCACATCTTTATATATGTCGTCTCTGTCAGTGTGTCCTTTATCATCATACTTTATATGCTATTTCAGGGTCTTGCATTTTCTGTGTCGGGTAGTGTATTTAATAATTGCCACCACATCTATTTTTGTTACCAGAAGTTGGTATCTGTGTTCTTTGAAGTTCATAACTTCACAACCAAAACATAACACATGAATAATAGGAACAATCTTAAATAAAGACGGAGTAAAAACCAAAATGACAAAAGAAAATCAACAAAATACACTTTGAAAAGGCTTCTCTTTCTTTTTTGAAAATATACAGCAATATCGAACTATTTCAAAATATTTCGTTCGGAATGATTTTATAAAATAAAAAAATAGTTTAGAATTCACTTCTATTCAGACATATCGAATGCCGAAGAATATAAAGTTAGAATTTTTCAAAATATATATATTTTTTAAAATTCCTTAGAAATATATGTTTTAAAAAGTGTAGCCCATTGTATTCATGTTTAACAAATAAAAGTCTTTTAATATGAAAATTTTTGCAATGAATATAATGTAATTGCTTCATTCATAATAACACATATACAGGATGTCTTGCAATAATAGAAGCGAGGATAAAGTAACTAAGCATCTTACTTTTGACTTGAAGCCATGAAGCAAAATCACTGAGCATCTTACTTTTGATTTAAGGTGAGTTTGTGAAGCCACTTAGAGTCTTATTTTTGACTTGAAGCGACAGACGGATGTGACTAAATATCCTATTTTTGACTTGAAAAGAGGGAATAAAATGCTTATCTTGCTTTGAGCGCGATTTGCTATTGTCTGCGTATCCATCTGCCTACTTTGTTCCATGATGACTGCTTTAAAACTGTAATAATTTTCTTTCAGAATTTGGTTATATGGTATAAATAAATGCTTTACTGGTCGAGTTCGTTGCTGAATGGATATCATAAAATTGCACATGCTGCTCACCTTTTACTGATATTTTGTGCCTTACGACAGCTACCATAAAAATTAACTTGATTTCTTTAAAACTTATTTTACAGGTCGACGATAATCCCACTGAAACTTAACCAATCATTCTGCAATTTGGATATGTTTTACATTATAATATTTTACAATCCTAGATGGTTGATGAACGTAGTTGAATAATTTTCGCGCTTGTTGCGCCCTCTTTACTGGAATAACGTGCTTATAACTTTCCTTAAAACTTTCCTGCAACTAACAATTAACTTTCCTACAATCATAACAAATATAAAAGATTTATTTCAGTAATTAAAGTTATGAAGCGAAGTGACTAAGCATATTACTTTTGACTTTACATCAGAGAGCGAAGTGGAAAAGCATCTTATTTTTGCCTTGAAGTGAAGGAATAAATGGCTAGGATATTTACTTTAGACTAGTAGACGCGATTTGTTGTTGTTTGTGTATCTGGCTGTACACTTTGTTCCGCAATAACTGCTTTAAAATGGAAATGCTTTTTGTTTGCGGGGTGGGGTTTGAAAATATAGTGTAAATAGTTACTTTACCGGTTGAGTTTGTTAATTAATGGTACTATATAAAATTGCACTTGCTGTGCAATTTTTACTGGTATATTATGTCCTACGACAACTACTATAAAATTTAACCGATATTTATACAATTTATATATGTGGTTTAGACAAATATCTTATAGATCTTAAATATCTTATAGATCTTAAATATCTTATAGATCATGTTTGTTGCTGAGAGTGATCAGAAACAAAATGCAGACCATCCGTTTTCTTATGTATATTATTAGACGAAAACTCCTGAAACTTAACTAATTTTCTTACAATTTGGATTGCTCGAATATATAACTTCTAAAACATCTAACTTTTTTTTAATTGGGACATATGACTTACATTAATGTTCTACAGACGGAGTTTATTCCTCAACGTGATGCGGATAAAATTATATTGCAGATGCTACGCCTTCTTTACTGTATGTTCAACAATAACTCTTCTAAAATTTAACATTTTTTTTACTATATCGATATGTGATGAAAATGTATGATTTATGTGTCAAATTAGTTGTTGAACTTCGACGAACAAAAATAACACGTACTGCACACCCACCACCTTTGCTGATATATATTGTTCCACGATAAATCGTCTGAAACTTTACTAATTTTTCTGCAATTTGGATATGTAATATACATTATTGTTTAACAGACCGATTTCATTAATGCCAATGGCGGATAATTGTGTTCTTTCCTGATGTGTGTCCTTTCCTGATGTGTGCTTCTCCGATCTATTCTCTGAAATATTAACATTAGTTATTTTCCTAATTTAGCTATATTGTTTCAATAATTGTTTTGCAGCCTGAGATTGTTCCTGTAGGGGATCGTATAAAAAATGCACATGCTACGCCTTCTTTATCGTATATCCGCCGATAATTTGTCTATATGTTAATCAATTTTTTACAATTTGGATATATGAGAAAGATTAATGTTTTATAAGTTCAGTTCGCTACTGAGCGAGATAGGATAAAATTCGAGTAATACCCCCCCCCCCCTTTACTGACATATATTGTTCCTTGATAATTTCTTGGAACTGCAGTTTAGAAATATGATACAATTTAATGTCTTACAGATTCTGAGTTCGCAAACGAACGTGAATAATTTTTTAGTGTCCTGCACTAATTTTATAGGTGTGCGCATTATCCAAAGTTAATTTAACCCCAAATTATGAACGATGATTTTGTAAAATTGGGTATACATGCTGTAATGTTTTACAGGGAAAGCAAGAGAAAATAAGGTAAATAGAGAGAATAAGGCTTTTTCTGAAACGCACTTTAGATCCCCCAGAAGCAGTCCCTGAATGACATAGAAAACTGTAATATATTTGCACATGTATAGTACGACTGTCAGCCAGAACCTAACGAAACCGGATATTCACACACTCAACAAGGTGGAGATATTTTCTAAAATATGTTCACCCCTTTCTCATTCCCGCAGTGGCATAGACGTCTGAATACCTGCATTTATGTAGTATCAAATACTAGATCAACATTAATGGAAATTAACGTAATTGTCTCTAGAGGTGGATAAAAGATGGAGAGGTTAAAAACTTTTAGAACCCCCTCCGATGACCTATAATGCTGTGATTTGACCGCAAGGAAGGAAATAATTAGATCCAGTTTCGATAGAGACGATGGGTTCGGTGACCAGACATTATTGAAAAAAAAAATATTAAAAATGTTGCAAAGTACTTTTTTATGAGGGTCACCTGTCATTGACAGGTTTAAATACTAGTATAAATAAATAGACACTATGAAACATAATTCTAACATTCAGATGTCTTATGTGCCTTTCCGTACAGTTCTGTACAGTTCCGTAGAGTACTGTTATTATGTGCCTTTCCGTAAAGTTTCAAAATCATTTTCGGTGTCTTCATTTCATAATTATTTAAATTCTGATTAATTACATAAAGTAATAGGGTAATTATTTGAAATTACATTGCATTTGCAGTTATAATTTAAATTTCGTTTGAAGTCTGACTGTATTTACACAGGCGACGTGGCAAAAAACTAAAATATATCATGCACGGTTGGTTTTAGAGTTATAGAATGAATCTATTCGTCGTTTAAAATATCGTATAAAATACGCACTTAATTTATACATTTGAGCATTCGTAATCGTTATATTATTTGACGAGTTTTGCTGGCTATTTCGCAAAAAGTGCAATTACTTTTTACCGAATCGTACACAAATCTAATCAGCAATAGGATAATCCACAAGTAACTTAGATACATTTTGTGAAATTTTATTAGTTTTCAGCTAGAATGGATACACATACTACACAGATAGACTTACAGACACAGGCATCTCTGAAAAATTAATTTTTTTGTACCTTTTGACACGACTAGCAGCATACCGTTTCTTCGTACGGAGTATATAATATAAACAAACTTATAATTCGCAATCATGTGTAAATTCTGTTAAAATATTAAATTTATTGCTCCTAAAGAGAAGTTTAAGAATATCTGTTCTCACTATGAAACATTATCTTCAAGGGCAGATCTGAAGAATAAAACATCCTGGCCCCTTTAGTAAGCAAATTTACAAAAAAAAAAAGGAAGAATTGAATCAATATATGCAAAATAAAAGTATTAAATTTGTATAGGCCCCGTACTACATATATACGCGAATATTAGAAGATATAACCTGTATTAGTACATTAGAAGATTACCCGTATTATAATATGAGTCTCAAAAATATTTGTCAAAATAAAAGAGATGACGTAATAAATTGAAAATATCAATAATCCCCGTAATCTTTATACCAGAAGGTCGTAATTGATTCCAATATATGCCAATATATATCAAACATATGCCAATATACCTGTACTACATATATTCTCGTAGATTAGAAGATATACCCGTGTATTTGTAGAAGATTACGTGTACAACGTACAATATATGCGTTTAAACAATTTTTGTCGTAATAAAACAATGGCGTAATAACTTGAAAATATCAATAATCCCTGAATCAATAATACCCGGAAATATCACTAATAATAACCTTTAAATCTGAAAACCGTAATTGATATTATCCAGTCAAAAATACTATAAGAAAAATCAAATCGTTCTTTTCTAAAATATATTTTTATATCCATTTATTTATTATTCAAATCGAAAAAATAATAATTAAAATTGACAGATTTAATTTAATTGCGTTTCTGAGCAACATGACATAAGATAGAATCTTCCTCATAAACTGCCAAATTAAATAACCATTTCGATTTCTTTATATAAAAGCTTGTGAAAATAAACCATGGAGATAGATTTCTCATTTAAATCATATTTCAAACAATTCATGTTTTCAGAAAGTGACTAATTAGCGCCAAAAATTTCCCACCAAACACAAAGATAAAGTTTTAATTCACTTTGAAACGATTTTCAAGTTTTTCGTTTGGATAAACCACGGAGTTAGAGAGTAGAACTCCTAGGAAAAAGTTTAGTTTTTCATTAATATATCAACAACCCCTGATCTTAGATACTCGAAACTTGGGCTAAATTTATGGGAGACTATTTCAAGGCTATTCACAAAATTTCAACTAATTCGGTTCTGCCGTTCTCCTGTGATGATGAGACAAGCGAAAATTTTGCTTTTTACTAATATCTCGAGAACCACTGATCGTAAAAACTCCACGCATATACTAAATTTTAAGCGGGACTATTTCCAGGCTACTCACAAAATTTCATGGAATTCGGTTCAGCCGTTCTATCGTGATGACGGGACAAACAGACAGACAGACAGACAGATTTTAAATTTTTTTTATATAGATTCCGATATTTTCTTTATACATAGTAGGGAAAGTAAAAATTGAGTAAAACATAATTTAAACAAATAATAGTCTATGAAATATAATGTACACGTATAATTTGAAACCTACATAGCATAGAGTTTTCTTAACATATATTTTACCTGCAATATATCCGGCATGAGTCTTTTCACAAAAATTTTTTAAATGTTTGGTATCATGAGCATATTTTTTCTGCACATTTCTTTCATGACTCATTTTGTCGTTCTGTTCAGCATTATAATACGTTTTCGGAAAATGTAACTATTTTTTGTAAATGCGTAATCATACCTTTATTCTAATAGCAGACATTTATTTTTATAGTTTAATTCGTTTTATCACGAAATGAAACAGTGAATTATACCATGCAGAATGTGCACTTGTATTCATACCCTCCAGTTTATGTACGAGAATATTACACTTGGATATCAGGAAATAACACATTTGCATTTTGTTTTCATTACATGATAAGTATTTTTAATTTTTTTAATAATCATAATTATGCACAAGAAATACATAAAACAGTTTGAGCATTTTATACTTTTCGTGCATGCACTTTTTACAGTCAAACATATTATCGGAAAACCGAAAATAATAGTTCTGTACCCGGAAGCGGATATTTCTTATGAATTTTCTTACCCATGGAGTTTGCAAAATGGAGATAAAACTGTTATGCATGAAACACTTGAAAATGTCATAACGCTTTGAGAATTATATCTAGATTTCGGTAGTGTTACTAAAGTACCCTTTGTTTCCATTTGACACATTAGAGAGGTATAGTATTGAGTATATGTATTTTTGAATTTTTCTGAAATTACGTTTCCTGAATTATCAGTATAATTAATAAGTATATTTCACAGTTGTAGGACATTGTTCAGAATATAGGGAGATAAAAATAAATTGAAAGGTAAAATACTTTTGAATAAGTAGGGCTATTCCTTAATGTTTCCGTTTTAATTTGCATTGCGCTATTAATTTATTTCTACAAAATTGACTGTTTAAACAAATATTTTAAGCCTTTCACCATAGAAATGCACACACTGCAGGGGCGCTTATGGTATCTCATTACCACCTGAATTATTGTCTCAAAAGATATCAGCATCTTCTCAGTACGGGGTTTGAACTCTTACCTTTACTTCCTGGTTACTACCACCTCTAGAATTTGATGTTGAATTCATGGCAGTCATCGCCTAAGGTCTGCCCATAACCAACTAAGCTCTAAATTTAGTCACTCATCTTCAATGTATTTTTTAATTTTAGACACTATATATATTACTTTATATGTGTTAATGTCTTTTTCTCCATAAAATTCAAGGAAATGTGTTGTTGATGCAATATTCTTGTGCAACACTGTAGTAGATAAATATAGGAAAATTAATAATTTAATTAAATATATTTAATAAATATCGCTGCATCTAATTTTGTTATATGTTTATATTCGTGTCCTTTCACGTCAATAACTTCACAACCAAAACATAACACATAAACAATAAAAAAAATTGAGATAAAGATAGAGTAAAAACTAAAACGACAAAAGAAAATCTACAAAATACAGTTCGAAAAAGCTTTTTGTTTTTTTGAAAATATGCAACAATATTGAACTATTTCGAAACATTTCGTTCGAAACTTTTTATATATAAAAACATACCTTAGAATGTCTTTCTTTTCTATTAAGACCTATCGAATTCAGAAGAATATAAAGATAAAATTACTCAAATTTATATATCTAGACGTGGCGGGAAAAACCACATAAGTCAAAAACTTCAAATTTTTTTTTATAACATATTCTGTTGAAGAAATGTATGAACTATACTGTAGAAAAAGCACGTATATCTGTTGGACTTCTAAGATATAAAAAAAAGAAACTTTTTTTTTTAATTATATACAATAATGTATAAGGAAAGTATTGTGACGGGGTCGAAAATTCGAATTGGAGTTTTCGACGGGAGAGCACGACGATCATCTCTGAGCGCGAATAGAACATTTTTAAGGTGATGTGTGTGAGTTTGTACGTGTGTATGTGTGTGTGCGTCAGTGAGTCTATGGACACGATATCTCACGAACGAATGGAGCAATTCAAGTGAAATTCGAAACAAAAATTACTGTCCGTGATTCCTGGAAGTTTATTGTTTTTAAATACAATTGAATGATGAGAACCCCCTCCCCCCTAAATTTTCGAGTTAAATTTTGAAAAAATCATCAAAATATCAAAACCTTTAATAAAGTTACGAAAATAGACATTTCTTATGTAATTTTCCTTAGAAAACGATTTACTTAAACTTTAGAGCGCTAGCGTGAACTGTTCTCGAGATATTAATCATCTTTCAAATTAATTCATCAATAAAATCCCATAAAGTAAAATAAAATATTAACTGTTGAGAAACATGTTCACTTATCATATGTAATATCATGCGATAAATTTGGTGGCATCATTCTCGTGGACCTAGCTCGTTCCATTCATGATAAATGATACCTTGTGAAATACTTTTGTAGTTGAACGCCAATAGTCATTTATCTGTTATAAGAGTAACTTACTTCTGCGTCCATAACGCTTGGCGAGAGTTTTGCGACGAATTTAGCGGAATGTCGCCAACTGAGAGACTTTTTAAATTTTGCTAAATGAACGAAAATCTCACCAAATGGATCAATTCTATTCCATGCTTCCGACTTCAAATGAAGCAGACATTGATCCGGATCTGATTGAAATTTATCCGGATGAACTATAAACGATGTTTGAGTTTCAGTTTTATATGTTTGAGTTTTATGTGTTTATATTTATATACATCTTAAATTAGCTAATTAATTTACAAAAAGGTTGCATTAACTTTTAATTTTATTTTTAAACAATTTTCAGAAAAATCAGTTGTAACATCATTTCGACGTTTTTTATAATTTTTACAAAATATTTAATAAAATAGTCCTAAGAAAACATTAAATAATAATAACAGTTTGGAATTAAAATGCAGAATTAAATGCTGCATTATGACCGCTGTTTTATTAAAAAATTACTTTTTGTATTTGTAAACACATCATAATTGTGTTTAAAGAATAAATACTGAAATCAGGAATAATAACTTATGTCTGTATTTGCCACAAACTTGCTTCTGGCATAACCACTTAAGTCAGTATTTACCTAAAAATTCATTTTCCAAAATTACAATACAATGTATGCTTATTTAGCTTACAAATCTGTAATAAATACCATAAAAATTAAATGCGTATTTTGAAAATCAAAATCAAAAATTTAAAAAAACGATGTCTTAAAAATGTCATTATTTTCATCCGTTAATATCTCAACTTCCTTGTTTTTGACTTAAGTGGATTCTCCAGCCAGCTCTAGATATTTATATATATATATATATATATATATACACTCACGGACAATGAAAGTTCCGCACCAAGAAGAGAACATGGTACAACCGCTAAATGATGCAAATAGTTAGAGAACGAGCTGGTATGAAAATGATCCTTGTCTCCTTGTGATTGCGCATGACCGTACACCCGTGTGTGGCGCTGCAAACATGAGCCAGCGGTCTTATAAACCGGCATGAAGTCGACGCCCCATCAGTGCGAAAAGCTTCGGCCGACGCAAGCAGGAGTACGGTGTGAAAATAATGGTTGGTAGACGCCAGAAACGTCGATATACGCAACTGACGGACTTCAATTGAGACCTGATCAACGGACTGAAATCACAGGGTGGTCAGCGCGCCAGATAGTCTGTCACGTAGATCTTTCGAATTATACAGTCCAACGGTCCGGTCGTCCAAATTGTTGCTCAAGTCCTCTGGATGAGTCGAACGGCCTGGGTTTTCCACAGTCCAACGGTGTTGGGAGCACTGGTCACGGGACGGCATTCAGACACGGAAGACCGGCTCTGGACAGACCAGACATATCACGAGTAAAGAGGATCGAATTATCGTGCGGCAGGCACGTTTAGAGTACACCGCTATCCAATCCGCGATATGGGCATACGTAGCAGCTCCTATGTGCCCACGAACCATATCTAGACGCCTGAAGGAAGCGAATCTGCAACCCCAGCGTTCCTTACGTGTGCTGCCATTAACACGTGGACATCGTCGGCTTCAGCTGCAGTGGTGCCTGGCCAGAGTAACGTGAAACACCACGGATTGACGATGTGTGGTGTTTAGCAATGAGTACTGCTTCGTTTTGGGACCTATGATCAGCGTGTATGAATATGGAGATCCCCTGTACAATCCCAACCTCGTTATCGTGCGCCACACCAGCCCCACTGCAGGTATCATAGTATGGGGAACAATAGCCTATGGCAGCCCATCCGCTCCAGTAGTGGTAACTGGAACATTGATGAGCCAGCGGTACTAGGAAAAGATTCTACGGTCCCATGTGCTCCAATTTGTTGCTGGTATTCTAGGTGCGCAATTCCAGCAAGATAATGACCATCCGCACACAGTTCGTGTCGCCCAGGCCTACCTCAGACATGTCCAGACAATTCCTTATCCTGTCCGCTGTCCACACTCGTCCCCTATCGAGCATGTGTTGGACCAGTTGAAACGCCAGCTGCCTCGTTGCCATAATCTTCAGGATTTGGAACGTAACGTCCAACAGGTGTCGAAAGCCCAGACCACCCGACTCGTCCGAGGACTTAGAGCAGCTATTTGGATGGCCGGAGTCGTCCAACAGGTGTGGACTCATCTGCCGCAAGATATCAAGCGTCTGTTTGACACCATAACGGAGCATATTGATGCTTCTATGGCAGCACGAGGCAGTGCGACGCGCTATTTAGGATGACCGGTCTGTGTGCCACAGCTCTCTCTGTACGTGTTCTGCTGCGCTGTTTTTGTGATCATGTATATCATTCATCTGTATCCTTCCATCAATAATATTTCAGATCCATCCTATGCTTCCTTCTTGGTGCGCATCTGTCATTGTCCGTGAGTATATATATATATATACTCTATATACTATATATATATATATATATATATAGAAAAATTGAAATATAAAAAGTGAAAAAAACATGTATAAAAGGAAGGATGGCTCGGCAAAAAGCTTACATTATGGCCGTAAGGGGTTGTGACCTTACTCCCCAGTTCAACGAGCTCGTCAAAATCGCCGCGGCATTTTCACTCCTGGTCGCCAGCCCCGGCCCAAGCCAACCTCCGGAGTGACTTTGAAATCATCACGAGACCTGGATAGAGATGTGTACGAGAGCCATATCACCACAAATAAAGCCAACTGAATTGCCGACTCAAATGAAATGTAGTTCCAGCCGCGGTCCTGTGATCACAGTGCGGTCCTGTCATATGGAGGGTTCGATGATTTTGTCTCTAATTGAACTCAAAAAATACTTAAGTCTTACACCATATGCAAAATTGTTTCTGTATAAATTATCAATATTTTTAATCATAAAGGAAATTGGATATTTATTAAAAAATGCTTGTTTTAAAAATTCTTGATCAAAATTGATACGTAAATGTTCCTCTTTGATAGTTCTTTTTATTCTGATTAAACCTCCCAAGAAAACATTGCGAAACACATTCAAATGTATGTTGGAGTTCCAATGTATAATTCCAATAATAGGTAGTTTAAATTGTTTTCTTTTATCATATATGGTGAATATGAGAGGGATTTGACTATAGTTGATATTCAAATCCAAAAATTCGACCTCTTTGTTATTTTTAAGAGGGTTTTCCTTCAAGATGAGGATTGGTGGATAAAAAACAAAGTTCATTGTGTAGTTTTCATTCTCATATCCAATAAATACGTCATCCACATAACGTAGGTATATGATTTCGTTGTTTATATGAGATCTTCTTTCATAAAAACTAAGATATATATCAGCCAATATGGAAGAACATCCCCCCCCCATGGGGATGCCCTTAATTTGTTGATAAATAGACATTCCGTTGTAAAGGTAATTTTCTTTAATAACTATTTTGATTATAGACTTGAATTTATTGAATTCCAGACTCCTTTTTAAATCATATTCTTCAAACAAGCTGTAAAGTATATTTGTCATGTCATCTAGATCTATAGTATTAAATAGTTCTTGGAAATCATAAGTTCTTAAGTGCAAAGGATGTTTATGATCTTTCAATATATTGATCACTTGTAGACTGTTTTTTATAATATAGCTTCCTTGGTTATTAAGTTTCAGCAAAATAGGTTGTAAAATCTTCATTAACATATTATTGGCTTTCGTGAGATAGGTATTGGATCCAACAGTAACTGGTCTGAAAGTAATAGGACTTTTATGAAGTTTCGGAATATTAATCAGATACGGATACTTTATAATTCCTGTATATTTGATACCAGTTAATAAATACAAAGCCTTGATTTTATTTGAGATTTCCTTAAGGGAGAGGTTGATTTTACTGTAAAGAACATCATTCTCATATTTTTCTTTCAATATGTCAATGTAAAAGAGCTTACATGTAAATGCGCAGTTACTTGATGCCTTGTCAATATAATTAATTATAAATTGATTTTGAATGTTCTTCAGAAGTTGGAAGTTTATTTTACATTGGTCTGGAGGTTGGTAAAGTTTTTTATAATAGTACTTGAAGTCCCTGCACATCTTAGATCGCAATTGATGGAATGCCATATCTGGCAGACTGTATTGAATGGAAAGTTTATAAATGAATTGATCAATGTCCTCTCGAAAAGCCTCAAACGAATTGTATAGAAGTAATTTTCGTAATATAAAATCATACAAATTTCAAAAATGTAAATCCAAACGATGTATGCTCTGCCCTAGTGCAGATCCAGACATCATAAGTCAATCTACTAAGCATCGACTTTTCTGCAAGGCTTTCCAATGCATCTATTTGATAAAATGTAATTCTTGTGCGAAGTGCTATATTGGACAGACTAAAAATATTTTTCAAACTAGTAATCCCATTCATCTACGTATGAATGTTCATAGCAATCACGTCAAAAATATATTCTCAATAATAATTTTCTTCCTTCTTCCAATAAAATCGAATATAACCACTTTGCTAAACACGGTTTTGAAAATATCACAATATAGCATAAAATATCACAATATTGGATATAAAAACAAATCCAGCAGAAAGGATTTATTTTGAAAACTATTATATAAAATCAAATTGTACTCTTTTTCCATATGGATTAAATCAACTATATCTTAATGGTAATATTGTAAAAATTAATTTTGTAGATAATAAGTACTCTATTTTTAATCACCTTTTTTTTGAAACCTCTTTTAAATAATAGTAAATCAGTTAAATTGAAAAGATCAACGGAAATTCCTCAATCAATAATCATAAAGCTGGGAAAATTTGTTTACATAATAAATTTAATAGCACTTTTCAGTAGAAATTAATTAAATCCTGGGTTTTTGTGGTAAAGAAAAAACATTTAAATAAAGTTTATGCAATTTTCTTAAAATTAAATCGTGCTAATGGACACTTTAATCATATTTTCTATGATTTGCTTATTACAAGATCAAAGAATTTAAATTTAAAACTTAATCAATATCATTTTAATAATATGTCAACAATTCTTATTGTGTAATTCCTTTCAAGCATCCCATTTATAATTCTATAAATTTTGGTCATCTTTTTAACAACTTCAAGCATTTAATGCCTATTGGAGATTCGAATGTATCAAAGACTTTTACATACAACAGGCCTATTGGTAGATCAATTTTTAATTATAATGAAATATCACAATCTCCCTCTTTAGATCTGTATTCTAAATCAATTTCAGATAATAAATGTAATTGTAAAAATGCTATTAGTAGTATTAAATTGTCTAGATCCATATATAATTTTGATAATATTAAACCCTCTATTATTGATTTACAAAGATCTTTTGTTATCGCGTATGTTGATAAAGCCTCTAATAACTATGCTATTATCTGTAAAAAATGTTATATACAATTTCTGTTAGATTATTTAAAAAGTAATAGTCTTTTTAAACCTGATTTACATTCCATTAATAGTATTCAATTGAAAATTATCAATATGTATAGTGATTTAAATATTAAATATAAATTTCTTAAATTTCTATATATTGTGCTTATTCCAAAATTTCACAAAAATCCCATTAAATTTAAAACAGTAACTAGTGGACATTATATTTACTCTACTACTGCGAGTAAATTATTTCTAAATTCTTTAAATCAAATAAATGATAGATTACGTCAGTCTAGCAATAATTACCTCATTCTAAATAATAGTAATGAAACAAAAAATAGCTTAACATCTCTTAAAAAATCAATAGGATTTCAAACTTTTAATTTTAAAGATCTTTTCAACAATATCAATATCTCAAACATGTATGATGTAATTTTAGCTCTTTACAATGCTTATATTACTAATCTTTCAACGCATACGAGTTTTGTACATTTTCCTAAACTTCTTCACTGTCTTAGTTTCAATAATTATATTTTTCAAGGGAATAAATTATACCTACAAGTCTCAGGATTTCCACAGGGTGGATTCTGTAGCAGTATGTTAGCTAATTTATATCTTTATCCTTTTGAACAGTCTTTTGCATCAATTGATTATACATTATACAGATATGTTGATGATCTGATTTGCTTAGTATATACTGAAAATTGTGTCATTAATATAGATTTCTATCCTGATAATTTGGAATTAATTCCTAATGAAGCTACTATTAGTAAAAAAGTTAATTTTTTGGATTTATTTCTTTTTATTGAATCTTCTAATATAATTGTTACATAATTTATATGATAAAAAAGACACCTTTAATTTTAACATTAATAAAATCTTACCATTTAATTCCTGCAACTCGTTTCTATTGTTTAGAAATATTATTCTTAATCAGCTTGTTAGAATATATAGATTATCTGTTAAAAAATTTCATGCTTTAGATATTGATAATCTAAAAATTACCAGCAATATATATAAATATATCTCTTATTTTTTAAATGGTATAGTTAAATTTAGATTAGCTGGTTTTTCAAGAATTCTTTTCATGGTCTTTTATATATTAGCCAGACATCTCCCCTATTCTTGTTTTAATTATATTTTATTTTTACATCCAGTTACACATTAGTCTTTCTATTATTGCCCCTCTTGATTGTATATTATCTCTTGTACATGTCTTTTCGCATTACTGTTATTTATTTCTTACGAATGGCAACAGTAGATCATATTTTATTCCATTATGAATGGCAACACTTGTCACTTCTTTCTCTGTTCCCGTACTCGATAGGTTTGTGTATTTCTTCAGTTAGATCCAAAGTATCCATTTTTCCTCTTATTTTTCTCTTCTTTATGTATGTAGTCCAAGTAGAAAAAGTTTATAAATATAATCTATCTATTTCTTCAGAAACATATATTTTTGTGTTTGCTTCTACAAGACACTTGGGCTTGATAACGAGTTTTATAGAAGTGGACGTATCCTGATTTAGGCCTAAAGCCTTGTCCACGTGTATAGCGTTTGTGCTTGGATTTCGTCTGCTCCATACATTTGTTTTTTGATACTTTTCTTAGACTTGATGATCCGAAATTTGTATATTTTTCCATTTGTTTCAAAATT